>JAGSMR010000055.1:1060000-1660000 GCA_029286605.1 Sericinus montela | reverse complement strand
ATTTTATATAATTTAATTTAAAAACATATATGCAGTTCAGCATAAATATGCTTTAAAAATCAATAAAATTGCATAATAAAAATTTTAATGTAAATTGACAAGGTTACTGATCGAGAATCTTTTCCCCCAACGATTAACAGTTCATCGAGCTTTTTGGCTACAATGGCACTTTAGCGCGCTGATTTTTATGGCTATGTTAGTTATTTTATCTCAGCTACTTTCATACCGTAAACACGCAATGAACTGCCTGCTAGGAAGTCTTCATTTCGGATTCTATTAAGCATAGAAACATCGAGCAAAGCCCTTTCCATAGCACGCTGAGCAATTTTTGAGAAAGACCACGTCTTGTTTCTATAGAGAACACTTGTTGATTATACGCACTTGTAAATTTTGTCAAATGCTTTCCTGCTGAGTTGGATTCGTCGTTTGACCTTCGGATAATTCATTGTTATCATTTACGTACATTTTCTATATTTTTACTTCATCTAACGCAGTTTTAAACCAGGAGATATCAACCAACTAAGTTATTGATCGGCGCCATATTTCCTATTCCAAACGCAAAGAACATTCATCGGTTTATACGCTCCTTGTACAAGCGTAGCGTAATGCGAAATAATGAGCTAATTTTTTAACTCAACCGCATTCCGTCCATTAAATTGAGTAAATTGAGTTTTTATTTGTGTTATAAAGGAATATTATTAACCAATTATTTTTTCATTTTTTTCAGGTAAATTTGCATCAAGATATGATTTCAAGGCCCATATAATTTATCTCATCCATCATTGCTGACACGGCTAGCCACAGACAGACACGAAGTACATACAGAGGACCTCACATACGAAATTAATTATTTAAATATATAAATTTTTCCTGTGTGTGAATATTTCTATTGTTAATATTTTCAACAGATTTATTTTAAATGTTAGTTTTTTTTACAAAGTTTTACAAAAAAATTATCCATTCCAATAGATTCTTTTACTTCTTGAAATATGTTATGAGGATACTTTTTTCCCAAATGATAAGTGTTTGTGATAAAGCGGTCGCAGCTGCATATCATTTTACTGCATTATAGTGACAAAAGAGTTGATAATCCGTCTTTTGTTTGTGACTTCAATCTTTGTCATACCTGTGGAAAAAGCTGAAAAGCCTCCATAGCCCTAATAGTAATTGCACTGGTGCTATCTTTCAAACCGAAATACGGAGATTTTATATACTTTTATGGCGGGAGAAATTTTCAAGATAATAACCCAAATAGTTACCGAGAATGTATATATATTTGTTTCTTTTCTATGTTAATAGAATATATTAGCATAGTAATTTCTCCCTGTAAATAACGTGCAAGAGTACAAAATGGCGTAATTAGCGAGAATAGGCGATATGGAGCGGACTTCCAGCAGCGCCTCGTTGCGATAGCCCTTCCGCCGCCCACCAGTGTCCGCCTCTCTCAGGGACGCACCGCGTTAGACTATTTCTTTTTATCTGCACGTGACAATTAATTAGAGACAAAGATCATATTCAAAAATTTAATTAGAATGAACCACAATTTTCTACTAATTACTTCATAATCAAAGTCAAAGAGTAACATTTGTGTTTATGTAGACACAAACATACATATATATGTAGGAATCTATGCGTAGTGATATCACTACGCATAGATTCCGAAGTACTCTACATAGGAATAGAATATGCAGACATCGCATAGTAAGTAGCTAAGGCACTTGTGTATTGGAATCGGAAACAACGAAGGTGCAACGAAATACCCAGATCCGAGAGAATCATAATGCATAATCTGTTCAAGAATATATATTTATATTAATTAAATAAGAAAATTATTATTTATTATTAAAATAACATTCATACATGTAAATAATTCTTACGTAATATGTATTAATATCTTCCTACTTTAATTAACAAATGAATCATGTTACTTAGAATGTTAACGTTATTATTCTGGAAACCACTATAAGGATTGAGATAGTCTTTGTTTTTTCATTGCTAGTAAATCTAGTTATCATCTCTATGAAAATTTGTCATAATCGTACAAAAAATTATTAAAAATTTTAAAATAGCAATTAACGATTATTTAAATTGGTCAAAAATGTTATTAAAATTAAATGTAAATAAATCATTCATCACTAAACATAGCCCTTCCCAAAACATGACCCTACGACAAAGCCCGACCCTAAATTACCTGCATTCTTCGACCTTACGCAAAAATGTGCACACCTTCACTTCATCTTGAAGCAAGTAGTACCAATTATTGTTACGAATGTAAAGTCATCAATAAACTTCACGTATTACAGGGTATAAAAAATAAACTCAACAAAATCACAGTAAAAATTTCAACTAAAACTCACGCTACAAATCATTTGAATAATCCTTAAACACGTTATGTGCATTAACTTCTAAAAAGCGGTCTATTTTTGTGTTTGTTGAAAAAAAGCGTTATAGTATTCGTCATATGACACGGTCGATTTCAAGCTCTTTGTGGAGGATGCGGTGGAATAAGAAACATTTCCTTCTTAGAATCCCCTCGAGATCAGAAGAGGTTAAACATTTTTTTTATACTCAGCTCTCACTGTCAAATTGTATTAGACGTGAATTTGACTATTTCTTAACATCAAAGAGCTTTTAAGAGTATAATATAATCACAACGTTATATTCTAGGGTATATTTTGTTTTAACGCTTAGGTACTATTACGAACATTCGATTGACGTCTGTGTTTTCAAAGTTTTAACAAAGACAATTTCTTCGACATTTCAAAGAAATATTCTTTGAATTATAGGCAGAGTATTATTATTTAATTTTTCTTATATTATTTATACTGGTTTATTACTTATTTTAAGTTGGAGAAACTACGCTGTAGTAACAAGTACCTAAATTTTTTTCCTCGTTTTACTCAAACACATGTGTCTAGACCAATTTGGAATATAAAACTTTGTCGAAATTACAAAGTAACCATTAACTCATTGCAGTATTTTACAGTTTAAATTTATATACATGTATATATACCTGCTCATATGTATATATACACACCTGTATATACCTGCTCCTACATAGAGAGAAGATTTGATAACTCTTTTTATGGTACTCTACCTCATAGATAATAAGTATATAACTACCTTACCTACGCATAATTGAAATCCGTATTTTATTGCACGATATTTATTTCAGATAGCCGAGTGGTTGGGTGGTCGGAAAATTTCGAGTCAATAGACCAGAGTTCGATCCCCAGGTGGCAGGCTCGTACCAATGGGTTTTTCAAATATTATGTATGAATTATATCGTTGGCTTGGACATAAAGACGGCGACGGGCTCACCACCTATCACGTTGTGAATGGACTTAATTGTCTAGACTAGACCTCTATCTATCTCAGTATTGGGAAGTTCGTGAAGATATTCAATAATATATTTTCAGCATTATTATTCAAAATCATATTACATATATAAAAATACGTAAAGGAAATCCAAATCCATCATTCCTTTGAGTAATTTTAATATCACTCAATTCGTAGAGGTGTATTTTCTGAGAAGTAAAAAAGGAAACATGATGAAAAGTAAATATACTTTAACATAATCCAACGAAACAAACAAACAACGTCAATGAATCTCATCAAACGGCAATCATCAAGCGCGAATGTTTGTCTTACACGCCATACGTAATTGCTTAACGATGTTACAGGGACCATCACCGGCTTTGCCTAATTATCATTGGCTGTATCTTGGACAATAACCCATGCCGATTGTTGTTTGACAAACATTTGACTTTTGTAACGAATTTGTTCCGGTTCTAGTGCTGTTTATGGATTGAAGATCGTCGAAAACAGTTGCGAAATATTTTTCTTTTGCAATTTTTTGGAATGTACCCCTTATTGGTACTTCAATCCTATTTATTATTCTATTATCTTCTGCCCGCAATTACGTCAACTTAGTTTTGGAATTGCGGGATCAATGTTTCAGAGTAAATAGTCTCCATCTCTTTTTGGACTCTCAATGTTATGTATCAAAATATATATCAAAAGCTAAATATCAAGATCATATTTGGCGTCTTTACCACGGTTTCCATGGACCAATGTAGTACTTGAAAAAATTGCTATTCCAGATTATAATCTATTTCTATGCCAAGTTTCATCCATTAAACTTCCGTACATCCAAACATTTTCCTTTATAATATTAGTAGGTTAGTGGCATTAATAGGAAATTTGTAGGATTTTTCCCCACTTCTGTGCCGATAACAGAATGAGATCGTTTTATTATATAAATTTATATATCATGCGATTATAAAATAAAAAAAAACAGGTAATTTATTGCTTAAATGTTATATGAATGATACTAATGCCCGGCTTGAAATTTAGTTTAAATATAGATATCTAAAGTCTAGTCTAGTTTATATATTTTGAATTCTAGTCTATATGTACCTAAGGAGTAACTAACTTAATTAACTTCCCGTTGTACAACCATTATCTCATCGTGATTACAAAAACACATCACAGATAATCACAAAAAAGAGATTGACAACATCATTATGCCTCTAGCTGTCCTAGGGTTGTCTTCTCAGTTACATTAAAAATCAGTACCTTTCGCAATCACTTCATTTTTTAATTATGTACGACTAAGCGATAACTGAGACTTCGGCAACCCTACTTTTAAGCTCTCTTTTACTATTCTTTGCTTTCTATATTACTCTGTTAGTGATTGATAATAATTTTTACATACACGGGCCATATATTTTTTGATAAATGTTGGCAACCGAGTAAGGCTTACCTGGGCAGTCTGCTTTGCCTATATAATGCAACACTTTAGGATGCTTAGCTTTGAAAGCAATTTCAGTTTGAATGTGTTTCATTTGTAGATAATTTTTTTAAGGCGTCTTAATAAATAGGGTAACGAATATTACATTTACATGATGTAATGTCATAAGAGTTCGTTTGTTTTTAAACGGAAAGTCTGTGTCAAGAAAAAATTACGTTTGTCAAATGATTTTTGTTTGGTTGTATTTTTAATTAAAAAAGCGTGATTTTAAAATAAAAATTAGTAAAGATGTGTTCACTAGGCAAAATAAAATACGAGGCAAACATAAATTACAAGCACCTTGTGAGTTTGCATTTTATACTTCACCTGTAACAAACTCGTTCTCGTTCGTGTCATACGTGCTACATATGCACACGTCCACTCTCCAACAGAAGTCACGTGTTTGTGAATAACAGTAGAAGGTTTATGAAAATACAAGTCCAATACTAGAGCGCATGCGTTAAAGTTGACTCTCCTTGTCTCTCCAACGCTGTTTAATTTCAGTAACTATTGGGGATGATAGTACAATTTGAATAGGTCACGGGTAACTGGTTGTTAATGGCAGGTAGCCGTCAGGTGGGTTACAGGACGCATGCGTCAGGTAATGTGACAACTCCTCTTATGTTTTGCGGTCCTGGTACGAGGCTGGCATCTTGCCACAGGTACGGTCCCAAACGACAGGTGTGTGTGGCTCGCTCACACTAACTTGACAACCCCTACCTAAGCTTGGTAATCAATATAGGTCATTATTAACGATTAGGATACCATTGAAAAGGAGCTTTATTATGATATTTTATTACCGAGAGAGATGTAGAATAGTTATTGATTTAAAAAATAATAAGCTGTTTTTAAATACGTACCACATATTATAGATATTATTTATATTTATTTTTAAATATTTATAAAAATATATATCCATTTTCTGAAATATTTTTACGATTATGCAAGTCGAATAATATATTTTGTTTATGTTTTTAAATATTTGCAAAAAAAATCTAACACGTATTGTAATAAGTACAAAGGGCTATTATATCATTTTGCCCGAATTTCCTTATATGTAATTACCAGTTTCATATCAGTCTCTTTCTTTAAACGTAGCTCAAAGCACAAAATGTATAAAATACTATATAAAAATAATATTAGGAGTACAAATAAGTTTCCGCCGTTTTATTGTAGATGGTGCGGCACGGAGTTTCGGTTGAATTTCGCAGATGATAACCGGCTAAAAAAATAGTTTGGACATTCAAGAACAACATAACCTATTAATATTATTGATTTTGTATTGATAAAATATAATTTTTATAAGTTGAAAATGTCAAAATTTGAGCCAAGTACGCGTCATTTGCGGGAAATATTAGTTTACTTCTTTAATTTAAAGAAATCTGCTGCTGAGGCGCATCAATTGCTCGTAGAAGCATATGGTGAAAGTGCTTTGAGTGAGAGAACGTTTCGAGAGTGGTTTCAAAAGTTTAAAAACGGTGATTTCGACGTAGAAGACAAAGATCGCAGTGGAAGGCCAAAAATTTACGAGGATGCAGAATTGGAGGAATTATTGGAGGAAGATTCATCTCAAACACAAAAAGAACTTGCTCTAACATTAGAAGTCACTCAGCAAGCAGTCTCACATCGTTTAAAATCATTAGGAATGATTCATAAACAAGGAAATTGGGTTCCATACGAATTAAAGCCGAGAGATATTGAACGCCGATTATGCTTAAGTGAAATGCTGCTAGCTAGACATAAAAAAGGGGTTTTTTACATCGTATCGTAACTGGTGATGATAAGTGGATAAATTATGACAATCCAAAAAGAAGAAAATCATGGGGAATACCAGGCCACGCGTCAACATCAACAGCAAAACCGAATATTCACGGAAAAAAAACTTATGCTGTGTATTTGGTGGGATCAACTAGGTGTAGTGTATTATGAGTTGCTTAATCCGAGCGAAACAGTTACTGGAGCTACTCTATCGCACACAATTGATGAGACTGAGCCGAGCTCTGAAGGAAAAACGCCCTCAATACTATTCTAAACACGAAAAAATTATTCTTCTGCATGACAATGCTCGTCCACATGTTGCGGCTCCCGTGAAAAAGTACTTGGAAACACTTGATTGGGAAGTGTTACCCCACCCGCCGTATTCACCAGACATTGCACCGTCCGATTATCACCTATTCCGGTCCATGGCACATGATCTGACGGCGCAGCGGTTCACATCTTATGAGGATACCAAAAATTGGGTTGATTCATGGATAGCCTCAAAAGACAAGGAGTTCTTCAGGCGTGGGATTCGAATGCTGCCTGACAGATGGGAAAAAGTGGTTGGAAGTGATGGGCAATATTTTAATTAAATTTATATTACCGTTCTTCTATAATAAATATTTAATTTGTGTTAAAAAACGGCGAAAACTTATTTGTTCTCCTAATATGTAAATTAATAAAAAGGCCGATAAGTAGCCAAAACTATAACAAGATTTTTCTTGCGGTAGGTTATTTATAATTATGTTAATTTCAATCAAATATTAATTTTAAGCCGAAAAGAAACAGGTTTATATGATGTAAAACGTGTTTTATTTAAACTTGTCAAATCACTGTTGCTTTAGTCCGCGTACTACTTTAGACGCGTGCGACGCCATAAATAAATATATAATTTACATGTAATGAAGTTGATTTTAAATTAAAATACGAATATAACTCAATGTCCAAATTTTTAATACTCATTCGCTCATCAATGACAGGTTCTTTCTAAATTAAGTTCTATTTATCTTTACGCATTTCCCAATACAGGGGTAGCTAGAGGTCTAGTACAATTTTGTTCCTTCGACCCACTTTTCACCTTTGCCCCCAAAATAAGCCTATTTTGGGGCAACGGTGAAATATAAATCATACATAAGTTTTGAAACACTCATTGGCTCGAGCTTATTTCCTGAGTATCGAACTCGGGTCTCTTGACTCGAATTCTGGTTTCACACTCGGCTATCGTAACTTTTTAAATTAAGCTTTATATAAAATATAAATTTTTCGTTAAATAAACGGAAAATATTATTATCATTTTGTATTTTGATATACTTATATTGTCTTTTATATTGTCTCAGATTTTATATTGTCACGCGGTAACAGAAATTAACGACTATATTAAGACGAAAATATATACCTGGCACCAAAATCCTCGACATATACCACGATATAAAACACTATAACCGAGTGGTTGAGTGATCGTACTTCGAGTACAAGGAATTTTTTTTTATTTTGGTTAGGTAAAAAAGAAGGAAACCAAGGATAATGCAATTGTGTAAACATTTTTAAAAAGAATCTCTTAAAATGTTTATGTAAATGATTACATGTATGTATGTAAATGATACATTTTGGAACTAATCATTGACGACAAAGACTAAAACGGTTTCCATAAAGTACGTAATTAACAGTCATAAAACTGATAATAATTATATTAAACGAAAAAGTTTTAATGTTTGTTTTCCTAGAGCCTTTTAAACATAACACCGCCCATGGGTCGTTAAGGTCGTTAAAGTCGAGCTGAATGGGCCCTACGGACCTCCGGTGCGAATGTTATTTAAAAAACATAGACCTTATTTAAAAAAAACAGGACCGTTCAAGTCAAATTCTTCTAACGAGGGTTCCGTACTGTTATATCAAATTATTGTAAACGTTTATTCTAGTATTTTATTGCAGTATTTACCTTCATCTTTTCTGTATGGTATTGACATTGTACAGTAAAACTAAATCACTCCCTTTCTTTCTGTATATATAGTAAGAGATGACTAAAGGAAAAAGAAAATAGGAAAGGAAAAACTAAACACTGACTTTTGACAGATTGCGGGATTATCATTTCGAAAAAAAAACAGAACAAATTGAAGCAGACTAGGGACTGCCAGCAGCGTAGTGTTTATAGCAACAATCCTTCTTACCTATTTCTTGGGAGAGGCCTATTTCTTGTAGTTTTAATTTAATGAAAATCATCAAGGTAAAATTAAATTATAGTTAGATAAAGGTTAAAGCAATATTTTTTCAAGAGATTGTTGACATACAGAATATTATTGAAGTCTCCAAACTCTCTAAATATACAAGGTTTTGTCAGCGCTTCGGAAGAGTCCGGAACCCTACCAGAATTCTTTTTTAATTTAAAACTTTTTTATATGCTAGATTAAATTACACGTTACTATACAATGTCTGTGAGCAGCTTAGCGAAGGGAAGACTAATTTTATTACTCTCTGTTCTGCATCGTTAAATCAATATTTTAAGCCAGAAAATGAGAAGACATCTAACGACCAATTTTGATGCTTAATTGTTCCAGCTTTAGAAATTGTGTCTGCTACTTCTCAGGTACATTGTAAAATATATTTCATGGCGCTACTTACTTACTCGTACTTAGTATTTGCGGCACCCGAAATCAAACCCAGGGTACTGCTGATAATTTACTAATATGTAGTATTTAATAAATTTTTTTGGTATACATTACATTCATGGTAATTTTCTTGGTTTAGTTAGTGGTCCTGATTAAAAATCTAATTACATTCAATTTAATTATTATTTTTATTTTGTTATTTTTTATTTGTATTTGAAAGAAGCGAAAGAGGTATGTAAGGATCGTGAGACTTGGCGATCTGTTCTCTCTGGCTATATTTAAAAATCACTTCCATGGGTGTCTTCTAACTTTTAATTTAAAATTCTTAAATTCTAAATAATTTATAAATTACAATTCTTAAATTCTAAATAATTCATAAATTACCAAGTATATTGTATGATACCGTATTAGGAGATTATTGGGAATGTAAATTAAGAAGTCCCGCTTATTGCTTTTTGTAGACAGAGGTCTAGTCTAGACAATTAAGTCCATTCGACCCACCTTCCATCGAAGATATTTTCGGGCCAACGTGACAGGTGGTGATCCCGTCACCGTCTTTATGTCCAAGCCATCGATATCATTCGTACATAAGTTTTTTGAAAAACACCTTGGTACGAGTCTTCCATCTGAGAATCGAACTCTGGTCTCTCGACTCGAAATTCCGACCACCCAACCACTCGGCTAACGTGACTATGGACTATATATAAAAATTGATTTGTATTAATTGTCTATGATATATTATGAGACTATTATGCTAAAATCAGTGAAAAGGTTCGTATTTTCAACACTGCTAGTACATCTTTCATTTGTACTTACTTAATTTCATCTATGGTCGGTATTTAACATCAATCTTTTGACCGATTCTATAGTTTACTCTAAGTAAACAAAACATAAGTTACCATCAAATGGTTACAAAATATCTTTTCTCTAATATAAAATGGCTCATGACACACGCCGTGTGTGGTCTTGTATAAGAAGTATGGGAACAGCATTTGTAAAACTCTCGTAAGTCAGAGCAATGTCCTTCGTGTCGGCCATTACATGAGACCCACTAAATATATGAATTAATTAATTGTTAGTCTTGCGAAAGTTTTGCGTTAGTAGTAATTGCTCTGACCTCTGAGGTTTTAGCCTAAATTGTTTTAATTAATGTTACAAAAGTTTAATTTTGCGATAAAAAACACTAGGAAAACATATGTATCCCTACAAATGCAGAAGTTGGCTTTAAATTTTATAACATGTCACGGCAAAGATCGCGGGTTGGAAGCCCGTCCGTGTCACGTGCAATTTTAAAAATTGTTTTCTTCATAGTCACGAAAGCAAAGTGGTTGGGTGGTCGGAATTTCGAATCAAGAGACCCGAGATCGATCCCCAAGTGTTAGGCAGTACCAATGGGTTTTTCAAAAACTTATGTACGAATTATATCGTTTGCTTGGACATAAAGACGACGACGGGCTCACCACCTGTCACGGTGTCCCGAAAATATCTTCGGTGGAAGGTGGGTCGAAAGGACTTAATTGTCTAGACTAGACCTCTCTCTACCCCTGTATTGGGAATTGCGTAAAGGTATTTATTTATTTTATTCTTCAATTTTATAATAAAAAGTTCCGCATAAATTATATGCTTTAAAATCAATACAAATTGTACAACACACCACCAACTAAAGTCGGTAAACGGGTGACTTTTTTGGAGGTTGAGTCTAGAGGCCTGTAAAAAATAGTGGAAAAAATAATTACTACTCCAGTATGATACATTCATATTTTTTTACATTATTCCAATTTCTTCCTTCTTCATCCGTTCAGCCTTAAATAATGCCCCAATAAACGAATGGATTAGACTATGAAATACGACGGCGATACGCCAAATTATCTAACAGCATCTCCCCAAAAGTCGTTGAACTTATTAGGATTAAAAAGCTCAAAGTCTTAACGTAACCTCGCCCGGGTTCGATGCCCGAGTCAGTCATGTAAGACGGCGCGATACAAATTGATTAGCGCGATCCATTTTGTCTAGACCATCCCACCCGTGACCTATCTAGATCCGAAATAATTAAACATGCTCTTTTTAGAGCAATGAATTAGAAAATGCGATTGTCGTCAACTGACAACTACGCCCATTACACAGATAATATAAAATGTTTTTTTAAACGGCCTTTATTAGCGCGGACTTGATAAAGTATAAATAGTGTCACAGATATATTTATATTATTTATGTATATATTCTTTATTGTAAACCACAAAATATGTCACGTGAGCCGAGTGGTTGGGTGGTCGGAATTTCGAGTCAAGAGACCCAAGTTCGACCCCCAGATGGTAGGCTCGTACCAATGGGTTTTACAAAAGTACGAATTATATCGTTGGATTGGACATAAACACGGCGACGGGCTCACCACCTGTTACGTTGTCCCGAAAATATCTTCGGTGGAAGGTGGGTCAAAGGGACTTAACTGTCTAGACTAGACCTCTGTCTTCTCTGTACTGAGAATTGCGTGAAGATTTTTATTTATTTTACTTTTACAAAATAAGATGAAAAGAAGTGCAAATAACGTAAATATTGTACAAGTGGCGGTATTATTACTAAAAAAGCAATTTCTTCCAAACAACCTTGCTTAAGAAACGGATGAAAGAAATAATGAAGAAAAGGAGAATGATAAACCGCTATTATTTAAAATAAATATATTATACTGAATTTGAAATTAGTTGTATGTAATACATTATTCTGTGTACACCTCTGTCACCTCCATTCTATAAAATAAGATTAAATTTCAATGAAATCTTATGTTCAAGACTGAAGTGTAAATACAGAAATTATGTCAAATCATCCTAATGGGATGTCATAGGTGTATATCCAGCTGTAGACTAATTGAGGAATGATTAAACGAGAAAGCACTAATAGCCGGCCTTGATATATAACCTACCTTCAAAGAGTTGCGGGTTGAATCCCGCAATGATCAAACAGATGTGTATTTATAAACACTTATGTATGTAAATATGTGTGAATGTTAAATATGTTGTACTGATAGCTATTATTGCTAGCATCAAGACGGCAAAATGGTCGCTATAATGTTATTCTAAATAAGCTTTCATGAAAAGTGGGTCGAAAGGACTTCATAATGTACCTACCTCAGAATGTGAAATTATTTGAAGCTGTAACCCTAAAAGTAAAGGGTTAGATAAAACTTTGCAGTAACTGATATTTAAAGGGCTTAGTCACTGATGGGAACTAAGGCACTAACTGATGCACTAATTGACACAGGCCGCGATTGAAGCGCCTTGCGCAGTTCCGCGAAGCATTAATAAAGTAATTTGTGAGCGCTTTAAGCTTTTACTTACAATGGTTCCGATCTCAGTTTTCATCTATAAAGGTGCTGGTTCACTAATAAACTTAATAATAGTCACTGAATGGTAAAACGATCGGACATGATCGAAATTTGAGTCACGAGACCTGAGATAAAGTTCCCTAGTGATATTCAAAACTTATGTTAGATTTATTTCGCAGGCTTTGATATAAAGACGGCTCAAGATGTTCAAAAAAAATATCTTCTACTTTTAAAGTTGGGTCGAAAGGACATAATTGTTTGGACCGCTGTCAACCCTAGTATTGGGAATATTGTGTAGATATTTTGTATATTTTTTTTTACCTTATAATAATTCACAATTATAGGGTGATCTGAGGTCGATACCTCTTAATTTTGTCAATCCATATTATACAAAACCAAACGTTAGGATATTATGACATAAGAATGCACCTGCCTTTGTATCTAAAGAAAATTTATAAATGAATTTCGTATTTTTCTCCTTTGATTATTGTAAGCATGTGTATGGAAAAGTTTCGATATTTGACAAACCTATTTATTTATTTAACTTTATGAACCTTATAAAATATATAAGTTCAAAAGGCGGACATAATGCTTAAAGCATTGTCTGCCTGTCAACCTTGAGGAGTGGAAAAACATCGACGGCGGTTATTATACATAACAGTAAGGTATAAGAAATATAATGAATTTAGAAATTAAAGCATATGAACATAAAGGTAAAAAAGTACATATACCATACATATATATGTACAGAACATAAGATAGATTTTTCTTCCTAATAAATAAATAAATATTTTCACGCAATTCCCAATAAAGGGGTACACAGAGGTCTAGTCTAGACAATTAAGTCCCTTCGACTCACCTTCCCCCGAAGATATTAACGCGACAGGTGATGAGCGCGTCGCTGTCTTTTTGTCCAAGCCAACGATAAGATTCGTACGCAACTTTTGAATAACCAATTGGTACGAGACTACCACCTGGGGATCGAACTCGGCTATCGTAACTTTTTTCTTACTATATATTTCGAATGACTGTCAACTAGCTTGCCGAGTGCCGATGCTATGAAAAAACCCTACATTGTGCGCTTATTGAGTATTAGACTCAATTGTTTCCTGCAGATTGACAGACACATAGTAAAATTGTACTGTGATATGTGATATGTAATAGTATAGAAAACAGTTTTTCTACATTTTCTCGGGTCTGGGTGTTTGTGGTAACTTCGTTGTTTCTGATTCCATATTACAAATAGGATCAGAGCAATGTATGGTATGTTGTCTATATCTATGTATGTGTTTAATTATATATAATTTATTTGAATATAATTTGTAGCGTCAAAGGTGCTCCGTGGCCGGTACACCTAGCTCCATTTATGTTTACAACTACGGTGTACAAGACCGTATATAATGCGGCAATAGTCCACTTCGATACGCACATAGCAATAACCACATAACTAATAATCACAAAAACAGCAGGGAGTCTCGAATAAAACGCTTAAAGCAAACAATGTATGTTCGCTTTTATAGACCCAGTTCTCATGCACTAATTAGTTCTTGTAAGTTAAGACAATGTGCATCCATAAAGTTCCGCATATCGCTCGCCGCAAACTGGATCAGGGACGCGGCAGTACAAACACAATTTTGCGCAACCAATTTGGACAATCTGCGAAAATAGCCGATGAACTCAAGCTTAGTTAAGTTTTGAACTCGTTAAATGATGCACAACCATATTGTCTGTACATTTTGTTGTAGTCTTTTCTTGAAAACAATACAACAATTCAGTTACTTGTAACTTAACATTTTGTTTAATTAACAAATAGATATCTTCACGCCATTCCAAACACAGGAGTTGACACACGTCTACACAATAAAGTCCTTTCGGCTCACCTTGCACAGAAGACATTTCTGTGTCACTTTTCGCATTCGGCTATCGTGACTATGTAATTATTATGTAATTAAACTTTTCACCAAACTTAATTTTAAAATAAGAGATATGCATGCAAACTGACTAAAATTTAAAAGCTTCTATTTCATTCTACTGTATCCTGTGAGGCTGGTGCTACACCGTTCGATTCTGTTAATTATATCTGTTATTACTCAAAAAATACCACTCTGATTTCTGCCCTATTTATTAGCTTTATTTAAGATATTTATTAGATATAATATTTTCTTTTATTTACGCGAATTTAAAATAAAACATCCCGCTGTCACAGCCACCTGGACGGTAGCCGAAGGTAGCTGTGACAGCGGGATGTTTAAGACCTCAGTCCCCCCGTGACCACGGTTGCTGTAAAGCATCCGAAACGTCGGGAAATAAAAATAGTTTGTAAAAATTTATTAAAAACGCGATAAAATCCGAAAATAGTTTTATTTTTAATTTCTTAGATAGTTTTGTATAGATACATACATACATTACAGCCTATTAAGTCCTTTGCAGGACATAGGCCTCTCCCATATGAAGTATTGCCGTAATCGTCACGCTTGGCAGGCGGATTGGCGATCGCAGTACCAGACCACTCGTACCTCAGACACTGCTGCCCATCTTTGGTCTGATTACTTAGGTCTGACTTTTTAGTTATCCCACCATCTATCGGACGCCATAATGATATTCAAGGCTGTGTCCCTTAGTCCCCTCTTACGACACTCACGGGGTAAAATAAAATCTGGCGATATTAAATTTTAATCTCTTAAATTTTTATCGTGATTAACTATAAAAATAAAAAAAATCTTTATGACATTCTCAATACTGGAGTCGACAGAGATCTAGACAATTAAGTCCTTTCGACCCGCCTTCCACAGAGGACTTTTTTAAGACTACGTGACAGGTTGTATGTATGTTATATATATGTCTATAAAGACGGACGGACATATAATATAACTATTTGCTTGCTTGGACATAAGTCCAAGCAAGCAAATAGTTATATTATATGTCTTTATGTCCAAGCCAACGTTATAAATCGTACGTAAGTTTTTGAGAAAAACCTATTGATACGAGCCTACAACTAGCTGAGGATCGAAGTCGAATTGTGATCACCCAACCATTCAGCTATCGTGACTATCGTGACTCTCAAAATGATAAAAACTCGATCGAAATTGTATTACAAAAGTGGGTGGCAACTTAGGCGCTGTCCTGACAACACAGCCCTCACTTCTTAAAATTTAATGTTCTATGAAATGAAACTGGACGGTCATAATCCTTAAAATAGAAAAGATAAAACACAAAAGTTAACCTTAATGACTTTTATAACGGTAAAATCAAAATAATTAATGTCTATGCACATAATATTAAAACTCATTCGTCCTTTTTAATTTTAAATGCGTTTGGAAATTATACGTTTGGAAATTATTCTACCACTTTGAAACCTGTAACCTTTTCAAAGTGGTAGACCCACGCATCAGCTTTTGCTGCTGCATGAATGGGCCAGCTCGACCGGGGAAGTACCACGACCTCACAGAGTACCGGCGTGAAGTAGAAGTCTAACAAACTTCTGCGTTTCGTCTGGTGAGTGTAGGTAACCGGAGGCCCACACACCCCCTTCTTTCTGGGGGAGGGGGCACTCTAAGGGCGGCAACGCATCTGCTATGCTTCTGGTATTGCGGGTGTTTATGGGCGGTGGTAATCACTTACCATCACGTGAGCCACCTGCTCGTTTGCCTCCCTTTTCTATAAAAAAAAATATACGGTCATCAAAGTGATACTATTGCCGTAAAGATTTAGATTTATTGTTTACGCACTTAGTAAATCCATATCCAGTAGAAAGTACATTCTTATGCTGTAGAACAGTCTAAAGCCTCCTGCATCTATCGACAACTCGCAATTTTCGGAGATATTTTGCAGATGAACGTCCGTCACTGGGTTCCCTAGACGAGGTTCGGATTGGCCTGTGTTCAACGATGGATTTCTGATAGGTTCCGAAGCATGAGAGGAAGAGGATGCTACAACATCTTTTATGTATTGTTATATAAATAAATAAATATCTTCACGCCTAACGCAGAGGTCTAGACAATTACGTCCTTTCGACCATCTTTCCACCGAAGACATTTTTGCGACAACGTAACAGGTGGTGAGCCGTCACCTAAGGATCGAACTCTAGTCTCTTGACTCGACTTCCTATCACCCAACCACTCG
This sequence comes from Sericinus montela, assembly GCA_029286605.1. Classification (NCBI taxonomy): domain Eukaryota; kingdom Metazoa; phylum Arthropoda; class Insecta; order Lepidoptera; family Papilionidae; genus Sericinus; species Sericinus montela. The sequence continues at coordinate 1,643,403 of JAGSMR010000055.1, read as the reverse complement.
ACTATCATGACTATAGGGAACTCATTGTTATTACAGGCTATGACGCATCTTAGTCCTATGGGGTAAAAAGCATATGTAATCTTTTTCTTTTTAAGTTTTCTGCGAACGTCAGTTCTATCCTTCACCAAACACACAAACGTGCATTTCTCTGGAAGACTCTCTCAGGAGGTACGCTGTCCATGAAACGCGATGTCTGTGTCTTAGTTCATTGCACTATTCCGCGAACAGTAGTGTATACGTCACGTGTATGACACATCATTGTATTTTGGTTGGCAAGCATTTAGTAAACTACAGACGTCGTTATTACGGAATCGTTAAAAAGTTATTGCGAGTGTACCTCCCGGTTTATTCGTAGTACAGTTTACTGGTCTCAATAATTTCATGTATAAAATTAAACTCACCTTTTCATTTAGTTAATGTTGACTTAGACTTGCTACGCGAGATATACTCGTACATAGATGTTAAAAATTATTTCTCTAAGCGCATTCGCGTGATGAATTACATACATTGAAATACATTCTGTTAATTTTAAATAAAATTAATCAAAAACTATTTTTGTTACGTTTTAAGACACGAGTGCCGAGTCAGGAGTTGGGTGGTCGGAATTTCGAGTCAGGAGTTGGATTCCCAGGTGGCAGGCTCGTACCAATGGGTTTTTCAAAAAGCTTATGTACGAATTATATGTACGAATTATGTTACGGCGAATTGCGTGAAGATATTAATTTATTTTACTATGTTTGTTTTACTATTCGAAGAATTTCTTCCCTGTATGGCCTTTTGCGACACCCACAGGAAGAATCGATGAACGAAAGGTAGTAAATGGTGAATTCTTTTGCCGATACAGCTTAACAAAAAGCTATTCTAACTAAAAAGTTTTAAAATAAGTAATTGTTTTATTTTATTAAATTTTTTTGCTCATTATTCTAAATATTGCCGCATATTTTCTTAATATATAGAATCAAGACGTGTGACAATAATCCCAATCCCTGTTGGATAACTGTCATTTTGAATTTCTCTCTACCATAAAAGCTTTGTGTCGACGTTTTTATTTTTACGCTGTTATTCTCCATATGTGATCTTTACCATCAGTGAGTTTTCGTAACTCTAATGGAGGTTATCACGATTTGTGTAGATTTTCTAAAAATACACAAATCGTGATACTTAAGAAGATTTACGCGGGTTTCCAAGAATTTTTCTTTATAGCGTTCTTATAAATCATTGTTTGAACGATTTCGTTAACTAGAAATACGATGAAAAGAAGCTCTACATAGCCTTTGTTTGGTTGTCCTAAATACCACAAAAGCGAGTGAATGAGCCTCTGGAAATGTAGTTTGAAGTTTCATTGAATAAGTCACGCGTACGATTAATACTTAGTAGATTCTATTTAGTTATTTTATTAATACTAGATTGATCTTAGTTTCACATTAAATTAAATTTTGTAACAACTTTGTTTTTATTTCATTAAATTACTATTACTATTATTATTAATGACCAAGTAGCCAAAGATGACAGATCGCCAAGTGTCACGGTCCTTCCATACCTCTTTCGTTTCTTTCAAATTCATCGTTGTTTTCATACACGTACGTCTTGGTATTAAATATTTTTTTATTTCTATCATTCTCCTTCTTTCTCTCTCTCTCTTTACAGCTAGTCAAGAGTCTATTGCTGAATATAGGCCTTCCCAAAATCTTCCGCAAAGAACAGTTGTCAGCCATCGGCATCCAACTACTCCCCACAACATTTTGCAAGTAGTCGCTCTAAAATGGGTCGTCCTACACTGCATATTTAACAATAACAATCTCAGCATGGCTTCCATGATAAAAACTAACAAGTGTATTTTAATCCTGTGTTGTGTTTCTATTCTCAACAACAAACCCCAACACGTAACACAAGGCAAAGTTAAGTTAAATAATCTTCTTTTTCTTTTCTGCCCATCAAGAGTCCACTGTTGAACATTGGTCTTCCCCAAAGAACATTAGAGGGTTTTGCCTCCCTTGGCGATCGTTTTGGTAACCTTGTGGCACCGTGTTGGTAGTTTTTTGTTATTAAGGTGTTATATAAGAAGACGCTGCTGCCCATCTCCTGTTACATATTAGTCCCTCTGTCGACTTTTACGATACCGACGGGATGAGATGGGATGGTAGATTTTCTTATGTATACCGGTTCATATGTGTACGCACAGTAGTACCATAAGTTAGTAGTAGCTGTAATTTATTACCGTCTGATCACCGTTGTCTCTGTCCTGCGATCACCAATCTGTCTATGGCAAACCGTCCCACGGGAGGGGCCTATGTCCAGCTGTAAACTATTACAGGCCGTTATGTATTAAAATCCTGTTACACATTCCAATGCAGTAATGTTATGATAAATACTTAAAGTTCTGATGAGAACCTAAATCTTAACGGAAACCGAGATCTACGTCAGTTTTTAATATTATTTTGCAGCATGTTTGCAAGGAACGCATTGACCAGATGTAGTGTGATGTCATGTAGCAACAATTCCTTAAAAAATACACTAACAAATTACTTGAAAATTGAGTGTTATTACCTTTGTCAGACAGACACATGATGTCTGTATGCATTAAGGTTTGTCTTATAAGATTATTTGTAAAGAGACTTGTTCCAAAACGCTGACTCTCAGTATTTTATCTGATTATAGTGAAATGCAAAAGGATATACACAAACGAAGTAAAATTATAGACACTTAAATTTAAGTCCCCATCAGAATTTTAAATCACAGATCTTTTTTTATGAAAAACATATTTAATATATCACGCCTCTTTAATATATCCTTTGTAGGGGAAGGCAGAGTTCCTCCCACTAGCTACAATCCTGACAGATTTCGGTCGCTTCGTTTACTTTCATCAGTATCTTGGTACATGCACGTCTATTAAGGGTACTCATAACACTATCTTTATTTAGAAGGTTCTGAACTGACCAATTCAAATATTAAATGTCAACTTCATGAAATAAACGAGTTTACCTGCTGGCAAATGCATACTATAAACTTAAAATGAAGAAGGTTACACAATTAGCCACGATAGTGGAGTAGTTGGGTGGTCGGAATTTCGAGTCAAGAAACCCGATTTCGATGCCCAGGTGGCAGGCTAGTACCAATGGGTTTTTTTCAAAAACGTATGTACGAATTATATCGCTTGCTTGGACATAAAAACGACGACGGGCTCACCACCTGTCAAGGTGGGTCAAACGAACTCAATTGTCTAGACTAGACCTATGTCTACTCCAGTATTGAGAATTGCATGAAGATGTTTATTTATTTGTCTTTTTTTTAGTTGTTTATTTAGTTGTTACACAAGCGTTGTCACCCCACTGAGTTTGAAGCCCCATAATCCGTAATAACATAGACTCCTATATCTTTCAAACTGGAACACAATAGCAGTTACATTAAAAATATATCTTTACGCCATTCTCAATACTGGAGTAGACAGAGGGCTAGTCAACGAAGTCCTTTCGACCCATCTTTCACCGAAGAAATTTTTTTTGGGATGACGTGACAGGCATAAGCAGGCACACCAACTCACCATCGCCATCTTCATCTCCATACCAACGATATAAATCGTATATAAGTATTATATTGCTATTTAAAACAACATTGAGTCTAACATCTGTAGGCCACAGGTCGCTTTAAATAAACGCTGATCAACTTTAAGGAAGGAGAAAAATAGTTGTCCCATTGTCCCAAAAATATCTTCGGTGGAAGGGTCGAAGTGACTTAATAGTCTAGACTAGACCTCTGCCTACCCCTGTATTGGGAATTGCGTAAATATATTTATTATATATAGAACAACAGAGAAAAGGAGAAGGAGGTGGAGGAAGATACTTACTTTATTCATCAGACAACATGCGGTGGCTCAAATTCGTCTATTTCATGCAACCTTAGAAGCAAGCGACAGCACAAAATATCGTATTGTTTTACCATTGCGCAAAACGAATTATTTAAGTAGTATGACTAGTGATGTCAAAAAACCTATTCGAGTTAAATTGACAATACAGTCGTTTTATGGTAAAATGGTAGTTAATAATAGTTTTTATTATTCTATTAGCTAATAATAGTTAATTGGCTAATTGTTAAATTTCACGTATTAAATTCACGATAGCCGAGTGCTTTGGTGATCGGAATCCGCGTCAAGAGACCCGCGTTCGATCTCCAAGGCTCGTACCAATAGTTTTTTTGAAAACTTACTTAATTGGGAATGCCGTTAAGATAAATTCTACATGTTGATGTGCTCGTCGAGGTGTATATACCAGGGATTTTATTATATATCACTTGGCAACAGCGCATCACTAAAGCGCGGAGTGCGTGAAACCGCTGACTCATTATGCAAATGATAAAGTTATTCGAGCGGCACTAACGACTTCTGGACAGTTAACCAAATACGTTCAGAATTTTAAACTAATCCTGATCCGTCCGCGGAATATTTTCAATTGGTCACGATAGTCGAGTGATAATATTTTCCCGAACCTGAAAAGTCATGTGCGATATTCTGTCATGTAATGTTCGTCTATTTACTCTTCTAGGAATAATCGGCGACCTCCATGGACGAGTGACGTAAACTCCGGTTTTCAAAGTGTCGCGATCTCGAGGTCCCGGGTTCGATTTCCGGTCGGGTCAATGTAGAAAAACCACTTTTTCTACATTTTCTCGGGTCTGGGTGTATCTTTCGTTGTTTCCGATTCCCGTACCACAAGTGCTTTAGCATCTTACATTGGGATCGGAGCAATGTATGTGATGTTGTCCATGTCTATGTATTTTCAGTTTACTGCTCTTTTCTCGTTTGCACTCCTCACCGGGGCTATACAGAACTCTCAAATCCGACGACGCGTTGATAAATGTTCAAATAATCCTACCAGGAGATCATCAAACGTAAGCAAATACGAAACGTTCGTCTGTGAGATGAAAAAGCTGAATAAAAAATGTAGTACCAACAAGCGTTAACATTTTTGTTTGTTTATTATACATCTTTCAATAGAATTCATTGCGTGCGTTTTAGGCGTTGATCGATAGTGTATCCAGACTTTTAGTGTTCCTACGCACCCGCCCACGGCCAGAGGTTAACGGCTCGCGAGCTATGTTAATCATAAAACTAAGGCTAAAGTAGAACTGACTAAATCTAAATGAAAATGTTTATCGATCGTTGAACTATGAAGTTGTTCTTGTAAGTTGTTGAAGTGTTTCTTTTAAAGTTTCACGCACTCAATTTAACATATTACCTCCCCATTTCAATCTGAATGTTTCATAAGAGACGTCTACAGACAATCCAGATATCTAAACAAATCTGGTACCATATAATTATAATTTTTCGCCACTCCACGGAGGTCATCTGAGTAAACTGAAAAACTGTTTAAACTCATTATTCGATTTGAAACTTATAAATTCTACCCGGAAAACCACTTTTTTGTACTTATTCACCGGTAGCGATTAATTTGCGGAAAACTTTATCTAAGTTAGCTAGTTAGTCACCAATAAATTCACTGTCAAGATAAATAATAATAATAATATCATGTTAATTAAGATTTTTAATGAATTATGTTTATTATTTTTTAACTTATTTAAGGGACATATGTAAAAACAATCGTGTGGTAACGGCGTAAGAATATTGCCACCCCCTTTCTTCCCGTGGGTGTCGTAAGAGGCGACTAAGGTAGCCTTAAATAATGTTATGGCAACCGACATATATAGGCGGGATAACCATCTCTAAAAATACCAGACCAAAATAATCAGACAAAGGTGGGCAGCGCGAGTGGTCTGCTACTGCGATCGCCAATCCGCCTGCCAAGGTAAATCCTCAAGACCGGCCTAAGTGGACTTTTACAGGCCGTTAATTATGTATGTATGAATGGAAAAAACAATGAATATAATACTAAAAAATAAATAAGTAACTACTACGATTATATTTAAGAAAGTAATTGTTATGTGATAAGATATGATTTGATGTAATTAAGAGATATGTCATTTTATCCGCAACTAAACCCTATAGCCGAGTTGGTAGTGACCCTGCCTTCTAAGCTATGGGTTGCGGGTTCGAATCCCGCTTCAGGCAAACATTTGTGTTTTGAAGATGAACGGTCGTACTCGACTCATAAATATTTATCTAGCTTTGATATTAAAACGGCGACAGGCTCACCACGTAGTCCCAGATAAGCGTCGGTGAAAATTGGGTCAAAACGACATTGTCTAAAAGTCTCCCTCCCTGGAACAGGAAATGGGAAAAATTAAATTTATTACGTAGTCCTTGCTTGTATCCTTTAAGATAATTATTTTTTTTGTTTAATGTAACATTTTCACTAAAATTAAACATATTCTTAAGTATCGAAACAGTTGAACGAAATAAAGATATTGTTGCGCTATCATCATCGCGTATTTTTAGCGCATTACAAATCGAATGCTAATTCCGCTCCCGCGCAGACGTGCCGGCGACGCTAGTGATGTGCGGCAGAGCTGTTTGAAATATCGACTGCTACGTTTAAACACACTGCTAAATCAAAAAAAAAATCAAATCAAATTTAAAAATCTTCACGCCATTCCCAATACAGGGGTAGACAGAAGTCTAGACGATTATGTCTTTTCGATCCACCTTCGACAACGTGACAGTGGTGAGCCCGTTGTCGTCTACATAAATCGTACAAAAGTTTATTGAAAAAACCCATTGGTACGGACCTGCCACCTGGGATTGAAATTGCGTCTCTTGACTCCGAATCCCGATCACTTAGTCACACGGCTATCGTGATAACTAAAATCATAATTATATGATAATCACGATAGCCGAATAGTTGTGTGATTAGAATTAAGATCAAGAGTTCCAGTTCGATCCAATCCAATAAGTACCAATGAGGTTTTTCAAAATTTATGTACAGTTTAAAACGTTGACTTGGACATACAAACTGCGACAGGCTCACCACCAGTCTCTTTGTCTCAAATCATGTATTAGGCGAAAGGTGGGAAGAATAGGACTAGATAATCCGCTTGTCAAGCGGAGCGATTATGGCAAACCCTCCTATACGGAAGAGACCTATGCAGTGAGATTTTACAGTCCGTTAAGATCAATTTATTCGTTTGCTCAATTATTGAACCTCGTTTTTTCTTAGTGTAAGATGTGATTAAAGCAATATTACATATAAAACATCGAATATTGCGAAGAAATCAATTAGTTCTTGTGTTTATAATAGACGAACAAATAAACACCAAGTTTTTATATGCTATTAGTAACAAAATTACCATCGCAATATACCGTTAGTTAATAATAAATAAATAAATAACCGTTAGTTTAGATTAATACAACATTAAAACTTTACCTCATTTATCGATACGTATTGAAATTTCTTAGCCGCACTAAATACCGCGGCCGGAAGCGGCGCGTATGGTCCGTATGGTCATTGCGCCACTTCGCATAATTCAACTTTGAATTTTACGCGATTCGTTTAGTGAAAACCTGAAAAGCTTTTGATCTTGATTTGTTATCTTACCTACCTTTGGAGAATACCGATGGCCGCTGTTAAATCGTTAAGTTTTAGAAGTCTAAATCTAAAGCTTTGAATTAGGCTAAATGTTTTGTACTTTAAACGATTTAAATGCATATAAATAGGACATACGGACTGTGGTATATGGACAGTGGACTCTTGATGGGCTGAAAAGAATAGCGTATTATACAATATAAATATTATAGAGTATTATATAAGTCTGTAAACAAACATGACTTTGACACATTTTAGACAGATTCTTCGGCAAGGAAGAGCTTGAGTTTTGAGGAACTGTTTCGAGCATTTTATATTATATAATAGCTGCTCCCCGCTTATTATGTTTCTAAAATAAAAGTAGGATATGTCACTCCTTATAATATAAGCTATCTGTCAGTAAAGGTCCTGTTAAAATCGGTCCTGCCGTTTCAGAGTTTAGCAGGAACAAACCAACATACAGACAGACAATAATTGTAAAGAAATATATTTTGGTGCATGTACCGTATATATTCGTACACATGTAGTAAAAATCAGCTATTTCAATATTACAAACAGACACTCCAATTTTATTTATATATGTAGATATAATAATAATCTAATGAGTTTTTGATTTTTTATATTATATCATACAATATACGTTATTTATTTATTTACACTATTTAAAGTTAAGTTTTTTTAATTAAATTAAAATAAATTAAATATTAAACATCTTCACGCAATTCCCAATACAGGGGTAGACAGAGGTCCAATTCCACACACCAATAGCGGACTGCGGAACATAATGTCACAGGTTCGGGCCTGCCATTCGACTATTTTCATAAACCAACTCCAGACACAAGTATTGCAGCTTAATTTGAGTGGTTATCAGGAATACTAGTAATGTTATTTGACATTGCTTTTCTACAGATTGATTGTCTACAGAAAAACATGCACGTTAGGTAGGTGGCCTCGCGCAATAACTGAATTAATCAAATAAATACCAGTGGCCCTAGTCTTTGTTGAAATTCGATAAATATTGCATTTGTATGCACATTTTTGATTGTATAGAATACAAACACGCCTATCAACTTACATATATTAAAGAAATAAACAATAGAGCGCAGTCTTTTAAAATATTTTTCAATACTCATTAGTATTCGTGTGGCGAGCGACGTGTCGTTCGATGAAATTTATGATATTCTGTTAATATACTCACTGTTATAGTGATATCATAACAAGTATCAAGTAGGGGAGTGTTAATTTTGATTTTATTCGCTAAGGGGGGTGATGTATTGTTCCTCAGATACTTCACGGAACCTATTATATATATAGCAATAATTATTTTTTAGCAGCAAGCTAAAAAGTGACTTTCTATATTTTAATGTTAAGTAAAGGAAAATAATGGAAGATCTTATGAAAACCCCTAGTTCTATACTACACTAAATACAAAGATAGGGAAGACATCACATACATTGCTCTGATCCCAAAGTAAGCAGCTTAAGCACTTTTATTATGGAATCAGAAGCAACAAAGGTACCATAAACACCTTTACCCGAGAAAATGAACAGAAAGGGATTTCTGTATTAACCTAACCGGGAATCGAACTCGAGACCTCGGACCTGGCAACACCATGAAAACCTGTGTGTGCGCCATGTGTGTCCATGGAGATCGTTACTCTCCATACTAAACTAAAATTTAAACATTACGATTTCACAGCTTAATAGCAAAATATTTCTTTGTTATAAGAGTCATAAATTTTTTTTAAAACACATTAAGATATTAGTTATTTCTTCTTTGAACAGCTTCTTGGTAGTATTCGCAGGTTAGTATTTAGTGTAAACATATGAAAATGTACAAAGGGATTCTACACAGGCCGATGTAAACACTGCCAATAAACAACTGCCATGGTTTAGTCCGGAAACGTTTGCGGAGATTTTAAGTAATGCTCAGGCATTACTTGTAGCGATACATTTTTTAAACTAGCTTATAGTAGCTTTCCTATATAATAATAATTATAATATCTTCACGCTATTCCCAATATAAAAATATAAATAAGTAATGATGTCCAAGCCAACGATATAATTCGTACATAAGATTTTGAAAAAAAAAACCATTGGTTCGAGCCTGCCACAAAACAGTCGCATAATTGAGCTTTAACTGTCTAGTATATAAATCGCAATATCTTTGGACAGCGCCGTCTGTAGTTATTCGGGAGCTCACCTCGCCATTAGTTGGAGCCGAAATAATCAAGGAAATAGTCAACGTCTCATACAACTTGTCCGGCACAAATGAGCACACGAAGCCATAAGTGTTGCAGACTTAATGCCGGCGCTGGAACTAAGAGCATAAAATTGGCGTAGCGTAGGCAATAAACACTGTTAGTGGTATAATAACTGGTCAAATGATCGTTGACCATATTATATAGTAAGCTATTGAAGCATTTTTTCTACATTTTCTCGCGTTTGAGTGTATGTGGTATTTTCCTTATTTCTAATTCCATATTACAAGTGCTTAAGCTGCTTACTTTGGGATTAGAGCTATGTATGTAATGTTGTGCCTGTCTGTGTATGTATTTTTTTATTTATTTTATTTACTTTAGAAAAGAATAAATTATGTAAAACTCAGAAAAAAATTTTCGTCTCTTACTTTACTATACAAATATACATAAATAAGTAATACAGTGTGTTTGTGGCCGCAAAACTCGTAAGGTAGCGACAGTGACTTGAAATTATGACACGTCGTTGCATTTTTATTCGATTGTGTTTACATACTTTGTTCCTGTAGTTCCCACGGGAACGAAGAATATTTTTTTAATATAGCATCAAAGATTTATAATTTGTTTTACGAATTGTCACGTTGTTACTTCTAACAACTTGTGTTATTTCCTTTACTAACTATCTTATAAATAAAATAAATAAATAAATACCTTCACGCAATTCCCAATACAAGGGTAGACAGAGGTCAAGTCTAGACAACTAAGTCCCTTTGACCCACCTTCCACCGAAGATATTTTCGGGACAACACGATAGGTGGTGAGCCAGTCGCCGTATGTATGTCCAAGCCAACGATGAAATTCGTACATAATTTTTTGAAAAACTCATACTCATACTGATGAACTCAGTGTCATCGAGGTCCGAGTCTGGCGTACCAGTCACGGCGACACCCCCGAACCCCTTACTAAGATCACATCACACGCATACATCTCTCTATAAAATTCGCTCGATTTTTGAGGTCCGATTTTTCTGAGAGGACGTCATTGGTTCCCGAAAGCACTTTATTCATTCTTAAGACTGTTGCACCACTCCGGGTCCTTCCAACCTCTTTCCAGAAGAGTTTGGAGTTCTCCTTGAAGTTGTGCGACAACCTTTCGTCCGATTCCATTCTACTCCTTTTACGCACTTCCTCAATCAATGCTTTTGTGTAAATTTCTGAAGCTTATATCTTTCTTTCCTCTTCTCTCTCATATCCTTATCATTACTAGAGGCCACGTAGTCTAACCATGCTTTCTTCTTCTTATTAACTGCTTCTTTCACTTCGTTATTTCACCATGCATCACCCTTTTAACAACTACCTCTTTTCACAGATCTATACACGTCTTCCGCTGCACAAACCATTCCATTCCTAAGGCTCTGCCATATTTCGTCCACACATTCTTTCCTGACATCGATGATGTCAAGCATTTCGGCTACCCTTGCTTGATATTTATCCCTAGGGTCCGCTTCTTGAAGCTTCCAGCTTCGGATGCTACCGACCACTGTGGTTCTGGTATCGCCGTCCGGTAGCGCCAACCCGCGAACAGACCCCTAAATCTAGTAATCACTAGATAGTGATCCGTTCCCAGGTCAGCACCTCTGAACACTCGCGTATCCATCACCACCGCGTAACATCGACCAACCGAGACGACAGCAGCACCCCCACTCCCTGGCAGGCGCTCTCGCTCTCTGGGATTCCGGACCATAGAGCTAACGCCCCGCCAGGGAGCTCTTCAGTACCACTGCCCTTCCGTTTGGTCTCCGACAAACACACGACATCTAGTTCTGTTTCTTTCATTATTTCAACCAACTCATTCGTCTTATCTCTCATGCCTCCTCTAACATTCCACGTGCCAACTCTGCACTCCGTCCTCCACCTTCCGCCGTGTCGGGTTGTGCTTGACTGGTGGCGGTCCCCATCGCCCCTTTGCGCGCTGCATTCCACACCAACGGGCACGATCTGGTGTGCGTCGCCTTGGGGGAACGCCCTAACCCTTGTTGGCATGGGTGCGCAGCTGAGTAGAATTGCAGCCCTGAAAAGGGCTGGCAGGGGTCGCGACGTGCACGCTTCTACAATGACCCCTAAATAAATAAATAAATAATAAATATCTTCACGCAATTCCAGGGGTAGACAGAGATTTCAACATATTTTTGGGACAACGTGACAGGTGGTGAGCCCGTCGGCGCCTTTATGTCCAAGCCAACGATATCGTACATAGGTTTATGAAAAAACCCATTGACACTAGCCTGCCACCTGGGGATCGAACTCGAGCCTGTCGACTCGAATTCCGATCACCCAACCACTTGGCTATCGTGACTGATAATCTATTATTACCTTCAAACAAATATACTAAACTTTATAGGTATATTTGTAGATTTGTCCACGTAGCGCCCATGTATAAGATAATTGTTTTACTATATTACACTTAGGGAACTGCCCAAAATGTATCAAATTCGCTGTTATAACAAATGTGAATCCGAATCTCACGTAATTTTTTTAATGTAATATAAGTATAAATTACTCCAATTCCTGCATTCCTAATACACGGTCTTAAAATGCAAGTACGGATTCAAAACTAAATATTTTTTATTGCCCTGCACAATTAATTAGTTTCAAACTATTTTAACTAGTTACAGTAGAAATGTCTGCTTGTCACGGCTGTCAGTGTTCATTTGACATCACAAATGGTTGTTCCGCAGGATAGGAACCTGATACCCAGGGTACTGTATACGTTCGCATAAATTGAAAAGGCTATGGTGTCAGATCGGATTAACTTTTTAATCGATTACGCACACGATTTTGCTAATAAGATACGCCGGGAGCATTTAACTGGCCGCGAACTTTTATAACTATTTAATGAGCTTGTTCTACGTTACTGGGTTTCGATTCCTTTTTTTTAATCCTAATTTAATTCTGATAGTGTCTAGTATAAAGTTACATTATTAACGTCAATAGTCCAGTTTAGGATGCGGACTGCGAAACATATCATCGTAGGTTCGAATTCGAGTACAAGAAGTCATACATATTCTTTTACTTTACTTTTATTTACTAATACCTTATAATATTAGTAGGTAGGTATAATTACTTGTTATCAGAACCTTAGCCGCCCTTTTCTTAACTCTTTCGTCCTTATTTATTCGTTGACGAAACCATGTAACATGGTTTTGTCAAAGAAAAATTAGCCATTTCCGAGGCCATGGGTGATCGGAATTCAAAGCCAAAAGGTCCCACTTCGATCCCCTAAAAGAAGAATTGGACACTGAGGTATCAGATTCATAGACAAGCTCCGGAAAAAAGGACAACATTGTCTAGAATTCTGAGAACCCTAGTCCATGGTCTAGAATTATTGGTAACTGATTAAATGAAACTGATTAAATTAAATGAAAATAAATTGAGTCCTTCCGAAGTACTTTTGTATCTCATGCATAATTTATTTTTATACTTGTATATACAGTGCAATTTTGATTGATTTTTAAAGCATGTGACTTATGCCGAAATTTTTGTTATTAAATAAAAAAAAGAAAATTCTCTTGTATGCTAGTATATACGTGAAAGTTTACAGTGGTGGTATCGTTCTAAAAATATGCCACTTTACTTATGGATGTCGCAAATAACGATTAAGCGAAAGAGTCTTGAAAATGGTAATGGACAGATGGCGGAACAGCAATCTCAACAAATACGACACATAAAAGAAGTAGACCAAAAAAAGTTGTTGCGATCGTCAAGCCGCTTGGCCGAGCAAATTCTTCTTATAGGAGAGGCCTATGCTTTGCAGTGGACTTTTACGCCCGTTGTGAATGTATGAATTGTAATGAATTATGTTAAAGTATATTATGAACGATGCCGAAAATTGGGTACATGCATAGAATACAAAAGATAACCTATTAAATAACAATACTATAAACATAGAATATACATATGTATGTATATGTAACTGCATACAATATGTTGTTAGGACAATTAGCCGCCGATACTTAATTTGGCTGGATGGATTTTAGACATACGACTAGTTATTTATAATTCATTATCAGCGAGGGTGACTGCATCGCATGTCAATAGAACAAACATTAATATAGTAAATTTATGCTTGATTTTACTAGAAGCATAAAGTCGTGATGGCCAAGTGCTTGATCTGAATTCGATTGGGCGACTCAAATTCTGTGAGAACGTATTTATTTATTGTAAACCCACAGCTGTTCTCTCGTAAACACTTTTTTCGAACTTGATTTTTTTTTCATGATAAAAAGTTTCCTATTTCCTTCCATACCAAATTTCATCAAAATTTGTTCGGGTTTAGCCGTGAATGCATTACTTTCGGATATTTATTATTATTAGTATGTATTTATAATTGAACAGAAAATTTGTAATGGACGTCTAGCCCAAAGCAGCGTAGTTTTTTAATTTGAGAGAGACGTGAATTTCCCTACTGTGACATCCCCTGAACATAAAACTGAGTATCAAATGGTAACGTCTTACCTAGTGTATGGTAACAGTACTTCCTATTTAAATTATTATTTTTCTTCTATTTCATATTTAGTATTCCATCGACGAACAAAATATATGCACCTTAGTCATATCACATGGCATCATCGGAGTGATTTTGAATTCGGCTCAGGCCGCCCGGATTTGCATCGCTGACGACTATTTTATTTAGGTTACAATTTAGCCTTGTTGTATAAGACCTGAAACCTAACAGAGAGAGGAAGTCAGAGTTTTGGCCAGGTCCTGCTAATTATGTACCTGTTTATGATGCTTATAATAGCGGTATGATGTGATGCACACTGCATCTCCATCCAATCAAGGACAATCAATAACGTGTCATGGTGGATTTAAATGACTGAGAATACATGAATACTTGACTGCAATTACTACTAATAACTGTCATCTCTTTTATATATTTTTAAATATTCAAGAACCGTCATAGAACTTTGCATTACTAAACAATGGCCTTTCTAGTTCAATTTGAAAATGATTGGAGCTTATGTAAATTTTAGGTAGTAACTAGAAAAAATATCTGAACGGACTGTAAAAAAACACTTCATGCCTATGCGAAGATTTGGATATAAAAGGCGTAAAAAATTCGTTTATTTTCTTCAATAAGTTGGAAACAAACTCTCTAAATTTACAATCATCTCTTCTTACTTCCAAAAGTGACCCCCAGAGTCAGTTTTTTTCTAATCATGGCAATTCTCTCCGTTTCAGTCACAGAAATTCATATAGCTACCAAATCTCTACTTAATCCTCCTAGTAGATTCGAAAAAAATTACTATGATGTACGAACAGATGATCAACCCAGAGATCCTACGAGTATAAGGGTTCCGTTTTTATTTTCGGTCGGATTTTAATTACCCAAAACAAATTAGAAACGTTTTTAAATATATTGGAAATTAAAAAAAACGGACGGCAATTGATTTTTGAATTTCTCATTTCATTTTCATAAATTAGAAACGTATCAAGAATACATAAATGCCTCCCTTATCGCCATTAAAGAGCCATGGAGACGATTAAAAACGTAACATGGCATAATGGTATGTAAATATGAATAAGGACATATTTCTTTCCTGACGCTATCGGCTTTCGGAACGTCGATGTAATTGGTCACACACACACACGAGGATAACTGTAAATCCAAGTTTCGAGATAATTATCTTTACTAGACGGGTCTACTGAGATATTAATATGCGTAGGAAACTGACGACAGTCTTTTGGTTAAAGTTGTTATTTGGAAAAGTTTGTTTTTCTTCAATTGTATGTAATTATCATTTATTACACGAATCCTTATTATAACATAGTTATTATTATTTACATATTATTTATAGTGTTCTGAATTTAAAGGTATCATTTACAAGCCTTTTTGAAAGATAGAAGGAAATTTATGTATCTATACTATAACAGTTGGCTTGATAGTTATAATATTTCATTTACTACTGCAGAATCAACGAATTAACTCTTGCTCGTTTATAAACAGTACTAGAACCTTTCTTCCCGTGGCAACACTCGTAGAGTAAACAATCATAGAAAATATTGTAAAACATTTTGGATTTGATAATAAATAGTAGTTAGTGTCTTGCTGGAAGATTCTACTTTTTATGGTTGGATATGGCATTATGTACATAGAATTAATATCTCCATGAAATTATATTACATATTATCATAATATTTTATTCTAATTAACTCACCGGATGGTAAGTGAAGAACATGCATTACCGACACAGTGTATGCCTATCGACATTAAAAAATAAAGGAATTCTTTAAACAAATTAAGTAAAAGTGGTGACATATATTAAATAAAAGTTATCAAGCTCTAACACGTGGTAGAGTAATAATTTTTTATTCGGCGTTGTATTACGTAAGATTCGTCACAAATATTACAAGGGTCGGATAGAGGCAAAGGAGTTAATTACCGGGCGTGACTGGTAAATACTGCCCTGTTATATGAGCAACTCGAGCTTAACGCCGTCATTACCAGAGTAACATAAGACGAAGGATCAAAGGGAGATTATGCGTCATTAATTGTGTACTTTGTTGTTCATTGAGGATGCTCGCTAAGAAAAGATATTATAATTACACTTATTTATGGAGAGCAAATGATGTTACTTGCTGTATAAGTTATACAAAGAAATACTAGTATTCTTGGCAGATTAACCGTGAACAACGCTTAAAAAAGATTAAAACAAGCAAAAACTATTAAAGCAAGATTATTCAAACCACAAATATTATTTACTTTAGAACTATACTACTTTACAACTACAGTAATTGTACGCATCGGTTTTTCTTTTTTATAGAAGATATTTATTTATAAGAAATTTATATCAGTTTATTTTGTTACAGCGTGTAGTCGGTTTCATTTATTTAAATTATGATAATAATTTGATAATGAAAATGTATGATTTATCTTCTCACATTTCACAAAGATGGAGTTGTCAGAAGTCAAGGCAATTTAGGCATTTCGATATACACTTCATCGAAGTATATTTGGGACTGATGTGATAGAGACCATCTTAGTGTCCAAGCCAACGGGTCAATGTACTTACAAAGATAAATATTTATATAAAAATATAAACATCGCCCTCTAGCAGGATTCGAATCTGCAACTCTAAGTTTCTAAGGCAGATTCACAACCAATTAGGTTTTTGGGTTGTGTGACTGTTAGTTATTGATATATAACTATCACATTTAATAGACAGACATGCTACCACATTATTTTTTATATTAATTTTAAATTGTTTAATACTAATGTAATAGATAATTAAATACATACATAACGACCTGTTAAAGTCCACTGCAGGACATAAGGAGGATTTCATCAGAGCCAGACCACTTGCACCTCAGACGCTGCTGCCCATCGATGGTCTGATTACTTTGGTCTGATATTTTTAAAGATCATAAATCACGCTTATAAGATAAACATTCGAATATCATGTTGAAAAGTTGTTATCCAAGTTAACTAAGTTATTGAGTGCAATATTAAAAAGTGTAATTTTAAAAAATACTCAATTATCATTTACGAGCATATAACAAGCCAATAACAATTGATGTACACAACTCAGTAAAAAAAACAATAATTAGAATGCATTCTCAATGTGATAAAAGAATAAATCGAATAACATAGTGATAGAATTTTTGAAAAATTTAAAATTATTTACGACAGGAAAACACTTTATTAATATAAAATCTATCTAAAAATACAAACTATATATTTGGAAATAAAATTATTCGTGTACTTTTTAATATAAACACTGATAAAAACATGCTTGAAAACCATAGATGAACATTGGGAGTCTACATACAATAAGAAAAAACCTGCATAAAGCGACAAGTATCAAAGAAAAGTATCACTGAACCCGCTATGACTTCAGTTATGACAGTCAGTTATCTCTAAATGGTGCACGGCCATTAAATCACCGCCGGATAAAATCTAAGTGTATCGTTTTATATTATTATATCACCACTTTATGGCAACTTGACATCTAGATAATAATTCGCATAAAATGGCACGCATTAAATGTGTTTATTTCTGAAGATACAAATCACACAAGCAAACCATTTGAATCTGGCAGTCGTTGCTTGCGCACAACGTTACTAACTTGTGGATTTAACGTTCATATAAACTTTTCTTTTATTTTTTCTTTAGCTGAATGGTACCTCTTAATAAGCTGACTGTTCAGTAAAATGTACATTTATATAACCAGTTTCTGTCCACGATTTCGTCCATGGTTAATCTCTAAATTTCTCCGGGATCCCGTTATAACCTTATGTAAAAAAATGCCAACGTTCTTCTCCGTATACAATATAAAAAAAAATCCGTCATGTAAATCATGTTGCATACCCCTTCTAAATAACCGTGGATTTATTCTTCTATTCATTCGAATCCAATTCAATTATTCAAATATTTTTTAATCAAACGATGATTGACACGGCAACATACAGCTGTATGTTGTATGTACAGTATTTTATAAATGTTATCACTGACGTCGTTCATATCAAGCTTGAGAAGGAAACTTTGAAGGACACAAACGATAAGGAAACTGTAACGGGTGTTGCAAACTCATATTCTACTAATTAATAACTTGCTTAGCGGATGTTGTGAATCTATGATAGTCCCGAAGTTATCCTAATATTGGTAAGTTTTAAGAATTAAATTTATTGCCGTTAAAATGGATACATATTCCATTGGTCGTGTAAAAACTTAGAGTTATATATACATACGTAGTGTAGTATAGTCTCTTAATGATGTTTAGTTCATTCTCACACAAACGTGCCAATAATTAGTTTTTTTTTATTTTCCAAATTTTTCATCACCCATTTCAGTGAAGTGGCAAATCAAATGAAAAATCATCATTCTCGCGAATCAATCTCGAGTTTTTATGACTGAATATTTTTATAATATAGATATTTCACGGCAGATACACCAGTAAAATTTATAAATAAAAATGAAGTAAACTACTATTTGCACTATAGGGAAAAGACCAATTTTTGTAACTATTTCCGGCACCATATATATATATATATATATATATATATATATATATATATATATATATATATATATATATATATATATATATATATATATATATATATATATATATATATATATATATATTTATAATTCCTTTCTTCTATCACTTGTTTAATTTAAGAACTACTCTATTTTTTTTACAAATTGGCAATAAATTAGAACTGATTGGGAAAATGGGTAAAAGATAAAACAATGTTATAATATTACACTAATTTAATTTTTTATTTAATTTTATGTAACGTTAAAGTAGGCAAAACTGAAGTGACATAAATATGGATCTTCACCGATTTTAATGTTTTTAAAATATATTTTTATTTGTTTGTTTACAGATCGCTGCTGTTAGCAGCCATCGTATTAAGTAATTGCGTAGCATGGACTCCCACCAGACACCACCACCCACACAACGTGAGTACTACTGATGCTACCTAGCTGCAGCGTTCATGTTTCGCTGCACATAAGTCCAAGGGAGACACGAAAAAGTAAACATAACTTCATAACGGCCTTTAAAAATCCCTTGCAGGATATATAACTATCACACAGGGAGAATTTGCCGTAATCAATAACCTTGGCAAGGTTTACTTGCCAAGGTTTTTGATTACGGCATATTTTATTTAGTTTACCAGATACATCGCACCTTAGACGCGGCTGCCAGCCGCAGTTCATTTTGATCTGATGTTTCGAGTGTGGCAGCCTGGTAGTTTAAGAAAACGCAGAAACGGAGCTAGAACTTGCAGTATACTGCGGAGTATCGAAGGAGACAGATGGCACAGGACCATTCTATGTGGCATTCTCTGGGAGAGTCCTATGTTCAGCAGTGGACTTTAAATAGGCTGATGATTATAATGACGCTGTTTTGTTATCCATTTGGTAAATGGACGTTACAGTGCTCAAAGCTAATCGAATATCAAAAAATTTCATTTATATCGTTACAGCTATTTGCATATATGTATAAAGTATTATTGTATGTGTTTATGTTAAAATTATTTTTGTATACGCATTTGTTCTACATTTATTATTATTTAATTGTAAATTTGCTTTGTTTTTAAATAATAAATAAATATCTTCACGCAATTACAGGGGTAGACAGAGGTCTAGTCTAGACAATTAAGTCCCTTTGACCCACCTTCCACCGAAGATATTTTCGGGACAACGTGACAGGTGGTGAGCTCGTCGCCGCCTTTTTTCGCGAAATAATTTAATTACAATGATAACATCATAATTAGTTTTTGACTGAGTTCGCGAATGGCGAGGCTCACCACTTGTCACGATGTCTCAAATAAGCTTCGGTGAAAAATGTTGTGGAAAGGGCTTCATTACCTATATTTATTTTACCCCAGTATTGGGATATTGTGAGACGATAAAAAAATAATGTTATCAGATATTAAATAAAATACATATATATATATTAAATAGGGAAAACATCACTTACATTGCTCCAATAGAAGTCACGATAGCCGAGTGGAAAGGTGGTCGGAATTTCGAGTCGAAAGACCGGAGTTCGAGCCCCAAATGGCAGGCTCGTACCAATGGGTTTTTTCAAAACCTATGTATGGTTCATATCGTTGGCTTGGACATAAAGACGGCGACGGGCTCACCACCTGTCACGTCGTCCCGAAATATCTTCGGTGGAAGGTGGGTCGAAGGGACTTAATTGTCTAGACGTAGACCTCTGTCTACCCCTGTATTGGGAATGGCGTAAAGATATTATATTTTTTACATTGCTCCGATCCCAATGTAAGATGCTAAGCACTTGTGGTATGAGAATCAGAAACAACGAAGGTGGCACAAATATAAAAATCCGAGAAAATGTAAAAACAGTGGTTTTTCTACATTAACCCGGCCGGGAATCGTACCCAGGACCTCACGATGGCGACACCTTGATAACTGGTGTTTACGCCACTCGAACACAGAGGTCGTCAATATAATACTGCTTAATACCTTTAATTTAATGGGATATAAAGGAGCTTATGTTCTATTCTAGGATACAGCTGTTCAACCGTTCTTTCTTAATGAAAAGACAACCATTCAAACAAATATAATATATAACTTTCTTCTCATTAATATTAGTATGTTTTATTTTACAAAATGTAATCAATGACTATTTACGATCTCTTACATCGTTACCACAAGTAAAACCTAAACCATTGTAGTCAGTAAATCTGAAAATGAACTACACCTGCCACGCATTGTGATTACAATAAATCAATTTAACTCACCTAGTCTTACGATACTAGTCCAGTCTCGGTCTATTTACAGTGGAACGTTAATAACCTGTTCACAAAAATATAGCAGTTGAGTAATAAATTTCAAAATAACTAGCCGCCATTTAACATCCTGAAAGACATAGTACGAGGAAGCCCGAAGAACGTGGCATTATCTTGCGGTTAGTTGCCGGAAAGTGAATTTATTGCAGGAAGACGTCGTATCGCGGCTAAATTGAGACAGGGATGTCGCATACAATCTAATATATACAACACTAATAGACTTATTTGAACCGATTGAGTTATTTTGTAACCGAAAACACAGTAGTCATCCGGACAATATACAAGTATATTACGATATTCGAAGATAATACATATACTTTAACATTTTTCAAGTTATTTTCTCATAACTTTTCTTGTCAATCTAAACTATCACTGTTTCGTAATAAAAAGAAGAAATTCTGTTTGTATTCCTTATTATTCTTTTCTTACTGTATTTTTCAAGTATAAAAAACAATAATTTAAGTACATGACCCCAAATAGGCTTCGGTAAAAGTAAAAGTCTACCCCAGTATTGAGAAAACGAATGAAAATAAAAAAATAACAATAAAATAATAAGTATAATAAGTCACGATAGCCGAGTTGGGTGGTCGGAATTTAGAGTCAAGAGACGATCTCCAGGTTTTTCAAAAACTTTAATACGAAATACATCGTTGGTTTGGACATAAAGACGGTGACAGGCTCACCACCTGACACGTTGTCCCGAAAATGTCTTCGGTGGAAGGTTGGTCGAAGGGACTTAATTGTCTAGACTAGACCTCTGCCTACCCCTGTATTGGGAATTGCGTGAAGATAAAGTAATAAACAAACAGTTGACAACCCTATACGACAAACAAATATTTCACAAGCAGCCGCTGCTATTGACCGCGCGGGCCTTGACTTTGACCAGCGCAACTCCATACATCGTTATTAATCGCTCGATTCCTATCGAACAATACTCTATTTTATATAAGTAGATGATTAGGAAACGCTCGCTCGTATTTAAACTCTCCTTTCAACCAACCAAACAATCCGAAACATAATTAAGTTCACCGAGAGACGAGGGTCAAGAGCATGAATGTTATAATGATATCTTCATTGACCTTTAACTTCGTGATGCTTAGAGAGCAAATGAAGCGATGCATGTAACAAATTTCTATGAAGAAACAAATCTGCTGTATAGTTTTTCTTTTAAATATATGTAAAATATCTTTAAGCTATTCCCAATACCAGGATAGACAAAGGCCCAGACAATTAAGTGCTTTCGACCCACATTTCACAGGGATAGGGGTAGGTATCATTTCCAACAATACAAATAGAACATAAGTTTGAGTTAACAGTGGTAGAGCCACGCTTCAGTGGGCCGGCTCGACCGGGGAAGTACCACGACTCACAGAAAACCGGCGTGAAGTAGAAGTCTAACAAACTTCTGCGTTTCGTCTGGTGAGAGCAGGTAGCCGGAGGCCCACACACCCCCCTCCCCCAATTCTGGGGGCGCTCTAAGGTCAGCAACGCATCTACTATACCTCTGGTATTGCGGGTGTTCATGGGCGGCGGTAATCACTTATCATCACGTGAGCCACCTGCTCGTTTGCCTCCCTTTTCCATAAAAAAAGCTCATTCCTCCTAGGAATCGAAATCAGGTTTCCTGATTCGAATTCTGATCACCAAACTTCTTGGCCGTCGCGGGTATGACTTGTATGTTTCTGGTAAATAAAAAATGATAATCTTACTAGATTTTCATTTTTTATTTTATATTAGCTAGTTTGACAGCATCGTAAACTTTTCTGTAGTTATAAATTTTTAATTTATTGGAATTACATTTATGCTTAAAAATGAGCCGTAACGTAGTGAAATGCGCGCGGGTTACTTTCGATTTCGGTGTGAGCGGAACGCGTGGAACGGAGAACGCACAGCGTGAGATCATAACCAGACAATATTACTATGCTATAGGGCTGTACATCGCATCACAAATTATAACTATTTTAACTAAAACGATTTTCAGATTTTATCGCGTCTTTAATTAGTTTTTAACAAACTGTTTTTACTTCCCGACGTTTGGGATGCCTTACAGCACGTGACCACGGAATTTGTAACTTAACTAAAACGAGGGATAGTACTCGATTTGAAAAAAAAATGCGATAAAATTATGTGCGAATAAATTCGTGGAATCAACTGATGTCAATGATCTTGTATAGGTATATAGATGGTGACTGTAAAAAAATCTAAAAGTATATATTTTATTCGTATAAGAACCAAAAATAATAATCAATTTTATTTACTTTAGTTATTCCGCAATTTTTATTGATTTTAAAGCATATAAGTTATGCTGAACGTTTTGTTATTAAATTAAAGTATTTTAAAATTGCAACTGACACGGGTGGGATTGGAATCCGAGACCTCTGCCAAACCGTAGCAAAACTCTTATCTCTGAGCCTCCGTGTCTTACACGCATCAGTTGAAATTCAATCCCGCCCGTGTCAGTTGAAATTTTTAAACATTTTTTTCTTTAATTTAATAGTGTAATTCAGACAATAAAAAATTTTAAAATTTTAACCGAATCCAATTGAAAAGCATGCGAACAGTCGTAAATCTAATCAGAATAGGCGCCGCAAATGATGAGGGCGTTAGCATCGCGTCACCGACAGCCTATAGTTACCAAAAGCACTATTTTGGGAAGTACAATCATTTTAGGCGTGCCACCGAGAGACTACATGCCAAACAATTTATGAGGTCCTTGTCTCACGAAACACTTAAAAGCAAGATGTTTTAGCAATTAAACTTTATAGTTTTGAACAGGCCGATGATATATAGATTACTTGATCACTGAATTGAACTGTCTATTTCTATTTTTGTACTGAATATCCAATATCTAAACGACATGTTTGTTAATTGATTTATTACAATTTTTAATCTGCGCCAGTTAGTAATGGTTAAATGGTTTTGCTTAAGTAATACTTTGTGTATTACACGTTCGCTATAAACTCACGTAGTAGGCCTACGCCACTTAAAAAGCTTTCTATAAAACCTTCAGCGTATATTGTGTTGATTATTTCATCGTAAATTTGTTCAAAAACATTCAAGTTTAAATAAACGAGAACATATCTATCGGCTTAAGATTGTAATTGCCTTTAAAAATAGTAATGATGCCTGACTTATAGCGGGATAACCATATCTTAAAAGTACCAGAAAAAATGAGAATACCGGTAACGAACATCAGAAGCTAAGCTGTGTTGGTCTGGTATTGCGATCACCAATCCGTAAGCCAGGCGAATGGCTAATACATTTTACAGGATAGGCCTATTTCTCCTATCCTGCAGATAACTTTTACGAAAGTAGCACCAGTAATGAGATTTCGAGAAAAAAAGCTAGGAACAGTTAATTTTAGATAATTCCAAAAGAATTTTACTACACTATAGCCGTGTGGTTGGGTAACCGGAATTCGAAACAAGAGACCCGTGGTCCTACGAGCCTACCTCCTGTGGATCCAAGAGGTAGGCTCGTGAGTTTCTTTCAAAAAAAAAAAAAACTTATTTACAATTTACATCATTGGCTAGGATGTAAAGACGGCCTCAGGCTCACCAATCACGATGTCCTGCTGTGGTGAAATGTGAGTCGAACGGACTAAATTGTCTACTTCTGTATTGGGAAATGCGTGAACGTTACTAAAGATCTCCGTCTCTTAGACGTTCGTAGTTATAGCTATATGATTCTGTGCACAAGAAAAGCAAATATCTAGGAGTACTTCGTTGTGAGTGGTCGCAATTAGGCGGCATCTCTCGAGTGCGTTCGAACCGTTGCAACATTCAGTCGGGCGTCCAAATGTCGCTATTTACGTTGTTTATCTTCATAACATTCAATTCAAAAGCATGTAGCGGATGATTCCCGCGGTGACCAGCATTTTAATGGTAGGCCGCGTTCACACCGTCTACTAACTATATGCACGTAAAGCTCAATAGGTTTTCATGACGATTAAAACTTTCGTCTTCTAGAATTATTATGACTAAATTTAATATTTTATTTATTTTAAGAGTCACGATAGCCAAGTAGTTGGGTGGTCGGAACTTCGAGTCAAGAGATACCCAGATGGTAGGCTCGTACCTATTAATTATTTAAAAATTTATGTGCGATTTGTGTCGTTGGCTTGGACATTAAGATGGCGATGAGCTCACCACCTTTCACGTTGTCCAGAAAATATCTTCGGTGGAAGGTGGGTCAAAAGGACTTAATTGTCTAGACTAGACCTCTGTCTACCTCTGTATTGGGAATTGGGTCAAGATATTTATTTATTATTAAACTTTTCATTTTTCTGTTAAAATAGGATCAATCACGCACATCCTAATAAGGGGGTGTTCAGAGGTCTAGACACTTCTTTTTGGCCCACATTTTACCGGAAGTTATTTAGGACATCGTCTTATTGCCAAAGCCAACGGATGCAAACCTTACATAAGTTTCAACAAACTCATTAGTAGTATTCATTAGAGGCTTTAGTTGATAATTGAACTCGGGTTCCTAGAATCGTATCCCCATATAACCACTCGTCGTGATTCCTACCTCGACAAGCAAATAATTACTCAGAATTAACTGGGGCAGACGTATAGCATTTGTAATGTTGTAATATACATATAATGTGAAAATACGGGCATGTTCTGGTTGCGTTTGTTTGTTCGTTCCGTGAAAGACTGAATTCGAACTTTGTACTTTTGTTGCGTGATGATTTCTAGTTTAGTTAGTTGTAAATAAGCCTACATATTTAAATTAAACTCCAAGTGAAACCGCGGAACACAGCTAAATTATATTTAGACAGGGAAAAGCAATTACGTACTACGAGAAACATAATTAAACGGAAAATGTTGTCTTTTAAATAATCAGAGCACATATTTATAAAATAAAAAAAAAAAAATCACGCACATCCTAATAAGGGGTGTTCAAAGGTCTAGACACTTCTTTTTGGCCCACATTTTACCGGAAGTTATTTAGGACATCGTCTTATTGCCAAAGCCAACGGATGCAAACCTTACATAAGTTTCAACAAACTCATTAGTAGTATTCATTAGAGGCTTTAGTTGATAATTGAACTCGGGTTCCTAGAATCGTATCCCCATATAACCACTCGTCGTGATTCCTACCTCGACAAGCAAATAATTACTCAGAATTAACTGGGGCAGACGTATAGCATTTGTAATGTTGTAATATATACATATAATGTGAAAATACGGGCATGTTCTGGTTGCGTTTGTTTGTTCGTTCCGTGAAAGACTGAATTCGAACTTTGTACTTTTGTTGCGTGATGATTTCTAGTTTAGTTAGTTGTAAATAAGCCTACATATTTAAATTAAACTCCAAGTGAAACCGCGGAACACAGCTAAATTATATTTAGACAGGGAAAAGCAATTACGTACTACGAGAAACATAATTAAACGGAAAATGTTGTCTTTTAAATAATCAGAGCACATATTTATAAAATAAAAAAAAAAAAAAAAAAATCACGCACATCCTAATAAGGGGTGTTCAAAGGTCTAGACACTTCTTTTTGGCCCACATTTTACCGGAAGTTATTTAGGACATCGTCTTATTGCCAAAGCCAACGGATGCAAACCTTACATAAGTTTCAACAAACTCATTAGTAGTATTCATTAGAGGCTTTAGTTGATAATTGAACTCGGGTTCCTAGAATCGTATCCCCATATAACCACTCGTCGTGATTCCTACCTCGACAAGCAAATAATTACTCAGAATTAACTGGGGCAGACGTATAGCATTTGTAATGTTGTAATATATACATATAATGTGAAAATACGAGCATGTTCTGGTTGCGTTTGTTTGTTCGTTCCGTGAAAGACTGAATTCGAACTTTGTACTTTTGTTGCGTGATGATTTCTAGTTTAGTTAGTTGTAAATAAGCCTACATATTTAAATTAAACTCCAAGTGAAACCGCGGAACACAGCTAAATTATATTTAGACAGGGAAAAGCAATTACGTACTACGAGAAACATAATTAAACGGAAAATGTTGTCTTTAAATAATCAGAGCACATATTTATAAAATAAAAAAAAAAAAAAAAAAAAAAAAAAAAAATCACGCACATCCTAATAAGGGGTGTTCAAAGGTCTAGACACTTCTTTTTGGCCCACATTTTACCGGAAGTTATTTAGGACATCGTCTTATTGCCAAAGCCAACGGATGCAAACCTTACATAAGTTTCAACAAACTCATTAGTAGTATTCATTAGAGGCTTTAGTTGATAATTGAACTCGGGTTCCTAGAATCGTATCCCCATATAACCACTCGTCGTGATTCCTACCTCGACAAGCAAATAATTACTCAGAATTAACTGGGGCAGACGTATAGCATTTGTAATGTTGTAATATATACATATAATGTGAAAATACGAGCATGTTCTGGTTGCGTTTGTTTGTTCGTTCCGTGAAAGACTGAATTCGAACTTTGTACTTTTGTTGCGTGATGATTTCTAGTTTAGTTAGTTGTAAATAAGCCTACATATTTAAATTAAACTCCAAGTGAAACCGCGGAACACAGCTAAATTATATTTAGACAGGGAAAAGCAATTACGTACTACGAGAAACATAATTAAACGGAAAATGTTGTCTTTTAAATAATCAGAGCACATATTTATAAAATAAAAAAAAAAACTATTTCATAATAACCCAGTGGCTTAGTGATCGGAATTCCAGTCAAGAGACCATCA
This sequence comes from Sericinus montela, assembly GCA_029286605.1. NCBI lineage: Eukaryota > Metazoa > Arthropoda > Insecta > Lepidoptera > Papilionidae > Sericinus > Sericinus montela. The sequence continues at coordinate 1,615,724 of JAGSMR010000055.1, read as the reverse complement.
GGTGGAAGGCTCGTACTAATAGGTTTTTTCAAAAATTTATGTAATTTATTTGAATTATTGTTGGCAATTATCGTTGGATTGGACATTAAGACGGCGTTGAGCTCACTATCTGTCAGGTTGTCCCAAAAAATATCTGTAAAGCTGGGTCGACTTAAGTAAATTGTCTAGACCTGTCTAACCCTGCATTGGGAATGACGCGAACATTTTTCAAAAGTCCCTTTCTTTTATTAAGACATTTAATTTTGTTGTATTAAGACATTTAGTTATGCTTTTTCCTCTAAAATAACAAAGCTGTAAAAGAGATTTCAATTAAATAGTTAAAGTTATAGATGTGTAATGAGCTTTAAACAATCGGAAACGCCTCTCAGTCAATGTCTAATTGAGCTTTCTGTATGCGTCATTCGAATGGCATCGCAACAAGTTAGGATTAAAGAACGTTTATAATTCCCAACGACGTGTCCACCATCGGATATCAATCGACTGTGAATAAAATGTTAATTTACCTTTACAGTGTAATGCAAATAACAGTTTAGAAAATTGTCACCGCTGTCTTGGATCATGGTCGACATCTGTTTAGGACTGTTTTATTTCATTTTTAATTATTTACAAAGAAACTCCAAATAGGTATGCAAATCAAAAGTCACATCTTATATCATAAAGATTAATCTAATAATACTAAAAAACCACAACGCTGGGGTCTAGGCAATTAATAAGTCTAGACAATTAATTCCTTTCGAACTTTCACCAAAGACAATTTTTGGTACAACCTGACAGATGATGAGCCTGTATAGTTCTAATTCCTCTCGTAATGTTAAATGATCTTCCAGACTGTTTACTATTAGTCAACCGAGCAGGCCCTTGTGCGTGTGTGCATTCACAATACAAAATGCGAAACAAACGACTGAACACTAGCAAAGGTGCATCATTTCACGTCGCTCAATTTTTTATAACTAAAAAGACATTATTATTATTTTCCTTATTGAAAAGAATCCTTATTCTAGTCCAGTTCTAGTCCTTATTCTAAGTGCGTGCAAAAGTGCGTGAAAATCTAAGGAAACCGTTAGGCGCAGTATAAACATTATACGTATTCCTATATACATCAGTTATCGTATTTGTACATATACATCTATACAGTCATACCTACATTGTAAACATATTATTACAATTTAAATGTTTGCTCCAATTAATTGCATTAGGGATGTTATTAATTGCAATTCGCTTTTCGGGATATCTTGTAAGTGCCAAATTATTTATTCAAATAAATAAATAAATATCTTCACGTAATTCCCAATACGGGGGTAGACAGAGGTCTAGTCTAGGCAATTAAGTCGCTTCGACCCACCTTCCACCGAAGATATTTTCGGGACAACGTGACAGGTGGTGAGCCCATCGCCGTCTTTATGTCCAAGCCGACGATATAATTCGTACATAAGTTTTTTTAAGAACCTATTGGTACAAGCCGGCTACCTGGGGATCGAACTCGGGTCTCTCAACTCGAAATTCCGACACCCAAACACTCGGCTTTATATATATAAAAAAAATATATTTCAAGTGCGTGCAAAAGCATTGCTCTAAGGAAACCGTTAGGCGCAGTATAAACATTATACGTATTCCAATATACATCAATTATCATATTTGTACATATACATCAATACAGCCATACCATCATCTTTTTATAAATCACCTTCTGTATGCTTTAAGTACATGTTCTAAAGTTTTGTTAGTGGTAGAATTTTACTAATCTACCTCGGCGTCACAGAATAATGGAGAACAGATTCTTTCCTCAATCGAAATTCTCTGACCGGCAAAGCAATTTGCCTGGGTGTCGGACTACGAAAACATTTACCACGAAAACGGTTACTACGGTTACTAAGAAAACATCAATCTTAAAAAAAGATTAATTTAATTTTTCCCTGTTGTTAGGCTAAAACCAATCAAGTCAAAATTTCGTTATAGAGTTGCAGTACGTTTTAAACGATAAACTTAGATGATATGAATATTTAATTACTGTAACGGTATCTAGAAATAATTGCTTGATTGATGACGAATAAATTTTGGTTTGTAATAAATTGTAACACAGCTCTGATTTTCTATTGGTGGAATGCGTGTGCTTTAAATATCCGTGACCCAAGTTCAATCCCCGGCACCACTCGAATTGTTAATTTTAAATACTGACCGTCCACAAGCTCAATAGCTCAAAAACATCGTGAAGAAATCTGATGGTCTGTGAAATAAAATTGTTTTGAGGACATCTAGAGTTCTCACACGTCCACCACCATCATGCTACACAGCTTAAGTTTCTCTCGATTACATTTTGAAGTCATTTAAAGGTTACCATTTAATTTTTTACCCTTTTACAAGTACGTAACCATCAACATAACGGTCGGTAAAATCACCTATGATCCGATGTTTAGGTTGACCTTAAATGCTGCCACTCGTGTCCGGTCTGCTCAATTTTTTCTGTTTGTGTTTGATATGGTTATCCCCTTATAAGTTAGTAGCCGTAGCTATTTTTGAAAGCTTTTTCGGACTGCTGACTTTTGGTCTGGTGTTTTTCAAGGCATTTACCCCACACTGGTATTGCGGATGTTCATGGGCGACGGTAATCACTTACCATCACGTGAGCCACCTGCTCGTTTGCCTCTCCTATAAAAAATATTCTCCTTAATCGCATCTGACGGTAAAAGAGGGAGTGGTATCATTCTTACACGGATACTACGCGGTATAGTATCAGTTTCTCTGCATATTATTAATAATCAGTTACTATATGTGGAGACATGTCTTCGGTGATTTTGTTAGTAGTTAGTAGTGATTTATAAAAACATGCTCTAATGTTGCAGATCAGCTCAGAAACAGGTTTTGAGCAATCAGAATTTATATTTTCACTTTTTGCGAATATTTTATATATGTGTATATATACGGGTTACATAAAATCCTAATTTGCTTAACTGTTAAATTTCTTCAAATTAATTCCCTGGTAAAAGATGTCGTAATGATGTAGCACATACTGTAAATCATTTATATTAGGTTATGTAGTAGAGAGATGTTTTTAAGAAGATGTTATATAATATAATATTTTACAGCTATCAAGACACCGCACCAGGCATAGGAGACAGGGCGCCGGCCTCTACCTACCAGCTTCATACGTGTTACCCGGCGGAGAAGGAACAGGCGCGTGGGGGGAGTGGGGAGTGGTCTCCCCGTGCTCCAGGAGCTGCGGCGGCGGAGTGGCCAGTCAGAAACGAATATGTCTAGAAGTTAGGTTAGTAGGAAAACTAGTTTCTTACGGATTGCATGTTTATTTACCAGTTTACAGTAAACATTTGTGTTTGTGTGACAGATATTAATGTAAACAATTTGTTGATGAAAATGCATTGATGGACGAGTGGTTGGGTGATCGGACTTCGAGTCAAGATACTCGACTTCGATCCCAAAGTGATATTCTCGTGCCTTATTTACTTATGCACTATTTATATCGTTGGCTTGGAAATTAAATCGGCTACAGGCTCACCACCTGTCATGTTGCCCCAGAAAAATGTCTTCGGTGAAAGGTGGGTGAAAAGGACTTAATTATTTGGATCTCTGTCTACTCCGGTATTAGGAATGGCGTAAAGATATTTTTTAAATGATTTCATACGTATTTTTGGTTTCTTACATGCCGTATTTAGGAAGCTAAGGTACAACTCCCGTAATAGGTGATATTTTCTCTTTTTTTACGGAAAACGCAAACGACTAAGGTTACGGCTCCCCTGACGGTCTAGTGACTACCGACGTCCACGTGCACTAGCTACACCAGAAATGTTTCAAGTATGCTTACACCTTTTAAAGAAGAAATTGGAGAGGAAAAGGAACTATACATTCCATTAACTCACTCAAAAGACTAAACGTAGTAGCTCATGACGCCTTCTACTTTTTCTCTCAAAACTTACGATTAATGTCCGATTTATGTCGATGGCTTGTACTTAAAGACGGCGACAGGCTCACCTTGGCGCAATAAGTTATCCGCGATGGAAGGTGGGTCGAAAAGACATAATATACTTGAACTCTGTCTACCCCAGTACTAGGATTGCCGTGAAGATATTTATATAAAGTTTAATAATTCAAAATATTATGATCGTCTTGCAGTCCAGAAGGCAAACCCCTGTGCACCGGCGGAGACACAAAATACTTCTCGTGCCAAACCCAGGACTGTCCGGACTCCGCCGACTTCAGATCTCAGCAGTGCTCCGAGTACGACGACATCGCCTTCAGGGGCATCAGATATGAGTACGTATTGCTTTGCTTCAGCAGTAACAAGAAATTGATTTTTTTTAAGAAAAATTCATAGCAATTTTATATGTTGAATGCTCCTCGCATGCAGTAAACCAAAACATCGAGAGGGATTCTGCGCGTCTGACAAATAATAAAAAAAAACTTCTGCTTCTTCTGCTTTAAAATCCCCAAAAATATTTGAGAGAATATCTTTGCCCAGCAGTGCTTATATACTTATATACTTCTATTTTTTTACTTAACATGCTAGCAACGAACCAATCTATGTGAATAAACTAAGTAGAGATTATTGTTATAGAATAGAAAATAGGATACTATTTTTTCAACTATGTAGTAGTTAGTGCATTCACTTGTTTTGGAAAAGCGGGGTCTCATGACACAAGCATAATTACTTAATAGGTTGACCCAAACCGCTATGTATTTTTTTTAAATAATCTGTTGTGAAATAAATTACTTTTCAATAAACGGGATACGATTTTTTCAACTTTTACAATTTCTATTTCTTGAATTGTGTTCTTGAAAAACGTTAACAAAATTTAAGTGAATTTGGCAACAGTTTTTGTTTGTACAACGTTATATACGTTATTATTTCATTATACAGATGGATACCGTATCTGAACGCACCCAACCCCTGCGAGCTGAACTGCATGCCGCGCGGCGAACGCTTCTACTACCGTCAGAAGGAAAAGGTGATAGATGGCACGACATGCAAGGAAGACACCTTCGACATCTGTGTCAACGGTACCTGCCAGGTAAAACAAATGAATAAATATCTTCGAGTATGTTCCCAATACTGAAGTAAACAGAGGTCTAGTCACATAAGTTCTTTTGTCGAGACCTCTCTCGATTACCTTTCATCGAGGCCTCTTTGGGACATAGATCATAGTGTCTTAATAGTAATCTTAATGTCCAAGCCAACGGTACAATATATTTTCCAAGGTACATTTACATATAATATTCATATATACCTTCATACAAACTTCATTTTTATTTACATTCAAACTTTATTTTGATTACAAACATTAATTTTCATCACACAAATTTTTTTGCCCTAACCCCAATACGATGGGAAGGCTTAAGTGAATGAATTTTTTTTCTCGAAAATTAAATATGTAACATGTAAGGCATGTAAAAATTTCGTACTCTATTTGTATTGTTGGCTTGTACACTAAGACAGCGGCTGGTTCGCCTCTTGTTGCGCTGTCTCAAATTGTCTCTATTGAAATATGATTCTAATGGAATAAATTAATTTTAAATTTCTCTAGATCTCTGTCTATCCCAAGCGTAAAAAGAACCAAAACCAAAAGAAACGCGTAAAGGTGAAAAAATGACAATTTCGAGTTTATGATCATCCCTAGAAAGCAACAATATAATTAAAAAGTGTATATACATAAATACATTCGTAATAACTTCCAGCCTATCGGTTGCGACATGATGCTGGGGTCCGACGCTCGCGAGGACAAGTGCAGACAGTGTCGTGGCAACGGTACCAACTGTCACACAGTGTCTGGACTCATAGACACGAACGATCTCATCAAAGGTACATTTTTATATAAACGCACAGACCGTCACGATTGCCTATGAACAAAAATGATTGGGATTATTTTATTTTTTAGGATACAACGATGTCCTGCTTATACCGCAAGGGGCTACAAGTATTATGATTGCGGAGATTCGAGCATCTAATAATTATTTGGGTAAGCTTCAATTTTAGCTTTAATTTTTAATCCTTTATTTACATTAATAAAATTGTATATAATATTTTTAATACTTATTAACACAAAACAATTTTATGGCATTGCAACTTTCTAAGTACCTAATAGTACTTAGAGCGCTAGCTGCATTTCCACGTTGAATGTTTAAAATTATCTATTATAATAATTAATAAAAGAATAGCTCCTGCCTTTTTATTCCCATCAGCTACGAACAGTTGCGGATACAATTCCTTTAGAAATTTCATAACACGAGGGCCCACGGACCGGTCTCGTCAACTGTTACCAAAACAGAACTGCCACAGAATATTTGCTCATACTTTAAGGAAGAAATCATTCTTTCTCCGAGCAAGTTTTTTTTAAATACATTCACAGATAATTAATTCTCTAAACGCCCCAGAAAAAAATCAATGCGTTTGTTTAATATAGATACAGCATTTTTTGATCACTAAATAAGTAGCTAAAGCACGTGCATGTGTTTAAGCAACATACTTTGAGATCAGAGCAATGCATGTCGTTGTATGATGAAAATTATGTTTATCTTTTTTACATCAGTTGATAATAACATATATTTATACATAATTGTTCATTTCCTTATAGCGCTACGTGCAAAACAAGACAATGTTTATTACTTAAACGGCGAGTACCACATCGACTTCCCGCGCAGCCTCACCATCGCCGGCAGCCTGTGGCACTACGAGCGCAGCCTGCAGGGCTTTGCGGCGCCAGACAAGCTGCGGAGTCTTGGACCAACTACTGAGCCTTTGTATCTTTCAGTTAGTATTTTTTCCTTTTCATTATATTAAACACAACGTATAATTATGCCTATTAAAGTTCACAGACGGACATAGACCGGATATTTAAGAAAAACGGATTATTGAACTGATTTATTAAATAATTTAAGATAAAGTTGATAAAATTTGAAAAAAAAAAACCATATCATAATCGACTTTATCACCGTACTAAAAGAAAAACTAGCGATTTTTTTTCCACTGACCTTTTTAGGCAGAACATCCCATACATACGTTTAATCTGACACATATTTTTTTATATATATACATATGATTCATATTTTTTTGACACAGCTCCTCCTACAAGATGAAAACGTGGGCATCCAATACGAATACAGCATCCCCTCATCAATGGCCCCGCCGCCCAACCAACAGTACAACTGGGTTCACGAAGATTTCAGTTCATGCAGCGCAACCTGTGGTGGAGGTCAGTAAGCCTTTATATGACGTATGACGTATGACGATACGTGTACAACTTTGCGGGAATACGATGGATGCTCAGATTTCTGGAACGATTTTTAGGGAAGGACAATGTCCAAACATGGACTTTTGACGGTCTGTAAATAAGAAAAAAACAGTTACCAGACTATAAGTTTCTTTATTGATTCGGATAAGTATCAAACGGACAGTTTATCTAACATAAAATGGTTTATCCAATAGATACCTATTGCTTCATCCATAGCCACTAACAACTGCAGTTAAAAAAATTGTTGTCTTAGAACGAAAAATCGAATGACTTTAGTCTGTAATTATACTGGTTTATTTAACTTTTAGAATCAGATTTCAGCCTGATTCTAATAAGTAAAGGAATCAACCCCATAGTGAATGTGGGTCATCCCATTCTCCTTCTCTTTCATTCCTTCTGAGTCGTCAGATGTCTTTCTACAACGAAATTATTACTTAAACAGCTAAATTTCTGTGATAAATATGCGACATTATTCTATACTTTAAGGTTTCCAAACTCGCCAAGTTACTTGTCGGTCAAGAGAAGAATTAGAAGTAGTGGAAGACAGCCTTTGCGATGAGGTACTAAAGCCCGCCACAAATCAGACTTGCAACAACGAACCCTGCCCCGCTCGCTGGGTGGAGAAACCTTGGGGCCCGTGCTCGAAACCCTGCGGCGAAGGAGGCACCAGGGCCAGACAAGTTTATTGCGAAAAGATATTTGCCAATAGGTGAGATATTAATGTAAATTGTTATCAGTATAAAAATTAAGTAGCGGCGTTTAAATCCCAGGTCATGTAGTCTCACAGCTGGCACACAGTTTTCTTTTTAAAATAGTGTTGGGTAACGTTTGTAACTCCAGAGCGCTGCCTCAGACAAACTGGATTATTATTTTTTTACTTCAAAAACATGCAGGCTGTCTCGTAAGTGTCTCATGATATTTTCCTTCATAACCGAGCTCGGGCCAAATGCACCACTGAAAACTGTTAACTGTTATAATAGTTTAATAGAAAGTTTAGAAGGGTCAGCCCTGGGATCAAATCAATGTAATTTTTGGAACAATAAAAATTAAAACAAAAACAAATGACCTCATTGTCAATACCCAATATTAGGGTAACCAGAGAATAAAGGAGTTCATTCAACAGCAGTTTTCGCTCTTCCAACCCATTTGTAATTTGAGTTTATCTGGGACAAAGTGACAGGTGACGAACCTATTATTGTTTTTGTGTCTAAGTCAACATAACTCATTGATACTTGACAACCCTTTCCCCTTTACGTAAGTTAATTATAAATAATATTTTGTAAGTAATTATGCACATAAAGTATATTATCATCAATAATATGTCGAAGACCAGAACAGATAAAAAATAACAAACACAAAGTAAAATATACATAATATATAAATTAATACTAAATTTAAAATTCAAGCAGTATTCTGCCAAACGTAGATTTTACCCTCAACTCCCACAATGTTATATAGGTATATGGTTTATATCCTTATTTACTTACACTCTTTAAATATAATTCATCTTAAAATATGAGTACGCTAACCTTCAGCTAATATATAAGCCGTTGTATTTTTTATTCATCAAAATAACGTTCTATAAATGCAATATTTGCAATGCAATACATACATACAATATCATGTAACTTTTCGTAACTACAAACAACTTTAAACTCGTGTACCAAATGGAATTCCTCATTGCCCATAATGACACGGTCTGTCTTCAATAAACAAGTTATGAAACATCTATCTAGTGGCACTGATTCAGCCTTTGCCACTGATCCAAACGTCTTTTACGCCGAGAAAAAATGTCACACCTTGTGATTACTAGATGATGCATTAACACGATTGATTACAGCATCACTGCAATAGTGGCTGATAAGGAATGCTTCGAGTCACTCGGGCCTAAACCGGAGCAATATCAGGAATGTAACCAAAACGCCACCTGTCCCACTTGGTTCACTGGACCGTGGAAACCGGTGAGTTTATAAACTTACAAAGCTATATAAGCTATATTTAAATAAATATCTTCACGCAATTCTCAATGCAGGGGTAGACAGAGGACTAGTCTGAACAATTAAGTCCTTTTGAGCCGCCTTCCAGCGAAAATATTTTCGGGACAACATGACAGGTGGTGAGCCCGTCGCCGTCTTTATGTCCAAGTCAACGAAATAATTCGTATAAAAGTTGTTTTTTGGGAAACCCACGAGCCGGGATCGAACTCGGGTCTCTTTACTCGAATTTCCGACCTATACTATTTATTTATTTACTACGACTAACTGTCTGGGGAAAAAATGTATTCCAACTATCTGTTGGCGATCGAAATAAAATTTAATAAGACCCAGAACATTGCATATTATACATATATAAAAGCCTGTAAAAGTCCATTGCAGGATACAGGCCTCACTCATAAGTGTGGGTTACCCATAACCGTCACGATTGGCGTGCAGATTGCCGAACAGTACATGGCACCTCCTACAGTAGATACTTGTGCCCGTCATAGGTCTGCTGAATTTTTTCCAGTATTTTCCGAGAGGGATATCAAGGGGACCAAAAGGTTGTTTCGATCGAGACAACCTTTTCAATTAAACCTAAGTTGCTACTGGGCACGGTTTGAAGGCTCCTGCATCCATCTAAGAGATCAGTACTAAAAAAAAATCATAGCCTTTAGGTTGCAGTAAATTTTAAACAATAAATAAATATCTCCACGTCATTCCCAATGCAGATGCAGACAGAGGTCTAGGCTAGTAAGTGCTTGCGACCCACCTTCCACCGAAAACATTTTTTGGGGCAACTTGACAGAGGGTGAGCCTGTCGCCGTCTTTGCCCTAGCCAACTATAAATCGTACATAAGTTTTGAAAATACCTATTGGTACGAGCCTGCCACCCGGGGATGGAACTCGGATCTCTCGACTCGAATTCCGATCACCCAACCACTCGGCTATCGGCATTTTATACAAAGCTAATTATGTCGCTTCCAGTGTGATAAACTCTGCGGCGAAGGCACGCAGAGACGTACAGTGATCTGTCATCAGAAGATAAACGGCAAAGTGGAATTATTCGAGGACAAAGTGTGCAGTGAGGAGAAGCCGTCAGTAGTACAGAGCTGTATGCTGCGTCCGTGCGATGGCGTCGATTGGGTCCTGTCTGACTGGTCAGGGGTGAGGGACATTGTCTTCATTTTAGTTTTCCACCTGTGGCATCGTCCGCTTGAACTACTACATGGAATATGAAAAAAATATTTAGAAGAGGATATGTGAAAAATCCGCTCTTAATGAGCGTCTACATCGTGAAATGAGTAAATATGCAAAACGTCAAGTCGATCGAATTTGTTTTTTTAGAGATTCAACTGTATTAGTTTTAAAATCGATTTCCTTACTTTTTTATAAATCGAAAATTACGCCAAACATTTAGGGAGTATGAATTATTTAATAAATTAAAAACTAAAACTGAACTAGTTCTAACTTGCGACTTGTTATTTTAATTTTTGGAACTGCTATTTTCATAATTGGAGTCGCTTACATGATATCTCTATAACAGAAATAAAAAAAATATATCACATGACTGTGAAATATAACTTAAATATGTTTCAGTGTGACACGTGCACCGCAACCATCCGCACGCGTGTCGCGCACTGCGCCACGAAGAACCACAAAGTCGTGAATTCGAGCTTCTGCTCATACCACCCGCCACCGGTCCTAGAGGAGGCCTGCGACCGTACCAAGCTGCCCACTTGCGAGGTTATGTGGTATGCCACGCAGTGGAGTAAGGTAAGTTCAAGTAGTTTTAGATTTATTGATGAAAACTACTATATTTGCCATTAGCAGTTGATTGTTTTTGTTTCTTTATAAGATTTATCAGTTGTTTATGAAGATAGACTAGTTGATAGTAAACAAGACTTTAAAGCTACAGGTTGTGAGTTTCAGATCCGGTAAGGGCAAACATTAGAGTGATGAATGTATGTTAGAATCATATTTGTGATATATGTCTCCAACATTCATATTTATATATATGGCGTGAAGATTACATATGTAAAAACATCATCGGGACAACGTGACAGGTGATGAGCCCGTCAAAGCCGCCGGTCGTCGCAGGGGCTTAATTGTCTAGACTAGACCTCTGTCTACCCCTTTATTGGAAATGTAACGTGAAGATAAAATCAATTAAAATTTCACTATACTGTTTATCATATTGGATAAGCAAGTTTGACTTCACATTTTAATTGTTGCATGTTCTATAAAAAATTTTAACGAAGTGTTTTACACAAATTCAAAAAGTGAAACTCACTACTGCTTCGCAATAATAACTTCAATTTCTCTGACAATAGTGTTCCGTGGACTGCGGAAAAGGTGTCCAAAGCCGTCGGGTCTTCTGCGGTCTATTCGACGGAGCGTCCGTGATAAAAGTGGACGACGAGCGCTGTAACAAGAGCACAAAGTACAACGACACAAAACCCTGCGAGATTTTATCGGAATCGTGCGCTGCCAAGTGGTACGCTGGGCCCTGGTCTGAGGTAGGCTTCGTAACATAACATTAAGCACTCCAGCTAAGCAGCAATGCTTGTGTCTGGAGTGGTTCACGACAATAGTCGAATGGCGGGCCCGAACCTGCGGCGCCATGTTTCTCAGTTGACTATAATCTTATTTTGGGTACTAACTAAATTGATGTCTACATGTTTGGGAGTATTATTAGTAGAGTACTAAATATCTTAATAATATCTCTTCCGTGAGAAGTATTTACAGTTGTCACCGCGCCTGGCGGAGGGATTGGCGATCGCAAATCAGACGCCTTACAGCTTTGACACTACTGCATACATACAAACATACATAAAGGCCTGTTAAAGTCCTCTGCATGACAGGCTTCTTCCTTAAGAAGGAAATGCCATAATCGCCAAGCTTGGCCAGTGGATTGACGATAGCAGTGTCGGACCTTTCGCACCTCAGTTGCTGCTGCTAATCTTCAGTATAATTATTTTGGTCTGATATTTTTATAAAGAGTTATCCCGCTATCTATCGGTTGCTATAACGATATTCAAGGCTGTTTATGTTAGTAGCCTCTTACGACACCCACAGGTAGAAAGAGAGTGGCAATATTCTTTCGCCGTTACAACACAGAACGCTGTATATCGATGTTTAATTTTAGTCTTAATTATACATTCTCGAAATGGTTATCCTACAATTTGTGGTGTTAGTAATTTTCATCTTTAATTTTCAATCAATGAACCAAAGTTGTAAATTCTTACACCGGCAATTCCTAATAATCAAATCTATTTTGTAAAATAGTATAAGTTGAATAAAGTACTAACATTATTTAGCAGCGTGTCCTACTAGAGAAATAGGTATTATATCATTATACGAGTATCAACTTTTTAGTCAATAATTACATTAATCTAACAAAAAAGTTGTCCGTTTTAATTTAGTTAATAACTTGGATTAAATAAAAGACATATTCATATTCAATATCAGCCAGAATTAGTAGACATATTCAATTCACGATGGTCGAGTGTTTGGGTGATTGGAATTCGAACAAGAGACCAAGTTCGAACGAAAGTGGTAAACTCACACCAATGAGTTTTTTTCAAGTTATGTACTATTTATATCGTTAGCTTAACATGAACATGAAGGCGACAAGAGGCTCGCCACCGGTTACGTTGTCCCAAAAAATATTTTCGGTAAAAGAGGTAACGAAAGGAGTTAATTGTCTGGTCCTCTGTCTACCCCAGTATTGGGAATAGCGTGAAGATACTCGTATATAACTAGTAGTTTGTTTTATATACACCTCATAGAACTCTAAGCTAGGACACCAAACTCAGTAACACAGTACAATTTAATATTTAAACATTTTAAAGTACACATAATAGCCAACGTAAACTGATAATGGTTGTATTCGAACAGTGTACAAAAGAATGCGGTGGTGGTGAACAGTACCGACGAGTGATGTGCTTGAGCGGAGGAGCTGAAGCGGGAACATGTCCAGAAGACACTATACTAGACACTATGCAGACCTGTAACACAGCACCTTGTGATCAGAGTAAAGGTAAAACATGTTGATTATATTAAATATTAGTTAATAATCATTCCCTCTCTCTATCTTTCTCTCTCACTCAAGTCCTTCCTTCATCACTGAAGGTCGTGGCAATGGTGAAAACCCAATCTAATATAATAATAATAATTAATACTAGTACATATAACATTACGGATCTGCTGGGTTTTATAGAGGGTTAATTAATAGTCTTGTCCATACGTAAAATACGTGCTCAGTGGTGAGAGCAACTCAAACCGTCTAAACTAATCTAAGTATGTATTTTAAAATGACTAACTGTTTCTGTTCAGATATTAGTGCGACGACAGACTCTACAGCAGACGAATATTACGACTACGGAGAATGTGTGGAAGACCAAGACTACGCCGAGGTTGGCGCTGAAGAATTAATGTCGCTTACGGGAAGCACGGTTAGTTTACCAACAGTTATATGAAAAATCACGATAGCCGAGTCGGAATTTCGAGTCAAGATTCCCGAGTTCGATTGAGGACAGGCGAGGCAGGCTCGTACTAATGGGTTTTTAAAAAAACTTGTATACGAATTATGTGGTTGGCTTGGACATTAGGTCGGAGACAGGCTCACCGCCTATCATCTATTTATTTCTGTCCATCTATCATTTATTTCTGTTTGAACTAATGATAAATAAAATAATATAAATAAAAAGCCTTTATTTCCAATTACCATTAAAATAACGTTATAAATGTACATATATCTCGTTTTTGTGCGTAGTTTTAGTTTTATAAGATATATATATATACATATATATATATATACATATATATATATATATATATATATATATATATATATATATATATATATATATATATGTATATATATATATATATATATATATATATATATATATATATATATATATATATATATATATATATATATATGTCGATATAAAATGTCTATAAATACACGCTCAGTCCACTCCCACATTATAGTAAATAGGCATTCGAAAATCAAGTTTCTATGCCAATTGAATTTTTTTTCACATAATAAAAGTTAAGCATAAGAAAAGTTTATTCTTTTGTAAAATAAATAAATATCTTCACGCAATTCCCAATACAGGGGTAGACAGAGGTCAAGTCTAGACAATTAAGTCCCTCTGACCCACCTTCCACCGAAGATATTTTCGGGACATCGTGACAGGTGGTGAGCCCGTCGCCGCCTTTATGTCCAAGCCAACGATGAAGTTCGTACATATGTTTTTGAAAAACTCATTGGTACTGCCACCTGGGGATCGAACTCGGGTCTCTCGACTCGAAAGTCCGACCACCCAACAACTCGGCTATCGTGACTTTATTCTTTTATTCTTTTGTAGATATATGAATTCAGAAGAGTGTTGATTTAAGTAGAAGAATGAAATAAATAATATTTCATACATTTGTACATGAAACAAACTTTTTTTTTCAGATCGATGACATGATGTTTAGTGACAGTCCATTCACTGGTAGGTAAATAAAAAATTATTTAATATCAAAATCTCTGCATAGTCGAAATTTAATTAAAGATAAAAAAAAATTACAGATCTAGGTTCTGGCATGAAGGAGACAACTCTATTCACTGACACTGAGTCTGAATTTACATTAGAGTCTGGTTCAGGATCAGGTAATATTTGTCACGACGCTTATTTAAAGACTCGTGAAAATTATGACGATGTTTGTTTATATATTACTTAAAATTTTTCAGAACCTTCTGTAACCGATGAATTAGGTAGTGGTACAATTAGCACCGATGTTACGGAACATACGACTGAATTTACTTCGATTACCGACACAACGGGATCACGTACTGACGACACAGAAAGCGAACTCACTGAAGAATTTATTACATTGAAGAGCACGAAATTATTAACCAGTGAATTGTCAACATCTGAGACAACAGGCGGTACTGACCTTTCTACAGAATCTTCATTGACTAGTCTAATGAGCTCAACAGTTGACATGTCCACAGAAACTTTAACAGGCAGTACGGAGACTGAATCGGGTAATTTTTAATTAATAAATTGCTTTCAATATGAACATCCTACATATCCTGCTTTTATTTACAATTTCATTCTTGTTATGTTACTGGAGTTCCATTCGGTAAAGTAAAATATGACAATAATCAACAGCAGATACGATGGGAAGCACTGAGCCAAGCACAACTACTGATATATTTGAAACCACTGTAGAAGAAACCGAAGAAACATTTGCAACTAGTAGCACAGAAAGCAGCACCTTGACCGAAAGTTCTACTTCTAGCTCAGGTAATTATTTTAGAATACATGCAATACATACTGTTTGTTTCATATAATTATCAATAACTATTAATAAATATTTTAGATTTCTCTACAACAACTACGGATAAATCTGATTCCACGGTTTCAACCGATACTACCGAATCTGTTGAAACAGAGATTACAGAAACTGGCAGCACAGATTCTACCTCAGATTCATCGACTACTGGTTCATCCAGTGAAATAACTGCATCTATTCTTGAAGAAACTGGAACAACAGAAAGCACAGAATTTACCTCAACTGAAACAACAGAATCATCATCATCTTCAACAGAATTTTCATCTTCAACAGAATCATCATTTTCAACAGGATCGTCATCTTCAACTGATTCATCTTCTTCAACATATTTATCATCTTCAACAGATTCATCATCTTCGACAGATTCATCATCTTCGACAGATTCATCATCTTCAACAGAATCATCATCATCTTCTTCAACAGAATCATCATCTTCAACAGTTTCATCGTCCGTTTCTGAAACATCAACGCCTAGTTCTAGCGAAGTAACAGATAAAAGTACAGAGTCTAGTTTCACGGAGTCAAGTTCAACGGAAACAATCGAAATCAGTACCTCAATTTCTCCAAGGTCGGAATCCGTCATGACAATAGAACCTTCGGAAACTACAGAGTCTGTAGCAAGCACTACTGCAGAGTTTACAGAAAATGAAGCTTCTTCACTATCAACGTCAGAAACATCTGAATCTGGATCTACAACAGAAGGTAAATTATACATTTTTGGAGGAAAAAATTAAACGACCAATGAGTTGTTACTCTGATGATAAGTAACTACAGACACATGTACATTTGCAATCTATTAGGGGCTCATAAAGAGGGACAAATGAGACTCTAGTAGACAGCAAGGGCTTTGCTTGCCGTGCTTAAAAAATAATTTATAAAATGGGAATTAGAAAAGCGGGGAATAGAAAGGCGTGGAATATGATCCTCCGGAAACCTCACTCATAAAATTCCTTTACTTCACACAGCTTTCTGCATAGACGTAATTATTTCCTGGTCTAGCCACAACATTAGAAGATACTTGTTGTATCTATCACTTTATAACCGTTTATTAACCGTGACCAATGAATTGTAATGCAACTAGTTTAAAAACAAAACCTATTACATTATAATGCACATTTATTTCAGAAGCTATTACGTCAACCGAGTCTGGATCAAGTACGGAACAGGCTGAAGAAACTACTACTTCCAGTGGATCCAGTGAGTACTGGTCGAGTACTGCAAAATTTTTATTAATCAAATTCTAAAAAATTTTATTTTTGATCAGAAATAAAATAAACGCAGCTGTGGTCCACTAATACACTAGTACAGCCATCCCTTGAGACATTAGAATGTGAATAGGTAGTTATTTTGTATAATAAAAAGAAACATAGTATAATAAAAAAATATTTGCTGCGGTGGTATTAGTCTGAGGAGGCCACTCACTATCCTCCCGTGGGTGTTGTAAGTAGCGACTAAGGGGACTTAAAATTACTAGACCAAAATTCTATATATATATATATATATATATATATGCATATATATATATATATATATATATATATATATATATATATATATATATATATATATATATATATATATATATATATATATATATATATATATATATATGTGTGTCTGTGTGTGTGTGTGTTATGTAAAGCAATATAACAGCAAGCTTAAATGCACGTCAATGCATCATTTCATTTAGTGTCAAGGATAGAAAATATCTTCGGTGGAAGGTGAACGGCATTTTTTTTTTAGTTAAGGTAGAGATTTACTCCCGAAATATTAAGCTGAAGCAATTTTGTTGCGCTTAAAAATCATTTTAAATTGCTAGTTTTAACAAAAAGGGTTTGAAAAAAAATTTCGTCCGATTATGTATGTGGTCATGGTAACTGTCGAAAGGAATTTTCGAGACCGCGTATTTATATTATTCTTCTATCTTCTAAATTCGATAATCTGCTTTTTTATATCAATAGCCAAGTACGCATAGTTTTATTTAATAAAATAATTTTATGAAGCTTGTACTGTTGTATTTCTAGCGATGGAGACAGAAGAAAGCTCAACGGTTGCCGTTTCAAGCACAGAAAGTTCAAGTACATCGAAATCGGTCTCTGTTACATCTGAAACTACTGAAGGCACAGTCGGAGATTTATCTACAACGGAAATAACAGCCACGGAGGAGATAGAATCTAGAGGTGTATCAAGTTAGTAAAGTTTTGATTATATTGTATATTTGTTTACTAAAAAAAACTTTTCTCACTTTCTTTACTCACTTTTCTCAATATGGAGATATAGACGGAGGAAGTGACCAAGGCTATTTCTTAATTTCAAGAAATAAAACTTTTCGTTTTCTCTTTTTACTCTCCAAACGTATACGTGATTGAAATGTGACCTGATTATAGATATCTTCCAGCCAATTAACAACTCCTTAATGAATTTCATATAGCTTAAACTTATTTAAGCTTAATTAACAGTAATTATTATAAGCCTATGATCAAGTGGCGTACACACCCGTCTTCAATGTATCGCCAGCTCTGAGGTCATGGGCTAAATTCCAGAACAACAATGAAAATCTTTTTTATGTTGTGCCGGGCCTGGGCGCTTATGGTCCCTTCGTTGTTTCTCCTGAATCCTAAACAAATGTTTCAGCAACTTTCTTTGGGATTTGAGCGAAACATCTACTTTTTTATTTTCATACACATACACATTATAATCAATATAACATAAATAAGAAAATCTTTTGCCATCAAGCATTGGAAATCATCTTTTCTGTTTCAGCCTTCTTAAGTTATACGACTTTTGCCATAAATTGCTAATGTTGCCTTAACTTCATATTTCCGGTTCATTCTAATCATTGGAGCTTTTGCCCAGTTTTACAGGTTTGGAGGGAAGCTGGGTGTGAGTATTTAACTTGGTTTACAACGCTGCGCTGAATAACAAGTCATAATTGAATATATCATATTTGATAATAGAAACGTTGTTACAGGTCCACGGGATTGGGCTACGACTATGGAAGTTTACACTTCGAAATCTCCCTGTAAAGCTAGGAAGAAGTTAGCCAAGTGTCTTAAAAGCAAATTCGGTTGTTGTCCTGATAAAAAGACTCCGGCTCCTGGGCCGTTCGAAGAAGGTAAATACTAAAATATCTCTATTCGATAAATTATTTGAAAGCATAAAATATTATGATATCTAGTACATCCATTTCGTTGAAGATTCCATATAAATGAATTTATGACAATAATATGACTGACTATTAGATATAAGCTTCGGTTAAGTTTCGGAGAAAAAAATTTATTTATTTATTTTTATTCATTTTGTTATATTAGGAAAACAGCTTTAATTATTGCCACGTTAAAAGCAGCGAGCGTTCTCAATAACTGTCATGAATAAATAAACCTGTCATGGTGCTGAAATAACTGCATGATAATCGAACGTCAATCGTTGCAGGTTGCCCCAACCCTAAGACTTGCAGGGAATCTCGATACGGTTGCTGTCCCGACGGCGTGTCGCCAGCAGGCCGAAGTAACACAGGTTGTCCATCGACTCCATGCAACGTGACCTTGTATGGCTGCTGTCGGTCTGATAACGTCACCGCTGCAGAAGGCAACGATCAGGAAGGTTGTCCGCCAGAGATACCACCATGCCGATCCTCTAGGTACCAAGTTCCTATGAATTAACGAGACATTTTGTACTATCAAGTACAAAATTACTTAAGTAACATTTCTGATCACTACTTCCTCCGCACAGTAATTCGTATTTTATATTTTCCATAGTATCCTTAAAAATTCCTCTACACAATAATTCAAAAACCATTAGTCAAAACGATATTTCACGCGCAATAGAGGGTGGTGGTGGTGATCGGAATTCGTGAGAAGAGACCTCGATCTTCGATCACCAGGTGGCAAGCTCATACGAATGGGTTTTTAAAAAACCTATTGATATGACACAGCACTGTCAGTGGCACAGGACTGTTCTTTGAAGCAATCTTTGGGGGAGACCCATAGGTCTATACTGAACATATTCAGTAGTGGATTTTTGATAGGCGCACATGATTATGATTCTTGGTAATGAATTTATGTCACGAGCATTTGATGTGATATGCGGACAAGGAAACACATATACGGTTGTTATTTCTTCACGCTTTAGCTATAGGGGTGTAAGTGGAAATTGGGAAAGAGGGATTGTAAACTGGATTAACATCTACATCATCTTTTTCAACCCCATAAATTGGTAATTCCTGTTCACTGTAACTGTTAGTGTACCTTAAGAAACAGTAATACATTTCCTGGCTACAATGCCCAATTTTAAATTTAAATTTTCGTTTTTACTTTTCTTAGATATGGCTGTTGCGCCGATAATACAACGGAAGCCAAAGGTCCAAACAAGGACGGATGTCCAGAGACCACCGGTATGTGTTCCTAAATGTTATTGTTTGACATATATGAGTTAGTCCTTATATATAATTGTAAAATATTTAACATTTTTTAAACTATTGTCCAAATAAGACCTTGATAAACTCATAGCAAAAGTTGAATTATTTCAGATATTTCTATTCCAGATATATCTGTTTAGTCATCAAAATTGTAAATTTGTATGCTGTTGATATGTAATCAAATTACTTCATATCATGTTAACTGTTGTGTTTTCTAGTTGTGGCGTCTAAGAAGGAGACAGGATGTGTTGTGTCAGAGTTTGGTTGTTGTGCTGACAATGTGACGGAAGCAACTGGCCCTAACGGAGCGGGATGCCCTTGCAACATCACCGAATTCGGTTGCTGTCCAGATGGCGTTTCACCGGGTACGGCTTTAAATTTAGCATAGCTGTTATAAAGTACTGAAAAGTATACACAAAAGTGTAAAATTAGTTATTTTCTGTTAAAATATTTTTCTATGCACTACTATAAAGAACCACCAACTTTATTACGTCATTTAATAAAATACTAAAATCACTATCATTAGATTTCGTGTTCCCAAAGTTACTCAATCTTTTATGGCATATTTCTTATAACATTGCCTAATTTTCAATATTTTATTTAATAAATTAACTTTCCCTCTCCTTTTTACAGCACAGGGCACTCAAATGGAGGGATGTGTGAAGACGTGCAACTCGTCGACTTACGGTTGCTGTACGGACGGCGTGACGCCCGCGCACGGTCCGGACTACGAAGGCTGTTGCTTGCAGTACCACTACGGCTGTTGTCCGGATAACTACAAGCCTGCCGATGGACCGAACCTTGAAGGTACATATCTTCTTCTCCGGACAGTCTTAAGGGAGGAAAGAGTCTTACCCTCTCTAGGAGACCCCATTTCAACAAACCGTAACGACTGATGTGTTACTGTTTGAAAGGTCCAATATAATTAAGGGCAATTAGGCATTCAATCGTAGACATTTGATGATAGCGCATTTATCGTGGACGTATGAAAGTAAAAGCATAAAAGTGACAGCATGTAATAAAGTGAAGATAAAAATTAATTTAGTTTTTGTATCACACTAAAGTTATATTGATTGCTTCTGCAGGCTGTGGCTGTGAGCATGCTCGCTTTGGCTGCTGCCCCGACAACGCCACCATCGCTCGTGGACCTAACTACGAGGGTTGCGGTTGCCAGTTCAGCAAGTTTGGATGTTGTCCTGACCGGTAATAGAGAAGAAATCCATTTAAGTTACTTATTTATAATTTGGCCACTATCAGTGTCTACGATAGCCGAGTCGAGTATATTCGAATAATGAGACCCGAGTTCAATCACCAGGAAATGGACTCGTACCAATTACTTTTTCCAAAACTTATGTACGATTTATATCGTTAGCTTGGACATACATACGGGCTCACAACCTGTCACGTTGTCCCAAAATAAACTCCAATAAAATTTGGGTTTACTGGACTAAATTGTCTAGACATCTGACTATCCCAAGATTCGGAAATGCGTAAAATAATTTACTTATAAAAACTTAAAAATCAGTTTTAGAAAAATTCTAGATTCTTCCCTCGAATTATTCACCTCATTACCCTCAATATGTCTCAAATCTCACCAGAACAATTTCCCGCACTTAAAAAGCAGCTATCCCATTTCAAAACCCCCTATATTTTACATCAAAATCTGTTAAGCAATATCATACTTTTGAATATCATACTAATATATTTATCAACACGAAAGACGAGTGGTTGGCTCGTACCAATGGGTTCTTCAAAAACTTATGTACGAATTATATCGTTGGCTTAGACATAAAGACGGCGACGGGCCCACCACCTGTCACGTTATCCCGAAAATATCTTCGGTGGAAGGTGGGTCGAAGGGACTTAATTATGTAGACTAGACCTCTTTATACCCCTGCATTGGGAATTGTGTGGAGGTATTAAAATTATTTTTTTAATACATTTCCCGCACTTAAATAGCAGTTTCTATCCCTCTTCAAAATCCCCATATGATTAAGTCTGTTAGGCAATATCATACCTTTTTTTAATATCATACTAATGGATTTCTATATGCGATTACTTTATAACTGTTATATACTTACTAGATAAGGCCAGCAAAATCTAGAATATAATAGTTAGAGATTAATATGTAGAATTAGCGAATAGGTATTAAAATTATTGACTGTTAGATATTCCATTTAGACAACAGTTGTTTGTATTTGAGCTGATTTGTTTGCAGATGATGTAGCAGTAATTTAAATTTTTCGGGCCGTTAGATTATCTCAAATTAAAGCGTCAACAGCCTAATGGCTTAATGTGAGGACTGCGAAACGTAACGTCGCAGGTTCGGGCCCGCCATTCGACAATTGTCGTAAACAAACTCCAGACACATTGTAGCTTAGTTGGAGTGGTTAACAGGAGTATTAGTTATTTGGCATTGCTTTTATTTTATTTTTCAAAATGAATATATCTTAAAGGCACACCGAGGCGAAGGGTCCGCAATACGACGGCTGCAGTTGTCACACGTTCCAATTCGGGTGCTGTCCCGACGGCGTGATCGCGGCGACTGGCCCCAACCTGCAGGGCTGCCTGTGCCAGCACACACAGTACGGCTGCTGCGGCGACGGCCTCACCGCCGCCGTCGGGCCCGATGGCCTGGGCTGCGACTGCGCCACCAGCAAGTACGGCTGCTGCCCAGACGGACGTACCGAGGCACAAGGAGACAAGTTCCAAGGATGTACCGACGCCCCTGAGAACAGACAAGGTATTCATGTAAAACGATAAAACAGTAGGGCTATTGGCGCCTTACTTACGGTTACAGGGGAAAAAAATGTTTGCGCACTCCAAAAACTTGCTAGTCTTATGTTAGTTATATATTAGGAAATATAATACTTTAAATTTCTTTTATTGGAGAGGCCTAAAGAACTGTATAACGAAAAGATATATACTTATGCTTATGATAATTATTAGATATGTTATTTAAAACAAATTGCTAGAATCGTAAAAAGGAAGTCCATACATAGTGCGGCCTGAAGTGATCTATAGCACTTTTACCTGATATTTATTGATTTATAAAGAAAATCATTTTTAAACTTTCTTTTTGACTCATAGAGAAATACTAATTATTGTGTATAGAGATGACATAGCCTAATTTTCTGTATTTTATAAGAATTTGAAATATCTCATTTTGTATCCATAACCAATATGTTTTAGTACCACCATTACACATTATACACCTTTGCATTAACATTTCTATATATTTTTGATTTAAATCGTTTCAAATATTTAAAATATTTTTGTTTTTGTACAGCGGCCTGCAGTCTGCCTACGGACCGTGGTCCATGTCGCAATTTCAGCGTGAACTGGTTCTACGATTTAGAGTACGGCGGCTGTTCCCGCTTCTGGTACGGAGGCTGCGAAGGCAATAATAATAGATTCTCCAGCCAAGAAGAATGTGAACAAGTGTGCAAGAGCCCTCCGCCTAAAGGTATTTTTTTTTTCGTATATCGTATAAGCTACTAAATCTTTTTCATTTCATTGATTTCTCAAAACAATTGTTTTGAATTATATTTTAAGTAATTATTTCAAACATACTTAGTAACCAATAAAAAATATTTGTCTTAAATAAAACGATTTTCGGATTTTATCGAGTTTTTAATTAGTTTTTAACAAAGTATTTTTACTTCCCGACGTTTCGAATGCTTTATAGCATCCAGGGTCACGGGGGGAAAATCGTTTTATTTAAGATGTGTAGCATTCGCGTAAATACGAGAAAAAATATTTGCTTAAATAACCGACCGACTATTTTGTACTTAAATACTGATTGAACTGCTATTTTTAAAACTGTTGATATCTATTGTGCCGTCGATGCTACATGAAAAAGTTAATTCAATCGTAGTAACGACAATAACGGTAACCTCTATGTGAAGATAACTTCGTTCTCCAACTCTAATCTCTCACATATTTGAAAGAAGTCCTCTGCCTTACAGAGGGCCACTAATTCAATTACTTGAAAAAATTATAGAACTTCAATCAATTTTATGCAGTTTTCAACAAACTAACAGAACACTTCTTATTATAAAATGTTTCTTATTTTAAACTATTCTTCAAACTAAAATTATTATACATATTATTATTACATGTCTCAACTTAAAATGACAACTTTTATTACGAAATGCGGCAATATCGCCTAATGGTAAGTGATTAGCGAAATCGAAGCGACAGATGGGTTAAATGAAGGTTTTCAGCACATTCATACATGCAGAAACTAAAGGTGACTTTGTTTCACATCGTTACTCTGAAAAGCCGCGTTGTATATGCTGTGAAACAAATAAAACTTTAAATAAATAAATAAATTCTGTTAGACCAGACCATTCGTGCAGCAACAAGAGCAGCTTGTCTCTACCACGTACGAAGAAAGAAGGCGAGAGGGAGAGAACGAGAGTGATAATTTAAGTATGAAGCGAATTGAAGCACGTTTTCCCAACAGACGTATGCAAGCTGCCGAAGGTGAAGGGCGCGTGCGTGGGCTACCACCTGCGCTGGTACTACGACTTGGCGCGCGAGCAGTGCGGTCAGTTCGTGTACGGCGGCTGCCTCGGCAACGACAACAACTTCGCGACCCGGGAGCTGTGCAGCGCGCAGTGCGAGCCTCCGCGTCTTGAAGGTGAGCAGACAAATCAGCAAGAGAAGCAGCAATGGGTTAGGTGATTAAAAACAGCGAAACTCACGGTCGATCGATGTACGTGCCGACCGGTTTAAGACTTTTTGGGAGTCCCTGATCAGGGTCGGTGTGTGCGCGGCAACGCGCAGTGTGGACAGACCGAACAGGGCTTTGCCTTGTAGTAGAAGTTTAAAAGAGATAAGAAAAGTGAAGGAAAGTAGCGTAGAACTCCGGTTATCTCTGCGAAAGAAAATAATAACAATGGCCGGCTGCAATAAGTAAGTCATTTTATATATATTATATACAAAGACAATCGTTGCACTGACCCAGATGACTCCTAGACCGAGGAGGATTCTAACACCTTTTAACTAAATAATTAATTACTTTGGCCATCTGTACCTTTCGAACTAGAATCGGCAGTGCCAGCACTACGCAATAGTGGACCTTTCGTACACTATCATGTATTGATTGCCATATATGTTAATGTTGATATGGTTTTAACCCTAATGACTCTTACGTATAGAAAGTATCAACCACCTGTGGATGGAAGTTTTTGAAGGAGGAAACAGAAAATGAGGTTTTATATAAATAATATTAATATGCATAAACAAATAAGAATAATACAGCAAAATCGATAACCTTTAAAAGATTTTAAAAAGACCGACCGACAGACCGACTCTAATTCATTCATGAACTTTTCTCCACGTCTCAGTTCAATATTGAATATATTAAATTCATCTATCTTGTAAGACACGATAGCCGAGTGGTTGTGTCGAGTTCGATCCCCAGGTGGCAGACTCGTACTAATGGGTTTTTCAAAAACTTAAGTACAAATTTCATCGTTGACCTGGACATAAGGACGGCGACGCGCTGACCACCTGTGACGTTGTCCCAAAAATATCTTCGGTGGAAGGTGGGTCAAAGGGACTTAATTTTCTAGACTAGACCTATGTCTACCCCTGTATTGGGAATTTCGTGAGGATCTTTATTCATTATCTTATTTATCTATCTTGTATTTCAGAGCAATGCGAGCTACCGATCGAGAAAGGGCCCTGCGCCGGCGAATACAGCCGCTTCGGCTACGACGCGCAGAGCGGCCGCTGCCTGCAGTTCGTGTGGGGCGGCTGCGGGGGCAACGCCAACAGGTTCAAGAGCGAAGCAGCCTGCCTGCACCGCTGCAAGCCGCCGGGCGAGCCGCAGGGTGAGTCATCTCGCGTTGGCTCTTAGTAGTCAATACGCTAGTGTGTAATGTGGATATTTGTGTCTTTGTCTAGCACGCTGTTATGTCTTCACGCAGTCAATACTGGTCGATACTAGACAATTTAGTCCTATTGACTAACGTTTTACTGGACATTATTTGGGAAACATTTCACGCATTCACTACTGAAGTAGTGAATGCGTGATAGTAAGAATCATTTTGGGCTAAGAAATGTCCCAGTAACCCATTTCACTTGGTTTCACTCAAAAATCTTCTATTTACTGACCCCTTTATATACATACATACATAACGGCCTATTAAAGTTCACTGCAGGACATGGGCCTCTCCTCGCTCATAGGGAGGATTTGCCATATTCGCCACGCTCGGCAAGCGGATTGGCGATCGCAGTACCAGACCACTAACACCTCAGACACAGCTACCCATCTACGGTCTGATTGTTTTGGTCTGATATTTTTAGAAATGCTTATCTCACCGTCTATCGGTTGCCATAACGATATTCATGGCTGTTTCCCATATTCGCCTCTTACGACATACATGGGAAGAAAGGGAGTGGAAATATTCTTACACCGTTACCACACGGTTAACCTGACCCCTTTACAATTTTATAAGATTACACACATACATAACGACCTATTGGGGTCCACTGCAGTACATATGCCCCTTGTATCTTTCCTGATGTAGAACTTTGTGTTCTTAACAACACTAAAATTGCCTTCCGGCTGTCACGCTGTCCAAAAAAAAGGTTTTAATGAAATCGTGGATTGAAAACTAAATTGTCTAGAGTCGTGAAAAGCGTTTCCCAAATACAGGGACTATACACTTTTAAAATAACTGCGACTTATCACCATCAATTTTTTTTTCAGTAATGACACCTGGTTAGATATTATTTGAAAAAGCTTAAATATCACGAATGTTCTTGTACTAATATTATAAGTTTGTTTTGAATAATGAATGCTTTTGGTGTAGGCGACCTGTAAAAACTTGATAACGTTTAAATGCTCAAGTTCATAGCCTGCATGGAACCTATACTTAAATAACAACGCATTATCCTTCTGTTTTAAACAAATAATGCTACGTACTTTATGTTGAAAATATCTTAATCTCTGGTATCGGTAATTCTTAAGTAGATTCTTCTATTTAACTGTTTTAACAACCTTTTCTTCATCATTGACTGATATTTCAGTATATATTTGATTTATTCAAGTGATACTTGAGGTTTCAATAACTTGAGTAAATGTAATGAATTAAGAGTTCACTTTTAAAAGCAATTTTAAAGCATGATATTAATTTGAGATTTCAGTCAATTGGTTATTATTTTCCTAACTAACTAACAAATGCCTGACAAACAGCTGAATGCGCTATGCAACAAGATGAGGGCAATTGCACGGAGAAACATGCGGTTTGGTCATTCAGTCAGAGGGAGAATCGTTGCGTGCCATTCTACTATACTGGTTGCGGCGGTAACGGCAATAGGTTCGAATCCGAGGAAAGCTGTATGGCTTTCTGTCCAAGTACATACGGTAAGCGATCGCTGAGGTCTGGTTTCTAATTATATATTGTATATAGTTTCGAATTAAAAATAAAGGGCAGGGCTGTTTTTATGTTTTAATTGTATAGCCAGAAGTACAGGTTTTATAGAAACGAACGAACAAGACAAACTCTTATTTACAAGTCAAAGTTAGAGTAAAATTTGCATATATATTTATTTAAAAGTAAACTTTATTCTATATCAAAGTAAAGTAAAAACAAAATATTTTGAAGCTAGTTAACATCTGGCACAACATGTAGATATGAAGCTCGTAAGCAATTTATTCAGTCTCATTGTGTAATTTTAAAATCAATAGTTTTAAAAAAAATATGAAAAGAGACTAAAGATTAGGGTTTCAGAGGCGCTTCAGAATACCTCTGGCTTCATAATTTCCTATTATTTGGAAATGCATGTCTAAAGTATTTCTTCCTTTAGTGCTCTTCGGTGTGTTCTAATTTATGCCAATAACAGTGGTTTTTGCTTCGTGTTATAATTAACTTGGTACTGTAGACTGTTTTGTGAAAACTGTTTTTCATCTTTCAATGCTACTTACGTTTTATTTCCTGTTTTCCATTTCCACACTTTTCTGTGTCGATTGGTTGAAAAACATGCTAACAGCCATGGACACCTGCTAAACAAACCAACTTACAACGAACTTTACAAATGTGATCATAATTTAATTGGTTCTACTCCGATCAAATTTGAACCAAACAGCAGTTTCTCTGCTATTTGGTGACTGATATAAGTGAAAAGTGAACCCAGACTATTCCTGGGTAATTTACCGCTTATAATACTTATATTGATCTGAACCATTGAAAGAAAACATTAATTTATTGCCAGTGGTTACTTTTAATCCCAGAAAATCTGCGAGTAGATCTACTTCGAGGAAATGTAACAAGTGCGTTAGAAAGATAATTATGCCTGCATATTACAATATATATTCAACTTTCAGTGCAAGATATATGTACGCTCCCTGCGTTGACCGGCGAATGCGCTAACTACAGGGAGAGATGGTACTATGACACTTTGGACAATAGGTGAGACCTTTGTGTATTTGAAATGCATAACTTTCTACTCCTCTTAATTTTGCAACTCCAATCTACTATTCGCAAGTCTATCGATGATTTGATTATTACTTAAAAGTCCACTACAGGTCATAAGCTTCTTCCAGAAGGTGTAATATCTATAATCGCCACACAATCGGCAATCGTGACTTATTATAGTCACGATAACCGAGTAGTTGAGTGGTCGGAATTTCGAGTCACGCGACCCGAGTCCGATCCCCAGGTGGCAGGCTCGTACCAATGGGTTTTTCTAAAACTTATGTGCGAATCGTTGGCTTGGACATAAAGACGGCGCACCACCTGTCACGATGTGACAGGTGGTGCGCCGAAGATACGACGAAGATACGACGAAGATATCTTCGATCGAATGGACTAAATTGTCTAGACTAGATCTCTGTCTACCCCTGTATTGGGAATTGCGTGAAAATATTTATTTATTTTACAATCGGCAAGCGGGTATCGTGAGAGGCAAAGAAGAGGCCATGAAAATATAATCAACTATCCACAAGTGCCTGGAAACCATCTCATAAACTACCATATCAAAATTTACCTGACCAGTGAAAAGCAGCAGCATCTAGGTTGTAAGGTGTCTGGTGTTTCGATCGTCAATCCGCTTGCCCAGTATGGCGATTATGACTTATCATACGGGATCATACGAAAAAGTCCTATGTCTTGCAGACTCTTGACACGCGGTTTTGATAAGTGAATCCATGGAAAACGGAGGTTTGTACTTTCGTATACCATAACCATTGGGTAAAGATAAAAAAAATAAAGTTGGTAATTAGTTAAAGATATTCAGATAAAGGACCACAAAATATTTTAATTAAATAAGTTACTAAACATTACATTATACTTATCTTGTAAGTTTCTTAGCAGATCGGCGGGATTCGAACCCGCGACCTCTGCCATACCGCGGCAACGCTCTTAACTCCGAGCCACCGTGTCCTACACCCATCATTTGAAATTTTCATGGGATGCAAAAGTTTCGATGACAATAGTTGTGTCCCTTTCTTGCAGGTGCCGTCAATTCTACTACGGTGGTTGCGGTGGTAACGAAAACAACTTCGAATCGCAGCAGGAGTGCGAGGGTCGCTGCTCCGGCCCAAGCGTTACGGAAGAGCCCTTCCAACCGGCCGAACCTGACGCTTCCAGACCTGGTGGGTATAATTTAAATGGAAATTAATTTAAAAAAAAATCGGTTGTTTATTTAAGTTTCATATTTATCATTCATATATAAGTTAATAGTCACGATAGCCGAGTGGTTGGGTGGTCGGAATTTCGAGTCAAGGGACCCGAGTTAGGTCCCCAGGTGGCAGGCTCGTACCAATGGGTTTTTTTCAAAACCTATGTACGATTCATATCGTTGGCTTGGACATAAAGACGGCAACGGGCTCACCGCCTGTGACGTTGTCCCGAAAATATCTTTGGTGTAAGGTGGGTCAAAGCGACTTAATTGTCTAGACTTGACCTCTGTCTACCCCTGTATTGGGAATTGCGTGAAGATATTTTATTTTATTTTTATTTTATACAAAAATGATTCAATTTTAAAAAATATCGGTTGTTCATTTAAGTTTCATATTTATTGGATGTTCAAAGTCACGATAGCCGAGTGGTCGGGTGATCGGAATTCGAGTCAAGACTCGAGTTCAATCCCTAGGTAGCAGGCTCGTACCAATGTGTTATTTCAATAAAACTCATGTACGATATATACATCGTAGACTTGGAAACAAATACGGCGACGGTATCGTCACCTATTTCATTGTCACAAAAAATGTCTTCGCTGGTAGGTCGATCAAAAAGACTTAATTGTATAGACTTCTGTCTACCACAGATGGCGTGAAGATATTTAATTTTTATTTATGTTTTAACACTAACTTTGTTTTTTCTTTCTAACATGTAACTCCTTCTCCAGACATCTGCTTCATGAGTCTGGACCCTGGGCCGTGCGAGCAGCTGGAGCCGCGCTGGGGCTACGACGCGTCGCTGGGCGCGTGCACCATCTTCCAGTACGGCGGCTGCGGTGGCAACAGGAACAACTTCCCCAGCCAGGACTACTGCCAGAACTACTGCGGCGCTGCACAAGGTATCACGCAACTTTTCTGTTAATAGAATACATCATTTTAATCTAAGCCAAATACTTTTTTTTACGTATTTTATTTATATTTATTTTTCTATTTTTATTGCTGTACAAAAGCTGTTTGTTATCCATCCGTTCCACGTATGTGCCTTATAAAATTATTGAAATCTCATGTATGTACCTTGGCGATGAACAAAAAGTAATCAACATATATAAAAAAAATATTAAAAACATTTATAGGACATATACATACATATATGAAGTTCACCAATCGACGCTGGAGCAGAATTACGGTTATTTCCGCTTCCAATTCATTTAAATATGCTTATCTGTCAAACTGATAAATAATATTTTATAATAGAATAAGCATAATGGCGAAATTAACAACCGCTGCATAAGTGATAAACGTACAATGAGCGGCAATAGCCTAATGATTAGGGCGCGGACTGCGAAACATGACGTCGCAGGTTCGGGCCCCGCCATTCGACTACGTACGTAAACCAACTCCAGACACAAGCATTGCAGCTTAATTGGAGTGGTTAACAGTAATACCAGTAATGTTATTCGGCATTGCTAGTATTCTTTGTAAGGAAAAAAATTAAATCTTATTTTCTAGACGTCTGTCAACTGCCGATGAGGGCTGGTCCATGCGATGATTCGCTGATGAAGTGGTTCTACAACCCGGTCACCGACTCCTGCAGCCAGTTCACATACGGCGGCTGCGAGGGCAACGGCAACCGGTATGTGTACATTCTATAAAATTAACTGAACAACTAACACTGAACACGCTCGTTAAAGTATAAACTATGTAATGAAGTTAAAATTTAGGACTTTTTAAATATTAAAAGAAGTGGTTCATATTTGATTATCAAGACCTCCACAACTAAACAGGTACAATTTTTTACTAAACAGTACGTTAAACAATAAGTTAAACAATAAATCTTCTTTTTGCGCCAGATTTCATTCTTAATTCTAAAATATTTTCAATCCTGATTGCTGTAAACGTGTGTTTATTGACCAATTTTTAATTAACTTTCCCGGGATATTAATAAGATTATATCTGTCTTATTAATATCCCGTCAAATTCCATTTTATCCCGTCAAAGTCACTTATTAAAATTTAGCTTTTGTTTTTGTTTAAACATAGGTTTAGACAATTAAGTCCTAATAGGGACATTTAGGCATCGGTGGGTCAAATAATTAAGTACTATGATTACTAATACTCTGTTATAAAGTACCTAGTATTACAAATATCCATAAACAAACGCTTTCGGGCAATACCAGTACATTGCTTTAAAATGTGTTGTTCCTGTAGTTTCGACAGCTTGGAAGACTGCGAGAGGCGCTGCAGGACCGGACCAGCCGAGCCCGTGACGTCTACCACTGCCAGCACCACCACCACCATAGCCACGACAACGATAACAGCTGCTACGGTAAATAATGCATCTAATTGGATAAATCTATTTCTTTGTTGCAATTCCAAAGATAACATGCGGAAATCATGCACATTACGCGCCAAACTGTAAATTTGTTTAACCAAATATCCCCAAAGCTCGAATAGAGAAAACTTTTTATAAGAAATGTATTAGTCAAGTATTGTAAAGAAAATATAAAAATATTAAATGTATTTTGATGTATTATGATTATTAAATTCTTTTATTACTTTTATTACTACAAAGTCACGGTAGCCGAGTTGTTGGGTGGTCGGAATTTCGAGTCGAGAGACCTGAGTTCGATCCCCAGGTGGCAGTACCAATGAGTTTTTTAAAAACTTATGTACCAATTTCATCGTTGGCTTGGACATAAAGGCGGCGACGGGCTCACCACCTGTCACGTTGTCCCGAAAATATTTTCGGTGGAAGGAATTTTCGAAGGGACTTAATTGTCTAGACTTGACCTCTATCTACCCCTGTATTGGGAATTGCGTGAAGATATTTATTTATTTATTTTTATTACTTGTTTTCATATCGTTCCTGATAGCATAATTAATTTTTCATTCGTTTGACGTGTCCGAACAATTCCATTTGAATTTGATGTTAAGATTTCCTTTCAAATCTACTTGTCAACATTGGCCAAGGTAACGTTACACATTTTAATAAACTATTGTATTCAAACTGCATTTAATTTGATGCGCCTCTATCACTGAATTTTCACTTCTTACGTGCAATTCTGACTACGTTCTGCCTTTTTACTAACGCTGAAAAACAGATTTTATGCAATATGCGTTTATAAAAAATAATCTGGACGTCAATTCTACTACTGAACTTCGTCTTAGTTACTTACTTATCAGCCACCACAGAACATTTCGGTAATAAAAATGTGTCATAATAGCCACGCCTACATAGCGAATCAGTGATCACAATACCATACCACCAGGAATAACACGCTGCTGCCTATCGTTGGTCAGTTTCTTTTTGATCCATTCCTTTTGGTCACGGCAAACACCCTAAAGCAGTGGTTGGGTACCTGAAATACTCTACATAGAGTTGTAGATGGAGCTTATATTAAGTTGTTAAGGCGGAACTTCTAACGCCCTATATGTAGCTATAAACGAGAATGTTTAATTTAAATATTGAGAAACTCTGTAGGTGCAATGTAAACTTACGTACTCATAAGACTGTGGACCTAAAACACTGCTTGCTTACAGCAGGAAGCGATACCAAGAAACTGCCAAGTGTCCCCAATCCTGGAGGAGTGCTACGAAGAGGGCGTGGTGTGGTACTGGGACAGCAGTAGGAGGGAGTGCGCGCAGCACTCGAACCCCGCGTCGGGCGCCGCGTGCCGCCACACCGGCGCTTTCTCCTCGCAGGAGGCCTGCGAGAGGAGCTGTGGTGCCTTCCGCAACCTCGGTAACGCTTCAAATTAAACAACTACATCATTAAAAAATCAATATTTTACAAAGGGAAAATCAAGAATGTCTTAATTTTGAGCATTTTCTGTATGCTTTTCCTTGCTGATGTTAAGACAAGTGAAGTCCTATGTCGAAGAGTTAATCATTTCATTTCATTTCTTCATAAAAAGATCCAAGAAGCAAACCTTGCGATCTTTAATTATTTTTTAAACTTATCACAGTCTTACAAAGAGTTACCTTAAGCTGTTTTCTATCCGCTTAAGTTATCATAAGCGGAAAAATATAAAGTGGCAAAATCTCTTAAGAAAAACCATAAACTGAAAGATGAAGAAAATCCCAAGATTTTTTCCAATCCAACAATTTTTTTCACCAGACGTCTGCCGGCACCCAGTAGACCCGGGCCCGTGCCGCTCGTTCCAGCCCAAGTACTACTTCGACTCCGCTGCCAGCAGCTGCCAGCAGTTCATGTACGGAGGTTGCCTTGGTGGACCCAACAGGTTCTCTACTTTAGAAGAGTGCTTGGAAATCTGCAGGCCCGAAACAGGTACACTTACATGACATATTCTATATCCGATCATATAAACAGTGTAAATTTATCTATTTTATTTTCTGGTGTCCATGTATTTAAATAACTTTCTCATTTTACAAAAAGAAACAAGATTCCGTTGCAAAGTCATGTACAATCTTTGTCAAAATCTGAAAAGTTTAGTATTTAAAAGTAGGTTTTAATATAAACTTCTCGTAATATGGTATAATTTTCTAACCAGACCCCTGCAAGCAACCTCCAGCAGAAGGCAACTGCTTGGCGTACCTTCTCATGTGGTACTATGACGAAGCGTCTGATGAGTGCAGACAGTTCGGATACGGCGGATGCAATGGCAATGACAACAGGTGAATACGGCTTCGTTCTTTTAACTGCTAAACCGCATTACGTCTCAAGGATCAGTTGCATTTTTCGAAATCGTGGGTGTTGTTACAGATAAGTCTTAAGCAATCGAAAATCGTATGAAATTCAGTTATTATTTTATTTGTCATTGTGGTACATACGAAGGAGCTCAAAGTTGACGACTCCCGCACAACAAAACACTGAATTCAGATTTATTGCTGTAAATATTTGAACAGTAGACCTTGACATGCTGATGTAGATTCATGTTTTTTCTAACCTTGCTAATCTATCTAATCCCAGGTTCGAGACGCTAGGGGATTGCGAGGGTCGGTGCAAGAAGAATCCACCACTCACCGCCAGCAGCACAGTTACCACCACCACCGAGACCACCCCCTCTACAATCATTCCGACCACGACGACGACAACGAGCACGACAACTGTCGCTCCGATCACGCCTCAGGTAACGATGAGCTTTGCAATTTACTTTGCAACGATGTTTTTGTAATGTATGTACATAGTCTGAAACCACATACTAAGAGTTAAAACTGAGTAATTGGTATGTCAAGAAATTTTTAAGCTTCCTCGAATGCTACGCATGTATGCGCAATGGTTGACCGGTTTTCATAGTGTCAGCCAGCTCTGAAGTCCTGTTTCGATTCCCGGTCAGGTTAATATAGAAAACACTTTTTCCACATAGTCTGGGTGTTCATGGTACCTTCGTTGTTTCTGCTTCCATTATACAAGTGCTTAAGTTGCTTTCTTTTGGATCAGAGCAATGTATGTGATGTTGTCCCTATCTATTTATTTAATTGTGTAATAAAATCTTTATCGATATATTTTTATTACATAGTTATAAACGTAATTAGCATAATAAGCTTTGTTTGTCCTATCCCCACTTTTGAATTTATCATGAATTGGTGATGTTTTCCATCATAACATTTGAATGATTCAACCGCGAAGGCTGTGGAGGAGGAGTGTCGCACTCCGGTGTCGCTGGAGCCGTGCGGCGGTGAGGTGGCTGCGTTCTACTACGACGAGTCGCGGCGAGCTTGCCTGCCGGCAGGCATCGGCGGCTGCGGCCTCCCCAACGCCTACCGCACGGAGGAAGAGTGCGAACGGCGGTGCGGCGCCTTCCGCGGCCTCGGTGCGTAAATTTCTTTCTTCTTTAATTCATAGCTTCACGCAATTTTGCATACAGTACAGAACCCAGTGCTTATTTAGGACAACGTGCAGGCTATACTGAAGATATTTATTTATTTATTTATTGTGTTCTGTCCGTAACAGATGTATGCGGTTCACGACTCGACCCCGGTCCGTGCCACGAGACCGGCATTATGAAAGTGTACTGGGACGCGAATTCCGGCAGATGCTTACGGTTTGCTTACGGCGGCTGCCTCGGCGGACCCAACCGTTTCTCCGACGTCAAAGAGTGCGAAGAAGTCTGCGGACGCACTGGCCCAGGTGTGTGCATGGCCAGTTTTAATAGCTTTATTTTAATAACACAATTATTTACTTACTTACTTACTTATCCCTACTTACTTGTCCCTGGCTGGGTAGCCAGAGAGAACAGGTCGCCAAGTGTTACGATCCTTACATACCTCTTTCGCTTCTTTCAGATTAATCATCTTCTTTATACATGCACGTTGAAGTATCCGAGTACTCTTGTTTACTTATATTTCACACTTCGTTCTGTCTTCGTCCCTTTCAAGTGCAAGAACATTTGTTTTCTCTTTGATACACGTGACTAATTTTGCCGTTCTGCCTCTGACGGTGCAATAAGCTCTGCGTCATCGGCATGCAGCAGACAATTTACTTTTATGTCACCCAATTTCACACCCAAACAACTATATTTCAGCTTTTGTAAACAGCTGTCGAGATACAATATGAACAGCCAGGAGGACATGACACAACCCTGTTTTATGCCCGTTTGGACGCTAAACATGGCTGACAGGTTATGCCCTACCCGTACACAGGCTTTAAAGTCACAGTAAAATGACTGCACAGCCCTCAGCAATGGACCATCTACACCATACCCCGGCAACAGTTCTCACATGTTCTTCCTTTCAACCTTATCAAATGCCTTCCCAAGATCCACAAAAGCACAGAAAATCCTCTGGTTAGAAGCCAGAAGCTTTTGATCCATGCATCCTCTTCCAGGTCTAAATCCGCATTGTGCCTCTCATAAAAATCTTTCCGGTTTCTCTCGCATACTACGCGTAAACTTCGTGTAAACTTTACTTGCTAAACTGGTCAAGCTGATCGCCCGATAGCACCCGCAGTTAAAATGTGAACTTTTACCTTTATATAAAGGCACAATGACTGCGGATCGCCAATCATCCGGGACATCCCCTGTCCGCCAGCATAAATTGCACAGCAGGTGAATGTTGTCCCAGACGCGGTAACCACCATACTTGATCATTTCAGCAGTTACACTGTCTAGTCCCGCAGCCTTACCACATTTCAAATTTCTAATCGCACATTCAGTCTCTTTCATACTGATGACCTCAGTGTCATCGAGGTCCGAGTCTGGCGTACCAGTCACTAAAATCATCACATTCGATTTTTCTGTGAGGACGTCATTGTCAAAAAAAAGTTACAGTTACAGTTATATATACGTACTAGGAGTATGTATATGTGCCTTTAAAGATAAATAGCGATAAAGTAGTTTTTTAGAACGCGTCGTGATTTTGCTTTAATCAACTGTAATTAGATTTATAATTCATAAATAGATTTATAATATATATGCATATGTATCGAGAGACTAATAAAATTAGACGAAGCAAAATAATTATGTAAAGATCGTAGCAAGTTGAAGCATTGCCTGCCGACCACCACGGATAAGAGTTGTGATATTTATGTACATATATATGTATTTATTTGGTATTCAACTATAGCTGCGATCATTTAATAATCATATCTAATTAAATAATTAAAGTAGTGAATAACAAATAATCTTTCGAAACCTAATTACCTTGGCGGCGGTGTCCGCTCGCTGGTGGCGGGTACTAACATTTTGGGGTGGTGGGAGCAGACCCTGCGTGCCTGCTGCCGCTGTCGAAGGGCTCCGAAGCTTGCGGGCAGGTCTCGCGCCGCTGGCACTACAGCACCACCTATGGCGACTGTCTCTCCTTCATCTACTTCGGCTGCGACGGAAACCTCAACAACTTTGTTTCCTACGAGGAGTGCGCTGGCCTCTGCAAGATTCCAACCGCCGGTACAATCAATCATCGCTTTGCGTTCGCCCGCTCTACCGCCCTACCTTACCCCCGACTCAGCTTCGGTTCTGTTTGTCTCGGTGATTTAAATGCTGTAGAGGTTTGGTTTTTCTGGCGCGCGTAGAGCCGGCTGATGGACGATCGTGAGCTAGCGCATTCATATTTCGCAACGCTTTTACACGCTTTCTTTCTAGCCCCTGCACATTGCACCGCTTAGGTATTGACCGGTTATTGTCTTACAAATGTTGCTCGAAGTGTCCATATGTAATTGCAGGTAATTGCATGTGGAATTCACATAAAGTGATTTATTATATGTTCCTTGTTCTTTTATAGATCACACAGTTCTTTTACATTTGATGTAATGATGGTTGTTTAAATATATTGATTGTTAATTGTTATTTGACTAATACAGTGGCAGACAAAATATATTTTTTTAACTTTAAATTTTAATACACAACATTTTCGCCTTGTACTTTTTACCGATTTATTAATGTCTACCGTTGTATACGATCACTAGAAAGATCTCCTTTCTATCAAAAGTCTTGCTGTAATCGGCGCGTTTAACAGGCAGTAAAAGAAATTCTCACACGACTTAACCGTTGGTTGATAGGAATGACGACTCTATAAGAATGTGAAGAATTCTCATGCAGATATGTACAATGAATGATACGATGACGGCGCATGGCAATAATTTTCATAATCGAAAAATATCTGCAATATAATATAGCTATTCCCTACTCCAATATAGAGCCAACTAAGTGTATAGTTAAGCCCATTACCACGGGCCGGCCACATACTTGACTTGACTAGCGGAAATCAAGCGGGAAACCGATGGATGCAGGTGGCTGGGGATCGTTCCTTAAGGAAAGCCTTGGGGGGAGGCCTATGTTCGGCAGTAGACTCTTGATAAGCTGTAAAAAAGAAGAAGAAGAAGCCGGATAGACGATGACGCCCAATTCCTAATAGTATTCTGTTTCCGAGTAATGCTGAAGGAGATGCTAAGCGACCGGCCGTCCGCAGTGTCGAACGAGGTGCTGCCGGAGTGCGAGCAGCTGGAGCTGGAGTGCGGCGCGCTGCGCTGCTCGTACGGTGTGCAGCGCACGCGCACGGCGGCCGGCTGCGAGCGCTGCGCCTGCGTGCAGCTGGAGGTGGACTGCGAGCCGCTGCGCCACGAGTGCGAGAGCCTCAAGTGCACCTACGGCATGCGCAAGACCACCGGCGACGACGGCTGCGAGAGGTATTTGTGGAATTAAATACACTCCAAGTTTGTAGTGCAGCTAAGTCACGATAGCTGAGTCAGAATGGTTGAAGCGTTACGTGCGAGATGTATGATTAGCCTCTAATTATTGTAATTTAATAAATAAAGCAAATGTAATGTAATTTAATAATCAAAGCTATACATAAGCTTCCTTTACGTAGTAGCTACTGAAATTTATATAATATGTAATGTTCTTTTATGAGAATGTTATAATTTTAACGAAAATATGTATCGTGGAACAGGTGCAGATGTCTGGATCATCCGTGTGCAAACATAGCGTGCGGGCAGGGCGAGAGATGTGTCGCTTCCGCATTCAGGGACCCGGTGCTGCAGGAGATCAGCTACAACACTGATTGCAACAAAGGTTACACTGAAAAATACCAAATATATTTCTAACGAATTTTGTGTTCGAGTAGCGTACACACCGGTTTTTAAAAGGTCGTTAGCTACGAGGTCCTAGTTTCGATTTCTAGCTGGGTCAATGTAGAAAGCCACTTTTCTATATTGTCTCTGGAGGGGGAGTCTGTGGCACCTTACATATACCTAGCCAGGTCATAAATTCTGTCACATGTTTAACCTAAA
Organism: Sericinus montela; assembly: GCA_029286605.1. Taxonomy (NCBI): domain Eukaryota; kingdom Metazoa; phylum Arthropoda; class Insecta; order Lepidoptera; family Papilionidae; genus Sericinus; species Sericinus montela. The sequence continues at coordinate 1,576,415 of JAGSMR010000055.1, read as the reverse complement.
ATAATTAAAACAAGTTTATTCATTATGTAACTATATATACACCAAAATGAACTTAACAAAACATAGATTCTTATGACACTAAAGTTTATTCAAAATGACCTCCGTGATTTTGAATACAGGCCTTCAATCTGTGCGGCCAGTCATCTATCGCAGCACGAACGAAGTCCATGTCAATATCGGCGGCTGCCTTAATCAAATGTCTTGAGTGACTCCAAATTGAATTGAGGATTGAAATTGGGATGAGGCTTTGAGCACACCTTTTCCACCAAGTGTTGCCATATCTTGTAATCTAACGGATTCAAATCTGGACTGGAGGAGGGCCAGTCTTCGTGCCCGATGAAGTCGATTTCACGCGCCGTCAGTCAGTCTTGTATGCTCTTCGCTCTATGAGCTGGCGCCAAATCTTGTTGGAATACCCAGTGCCTGTTAATGAACATGGTATGAGAAACAGGTTCCACATGGTTCGTCAGGACTGTTTTTTGATACACAACTGCATTCGTTTTTACACCTTTCTCGCAAAAATTTACCTCTGTTAAGCCCCAATAAGAAATTCCCAACCATACCATGAACGAGGATGGAAAATGACCTCGTTGGACACGCGGAATACGGTTGCTCGCTTCTTGACTACTGTGTGCGTACACCTTATTATTTTGTTTGTTGTAGCTCTCTTTTACGGTAAAAAAAATTTCATCCGAAAAAAGAATTTCCCGATATTTTTTCCCGCGTACCGCTTAAACAAAGCGCGGCATCTCTTCAGTCTCAGGTGCATTAGACGAGCATTCAAACAATGACCTGTTTTTCTTCGATATGCCCGAAGCCGTAAGTCTTCATTTAACACCCTTTTCACCGTGGTTCTGCTTAACCCCATCTGAAAGGCCAACAGTTTCTGCTTACGTTTGGGATTTCTTTGAATTCGAGCCTTCGCAGCTTTTATCACTGCTGGAGTCCTAACAGACCGAGGGCGACCACTTCTTGACCTGTCAGCTACACTAGAGTCTTCATTGTATCGTTTGATGGTACGATAAACAAATCTTTTGGTTATATTCAAATTTTTCAGTGTGTCAAAAACTTGACCGTAACCTGGCGCGTAGACATGACCGTAACTTAACTTGGCGCGTAACCGGTCTTCTTTAAGCGTCCAGTTCATATTTAAAAATGACTAAAATTCTAAAAAGTATGTAGTTTTATTTTCATGAACAATTCGAAATTCGAATTCAATAAACTTTTTTGTGGCCAGCATTCTAAAAGAAAAGTTTTTACTGTGTGACAATACTTATGACCTGACTATTTATACATACATACATTTCGGCCTATTAAAGTTATCTGCAGGACATAGGTTCCTATAGGAAGGATTTGCCATAATCGCTACGCTTGGCAAGCGGATTGGCGATGCAGTACCAGACCACTCGCACCTCAGACGCTGCTGCCCATCTTTGGTCTGATAATTTTGGTCTGATATTTTTAGAGATGGTTATCCCGCCATCTACCGGTTGCCATAACGATATTCAAGGCTTCCCTTAGTCGCCTCTTACGACATCCGCGGGAAGAAAAATTTGAGGAAAAAAAATGCAGAAATTTTTCTTCTTATTTACAATAACAAATGTAGTTATTTTTCGACAGAAACAGGGTTTAAAGACAGTATAAACCGAACTTTCGATCGTGATCTTAGCTTCGGCCGTAATCGTAACTTAAACATATTGAAAATTTTCTACTGTACACAGAAATCTCATGTATTTTAGAATCATGAATTTTTTTCACATTTATTGGCTTATACAAACAGTATCTTTGATGATGGTGATCGTGTTTAAATAAAGAATCACTAGAAATAAAACTTTTGATAAAATACTTTTCACAATATTCAGTTAGACTTAATCGTAAACTACAAAACATAGAATCAATTGAATAATTTGATTATTGCGTTCTCAAAAGCCGGCAACGCATCTTCTATTTCTCCGGTATTACAGGTGTTCATGGGCAGCGATAACCAATTACCTTCACGTGAGCCACCTGCTCGTTTGCCTCCATATTCTATAAAAAAACTGAATAAAATATAAATTTTTGAGATCTCTTAATTAGCCCTTTGGTTTCACCTAGTTATCATAATACATATAATCAGTCTAGGTAACTACTCTTGAAGATCTCAGTGTCAACAACAATATTTAATAATAATATTTACTACAATTATGTATTAACTTACTACTTTGTAAGTAACTGCTTAATGTAATAAATAGCCATAAAATAAAATAAAAAGATCTACGTCAATTTCGTTTCGGACAATTTTTAGCTGAAACTGGCCGAAACCGAAGCCGAACCTTCGGTCGGTCACTAGAAAAAGTGTTTTTGTGGGCAGTTAATAAAACGGGCACTTGCCCGTCGGTGGAGGAGAGACCTGCGCTGGAGGGATCGTGCCGGCGCGAGTGCAACGACGACGCGGACTGCCGAGGTGCAGCCAAGTGCTGCGAGCGCGGCTGCAGCCAGCTGTGCCTGGAGCCCGCCGCCACCGCCGCCACTGCCACCAGCCCCGCACCCGCGCCCCAAACCACGACCTACGTGCCTGGTGAGTGCACAGCGACGCGGACGAGCGCGGCTGCAGCCAGCTGTGCCTGGAGCCCGCCACCTCCGCTGCCACTGCCACTAGCCCCGCACCCGCGCCCTAAACCGCGTCCTACGTGCCCGGTGAGTGCACAGCGACGCGGACGAACGCGGCTGCAGCCAGCTGTGCCTGGAGCCCGCCACCTCCGCTGCCACTGCCACTAGCCCCGCACCCGCGCCCTAAACCGCGTCCTACGTGCCCGGTGAGTGCACAGCGACGCGGACGAGCGCGGCTGCAGGAAGCCTGAAGTCTGCCGCCACCGCTGCCGTCAGCCGTTGGTGTCGGCAAGCGTGTACCGCGATGTCAATTATTATTTTTTTAATTATTTCCTTCTGAATTTTGTTCTGCATTTAGTTTTTACCTATTATTATTTAGTTTTGGTAAATCACTATGCAATTTAAACTTATGCAATGTAACTTTCTTTTTTTATTTAAAAAAAATCATAAAATCCTTTGTAATGGAATTTATTTCTATATTATTTCATCTTTACGCACTCTCCCTGACGGAGTAGCCAGGGACAAATTTGACCCAATAAACTATAAATGATTACTATAAACATTTATTCTTTTTAAAGTCCAATAACCCTACGTCAGACAGCTAATAACAAATTCTCGACTGACAGAACTACCACAAGCGCCGCAAGCCAACTCGATTACCGAGCCGGAAGTGACCGCAGGGGAAGGGAACAAGGCCACGCTGCGCTGCTTCTTCCACGGCAACCCACCACCCACTATTACCTGGCGACGCGGCGAGATTACGGTATATAGTAGTAGATAAAGGCAGTCCAATATTGAACTTTAAATGGAATGTAATCTTAACTGGAGATAGAAAGAAAATCATAATCCTGATTTTTAATTACCCTAACCTAGCGGCTAGCTAGACTAGCTTGCTAGACCTAGCGCCAGATGCCAGATGAATATTCCGACATCGAGTTAAGACGAAGTAAACCATAGAAAATTTAAAATCCTTTCTCTGGCAAAGCCAATGTAATAACGGGCTGCGAAGCATTTCACCTCATTCCTCAGGGGTGACAACGCCTCAGTAACTTTCTTCTTTTGAAATGGTTGCTTGGTGTTATGGCCTTTTGTTGCCACTTTGCATCAGGTGAACTGCTAGCAAAATAAATGTACATTAAATAAGTAATAAGTCTGTTCTTACAGGATTTCGTCTTGTTGTTATAATTTTATAACAATGAATAATTTGACGACCTCCCTGGACGAGCGGTGTACACACTAGTATTCAAGGTGTCGCCAACTCTGAAGTCCCGGGTTCTACTGTACCGAGATAATATAAAAAAATCCTCTTTCTATTTTGTCTCGGGTCTGAATGTTTGTGGTACCTTTGTTGTTTCTGATTTCAAAACCAATGTACTTAAGCTACGATACTTTGGGATCAGAACGCTTTATGTTGTGTTGTCCCTACCTATTTATTTCAATTAGACGACTCCCTTGGACGAGTGGCGTATGCACCGGTATTCAAGGTGTTATCTTACCTACCGCCCAAAGCTATGTGGTACTGGGTTCGATTCTCGCACGAGTCAATATAGAAAACTAGTTTCTCTACTTTGTCTCGGGTCTGGATGTTTGCGGCACCTTCGTCGTTTCCGATACCATATGCTTCAGCCACTATACCTTGGAATCAGATCGTTGTATGTGATGTTAACCCTGTCTATTTGTTTATGTTAAATGTCAGTCCGCATAGAGCCTAAAAACAACCAACGTAAGACATATGTCGGGAACAGATCGACGGCGCGAGGGACCGCTACCGGCTGCTGTCGGACGGCGCGCTGGAGATCGTGTCTCTGTACCGGAACGACTCCGGCGTGTACGTCTGCATCGGGGACAACGGGCTGGGCACCGCGCGCCAAGAGATACGGCTGCTCGTCAGCGGTGAGTGCACACTGCCTGCCACGCCTATATTGCCAATGCCACTGTTGGCCCCGTCACGCACGTCATCGATCAATGTACGCGGTTCCATTTGGGTTTTCATTCTCACTCAAATTACTATTCTTATAAAACAAACAGCTCTATACCAAACTGCTAATAATACAAACTCTGTGTTCGTTTACCGCTAAGTCATGTGATGAGGTATGTTTAGCTGATTTATTGCATATAAATCATACAAAATGAAAAAGAAACTGAAAGATTAGTAAAAATAGTCAATCTGTGTGTGTCAATCTTTCCCTTGTTTGTTAAATATGTTCAAAATGTGCAAATGAAAAGAGATAATATACTCTGAAGTAACCGTTACTTACCTATGCTGTATAATTTTACCTAATACAAGACTCTGCATCATTAATATGCTTTGTGCCAAATATTTCCAAAGTGGATGTTCTACAACTTCAGAAATCTGAACTCCGATCTAGTGCTCACGTGCTGTTATAATATTAGCACTGAAGTGGATTCTGACATTGTTTTATAGATATATTTATAGATTCGGATAAACTGATTGAAAAACAGAGTTTTAATTATTATTACTTCATTTCAGCTGAGTTAATATCGTATCTCAAATGACCATTAGTTTATCGACGACGTGCGTAACTATAATATTGCTTACATGGTGTTCTGGGACTGAAATCAATTGCAAAGTAGTTCAGTAGATGTAGAAGTAGTAAATTCTATTAGTCTTACTCTTCTATTAGTCTTTTCCTTTTCTGTAACTGACAGCATTTTTTTCTGCATCCCTAATAAAACTTTTCTTTCCTTTGTATAATCAATATCTATACGAAACAATACACAGCGTCACTGATCACTGTACCAGTACTTGCGTTTGTAAGTTAATACAATCATTTTATCAGGATATGGTCAAATTATACCTTTGTTGACGCACTTTTGAAGAGATAACACCTTGTTGTCTGTGCGACTGAATGATCACTTTTATTGTTTGATCACATCACAATTATGTAAACTAATGTACGTTTTTAATTTGCCTATCATAATTCTACATAGGCACATGTTCTTTTTTGTTATATAATAAAAACTACATCGTGTTTGTGTATGTGATGATTTGATATGTTTGTACGTGATGATTTTCGATGTACGTTGATTTTTTTTATCTTCATACAATTTTCCATACTGGGGTAGATAAGGCTCTAGACAACGAAGTCTTTTCGACTTTTCACTGAAGTTTATACGGGATTGAACATTGATAAGATAAATAATATTTTCTGACACACTGCATCCCAAAAATTAATTTTTCATCTATAAATTTTTACCAGTCTTTATGTTTGGCCTTGAAATTATAGTGAATACGGTATAGTAAATCTGAAAAATATTTTTTAATATATTCACGCAGTTTCCAATACCGGGGTAGACAGAGGTCTAGTCTAGACAATTAAGTCCCTTTGACCCACCTTCCACCGAAGATATTTTCGGGACAACGTGACAGGTGGTGGAGCCCCTTGTCGTCTCTATGTCCAAGCCAACGATAATTCGTACATAAGTTTTTGAAAAACCCATTGGTACGAGCCTGCCACCTGGGGATCGAAATGGGTCTCTTTTCACGAAATTCGGACCACCCAACCACTCGGCTATCGTGATTTCATAACGATAACCAAATTATGTAAATTTATACCAAGTGTCAGGATAGACTACAACGTTTGTTTGTGCACTATGTTATTATATAAATTAATCTAACGATGGTGATAACAAACAATTTATTCGTCTATGCCCTCTTAACCCAATGATAATAGATAATTCTCTAGGCACTCTAGATTGTACCAATTATATTTGTTATCCAGACTAGTCTTGCTGCACTGTGGCAAAAGACCCTTGGGGAGAAACCATGACATGGAGCATTTCCAAGGACGCAATTTTAGTAGAATGTACCGCTATATAGGACTATTCGTATAAAGACAGACAAATAATAATTTGGTATTATTCTGCATTTCTCGACGACATTACATGATGACTGGACGTACGTACTCAAAAATAAACAGTTCTATTAATTGTAACACTGTGAATTACTTTGCAGTCAACAATCGTTTATCTAAGCAAACGCCCCTCGTTATTGGGGAGTCCATTCATCGTGGTTTCCTGAGACTTTTTTATATTAGATTGCCAATATTGTGTAAATTGATGCACACTTGAGGATATTCTCTTTATTTACTATTTTTCGTGTTTCAAATAGTTTGCAGCTTACTAGTTATGTTTGCTCGGACTTCTTTCGGGTAGCATTTATTAAAAGTCACGATAGCCGAGTGGTTGAGTGTTCGGAATTCGAGACAAGAGACCCGAGTTCGATCCCCAGATGGCAGGCTCGTACGAATGGGTATTTTCAAAAACTTATGTACGAATTATATCGTTGGCTTGGACATTAAGATGGCGACGGGCTCACCACCTGTCACGTTGTCCCAAAAGTATCTTCGATGGAAGTATATTGGAAAAGGCGTGATGACATTTATTTTATTATTATTTAGTAAAAGATTACAGAATTTTAAGACAAAGTGCGTTACTAATTCCGTAAGTCATATATCCATCAGTGTGGCTGTAAACACACTGATGTCTTTATTAAATTTTATCAAGGTCAGTTCAGCCGTTTACCTGGTTTTAACACGCTGCAGACAGACAGAGATAGATTTACTTTCGCGCTCAATATTTGTATGCAATAGAAATAATGTTCATACTGGGATCGAAGTAAAGAGTAAAAAACGTCATGGGCGCCAAGAAAACGTAATAGCCAGAAAAATCTTTTTAACTCACGATAACTTCAGCATTCCTATCACTATACAGCATTGCATCGATTATCATCTTTGTATGAGTAGGAGAATCATTTAATTTATCCACGTCAAACACGTGGTTACTCTATTTTCATATCAAAGTTTAATGATTATTCAGTCGGGACCCATATCTCATGTGATCAACAAGTGTTCTAAGTGCCGTCAAATCAGGATCAAAAATTATGTATCGGTGTTTCTCGGTGACGCTGTGCGCTCTATTGGCAGGGGTGTACGCATATCAAGGTTCAATTTTATTTGTTTGTATAATATGTTTTGGATAAACCTGAACTATTTTAGGGAAAATTATAATTTAAATTGGTGTTTTGTTACTTGCGTTTACTGATTTTTCTAACGAGTAACAATAACTGTAGGCGTCAAAATCATACGTTGGAAACTTCTCTAATTAAATTTTAAAATTATTACAGGAATAATAACAATGTTTGAATCTTATTCTACTATTTTTGTTTAATTTAAGGAAAAAATAAATGAGTGATAAAATATAACTTTAAGTCGAAGTACAATCGGTCAAGCGACGTGGCTAAATAATGTGCCTATTTTCGTAAATTTTTCAATATGTTAAGCTTACCCGCCATTTCATGTCTAGCCAGTTGTTATTAAATCTCAATTAATAAATGTATAATGAATTATACACATTTTAAATTGATATATTGAAGTGAAAACTTCTTTTAGCGCGGAACGCATATATTTAGATGAGATATATTTTAGATAATCTCTGGACTCGCGACACCGTTACGAGACGCAGCTATAGTGTGTGCATATAATTTATTTCCTACAAAAAATATATATAATATATAACCAAAAAGATATTAAATAAGTCACGATAGCCGAGTTGTTGGGTGGTCGGAATTTCGAGTCGAGAGACCCGAGTTCGATCCCCAGGTGGCAGTATCAATGAGTTTTTCAAAAACTTATGTACGAATTTCATCGTTGGCTTGGACATAAAGGCTCACCACCTGTCACGTTGTTCCGAAAATATCTTCGGTGGAAGGTGGGTCAAAGGGACTTAATTGTCTAGTCTTAACCTCGGTCTACCCCTGTATTGGGAATTGCGTGAAGATATTATTTTATTTTTTTGTAAAAAAATATTTCATTATTATTTATGTTTATTTTCTATTTTAGTAACCATGAACTATAGGTTCATGGTTTCAATTTATATTGTAATAATTTTAATGATAATGATGATGATACAAGAGTTGCCGAAATTGTTAACGATGATTCATAAAAGAATATTAAATGTATTTTAAAGTTATTAATAATTACTAAAATAATACTTAATACTAAAATTCATAAATAAAATTAAATTCATAACCCAATAACTCTAGTGCCCATCTAAAAAAGTATAACGCGCCAACATAAGTTTTCACTTCCGTCAGCTCCCCCGGAGTGCAACCCGTTTTTTTTTCTTTATATTTATTTCATCTATATATATTTTTATTTATAAACCAACCATACGAATATATAATTAAGTATCCATAACTATAATAATATTATTACATAGTAATTTCACTTTCTGTTCTGTCTTAGTTCACTTCAATCGGCACTTCCAGAGTGCAACCCGTATTTTTTTTAAATCAATTACTATGAACTTAATAGTTGATATTGTTGTATGTTATAGTTCAAAGAATACAACAGTCTTGTTGTTAGTTAAATACGTATTAAGTATCTAAAATTGTGTCTATGGGACAGAAGCATAGATGGGCTTTTCGGTGCATAAGTATAAAATGTCAATGTTAGTCCTTATTTAAGGAAACCGGACCGCTTCACTTCAACAGTTTCAACGCTTTATAAAGTAATGATTTTTGTACGAAAACAGAAACGTTTCAAGTAATATAAATCATTGTATCAGAGACTGTACGATCAGCTGTACGACTTTCTAGGTGTCCTTTTTTATAACTATCTTTTATATAATGGAAAAAAATCAAATCTAAACATATAAATAAAATTTAAGTGCTTGTTTGAAATAAAAAATTAACAACTTTACACTAAATGAAAGTGTAAATGGCACTTACATAAACAAAAATTTTTCAATTAGTCTATTTGTTCTGGCTAATCTCTGAATTGCCTAGACCACTTCTAACGGGACTTTCACTGGCAGACAGCTGATGTTATACAGTAGATGTTACTTCTTCTGCTTTACAGCCAAAGAGTCCACTGATAAAAACCTACTACTTTCTCTCACCAACCCCTGGGTTGACTGGCAGAGAATGCCTAAAGGCATTAAGTCCGCCCTTTGTTGCCTTTATTGTTAAGGGTAAGAAATAAAGTATAAATAAATAAATAAACATAGGCCCCCCCAAAAACTTTTCACAGTGAACGGTCCTCAGCCACCTGCATCCATCGAATTCCCGCAACATGTAACTTATAACAATATCAACATATAACAACATATAACATATAACTTAATATACAACTTAACATATAGTTATTTTAGAAAAATAATCAGGGTTCGCGTTAAGTTTTAAATCGCGGGTAAGCTGCTGGGATGCCCCTCGGCTAAGTAATTACAAATAGTTAAAAATATTATAATTACGGATTTAATATTTTTACTCTTGATACTCGGGTGATGACGCTAGTTAATATAAAAACGGATACAACAAAATTTATTGTCTAATCTTATCTCCAATCACTACAACAATAAAACTGTGTCCAACAGTGTTGCAATCGGTGTACCTAGGACCTAGGGACGCCGGATTCGACATCCGGTAAGTAGGCCGGGAAGTTTTGTGACAGATAGAGTTCCAAGAAGTGCGGGTACCGAGCTCGCGTATCGGTAATGTTGCATCCACCACGCCATACGTTTGTATTGAACAAATTTGAACAGATTATCAGGTTAAATCCAAAACAGATTATTAGTAGATTTGTAATTAATAACATTTTGGGTTCGTGGTTCGCTCACCTCACCTACTATTAAATCTAAAAAGGTTTTTTGGCAGTGTAATGATAATGTCCGAAGTATTTAAGTCTCGTCAGCATTTAGTTCATGTTCTCGTCGAGATTCTAAAATCATTTTTAATTTTTCTATCTGCGAGACAGGTATAGTTTTTGGCGACTTTACATATTTGTCTATTATCACATCAGGATATATCTTTTAATTTTCATAAGAATCTTAACTTATACTGGCACTTTAGTGCATAGCTATTTAATTTATTATTAAAACTATTCTTACCACTGCCGAAAAATTTTTAATTCTTTCAATCTTCATTTTTAACTATTTCATCACGTGAGAGCATCCATAAACCTACGTAGAATAGTGACTAACAAATGGGGTGGTCAGATCCCGAGGAAGGGCCTGCGGGCATCGCCGCGGAACCGAACGCCGTGGTGACCGGCCAAATCGGCCGCGCACTGAACCTCCGCTGCATGGCATACGGCTACCCGCAACCATCCATCTTCTGGTACCGTGGCCTATCGGGCCCGATGGTGCCGTACAGCAGCTCCCTCTACGAGGCTCGAGGGAATGTACTTCAGATACGAAGACTTGACGTGGAAACATTGGGCGATTACGCGTGTCAAGCGTACAACGGTATAGGGAAGCCGGCATCATGGTCAGTTGTAGTGAAAGCTTATAAACCGGAAAGCGGGGAGCTCGAAAGCCGATACCTAGTAGAGCCACATGATACAGTGTTTATAACGCCCAGAGAACCGCCCACCGAAGCCACCACCACTCGGACTACGGAGACCGAAGAACCCGTGTATACCGGTAAGATCGGGGATACTATTAAGGATGGAAAAATAAGAAGGCTATTTTCTTATTTCTCCATCCGTCATGTGATATGGTAATGGGGCATGCTGCATGAGTTGCATGTTTATTTCTATAATTTATAACACTTTTGGTACATATGTATACATTAGATATATTTTCAAACGAAAAAAAACCGTATTTCTGTTCTATGTAAACAATGAGATAAGTGTTCTGTTTTTAAATACTACAAAACCAGTTATTAGATACTTTAAAATATTTTGCCTTGTTCCTGTTTTATCAATGTTAGAATTTACAACCCAATCGTTCCAGTCAGTGTCATAAATCGAATAAGGGAGAGGTCTTCAAAATAATATTTTGTATTTATTGTGCAAATGTGATTCTGAGCAAGTTTTTAGGATGGTTTTACATTGTACTTTCTATAAAGCCAACTCATACGTGTATTGCCAATGTCGCTGTATCTGGATGACAACAAGGCTTAATGGTCAACTAACTATTTGCCGATACAACGTATCATAACTTCGAATCCCAACCTAAAGTGACACTGTGCAAAATAGATTGTGTTGGGTCCTAAATTCGAGTTTTTTCTTACGTAAAGGCATCTGAACTTTTCTAAATCATATGTCCAGGATATTTTTAAAATGTAAGTGCCTCTGTTTTTGTAGTAATACGAACGGCATTATAATTAAATCCTCGTGCAATAAACAAAGGCTAGATAGGGTTAGCATATTAATTTGAGCGAAGGTATTTAATAAGAACAAAAGAAGTTAAGAACTTAAATTAAGCATAGTACTAAATAAAGAATTCCTTGACTAGAGGTATTCTAAGCTAGAATTACAAAGAAAGTAGAAGAAGTATGTAATTCGAGTCTACAAACATGACACGAACAAATTAACAGCAACTCGATGTTTGTTATCGTATTATACGTTTCCTACTACGTTTGATACATTTAAAATGTTGTATATACTTTATCTGTAAATATGCATAATTATTTCTTAATCAATTGCAAATTCTTAATGATATATCAAGTGGTGCAATGTGAACAGTGCCGGTGACAACGCGCATCCTTGCGACACAAACGACGATCGCGGCGGGCGCTGAGCTTTCGCTGCCCTGCGAGGTGGACGGCTACCCTGACCCCGACGTCTACTGGACCAAGGACGGAGTTCCACTGTCGTCTAACGATCGTATGCAGATTAGTGGTACGATTTCAAAAAGAAACTTATAATAAAAAAATGAAATCATAGAAAACAGTCACGATAGCCGAGAGGTTGGATGTTCGGAATTCCGCATAAAGATGGCAATAGGCTCGCTACCTGCCACGTTATCCCAAAAACGTCTTCAGTGGAAGGTGGGTTGAAAAGACTTAATTTCCTAGACCTCTGTCTACCCGTGTATTGAGAATGGCGTGAAAAAAGTCTTATATATTATATAAGAAGAGACAATCAAAGTTTCTCATCTTCGATTACTTTGTGCCGGTCTGTAAGCCGCTTAGGTTCGTTTACTGTTATTTATTTTCATTCATTCGAGTTCTATTAATAGTTTCTTTAAAATTTAAATGCCATGAAGTATCTTTGGTAAACATTTTGTAGTTATATTAAAATGTGTTTGTTTCTCACAGCTAGTCGACTGATTATATCATCTGTGAACATCAATGACAGCGGCGTGTACGGCTGCCACGCCAAGAACCGTTACAGCTCTCACTCCTCCACCGTACAGATCAATGTTCAAGGTAAACATCTAATAATAATAATAATAAATTTTTACTAAGGTATAAAGCCTTTAATACCTTAACTTTACATAGTAACAATTTATCATTAAAAATATATGAAGACTAAAATAAACTTTTCTTTTTTTTTCAAGTATTTGTAACTTAATGCATTAGGGGGCTCCACCAACTCATTCCAAAGTATATCGTCTTTGGCCTTTGTCATACAGTTGTCTACAGCTATTTTCATTTCATCAATCCACCGTGCTCTTGGTCTTCCTGTACCCCTCCTTCCGCTTGGGCCTGGCCATATCGTTATTCTTTGGGTCCATCTATCATCTGTCATTTGTGCTGTGGTCAAGCCATTTTCATTTCTGTCGGTTTGTATGTTGGAGAGCATTTAGAACCTTTGTTTTCTTTCATATATCTTCACTTTTTTGTTTGTTTTTTAACTTAATATTCATAGTACTTATCTCCATCGCGCGCTGGCTCTTTTGTACTTTTTCATCTGTTGAATTATTGAGTATTGAGTACCAGCATTAAAATCAGTAAGAGAGACAAGGCAGCAGATAAGACTACATCGTCATTTACTTTCCAATTTAAATTGATTTTTGCCTTTTTTAATGCTTTGATCTTTCATTGTTAGTGAAAATGAAGAGTGGCTGTAAAGTTGGAGGGTTACAGTCACAAGCCGTATTGACAGATCAGGAGGAGCCTTTGTATGTTGCTATTCTGTGCCATATTGTTGTTTATTAGATGCTTTGGTTAATATCTTCTGTTCTTTGATGTTTGTTTTACTTTTCTTGACAAGTCTGTTTTTGTTTGTTAATATCTTTTGGTTTGTATGAGGTGTTGTTTCACTGACTCTGATAAGTTTCTTTTGTTTGATAACATTAGACGTGACGGTGTTTCGACTAAGGAATCTAGTTACTGGCTGCATGCCCTCCCATCAAGTAACCTTGGTACATTACTGGATAGCGAAAGTTTGTACATAGAGATCCGATCGAATTGTCAACCACATCTATGTGCAACGACGAGCTTTCATGCCTAAAGGTTGACAGACTGTCTCGTCACGGCTCCTTGAATGAAATCATCCGAAAGGTTCTTATTTCCATAAACATTCCCTTGTGTATGGAGCTTTGTGGACTTTTTAAGAAGGGCTTGACATTAGTCCCTTTGGAGATCTCTTTGCAATGATAGGCTTTCCGCGCTCGTAATTTATTTATTTATTTTCACGCACAATCCCTGACGGGGTAGCAAGAGAGAACAGGTCGCCAAGTGTCACGATCTTTACATAGCTCTTTCGCTTCATTCAGTTTCATTATTTTCTTCATACATGCATGTAGAGGTATCCGAGTACTCTTGACCATCCCGTCTTCGAGCAATTTGCTCACATGTTCTTCAAAAGTTTGTTTCGGCCTACCTAATAGTAATGAAATATATTATTTTAACTTGAGTTTTCTTTCTTATTTTTTTGCACCTTTATTATACACTTCCTAAAGAAGTCACGATAGCCGAGTGGATGGGTAGTCGGAATTTCGAGTCAAGAGACTCGAGTTCGATCCCCAGGTGGCAGGCTCGTACCAATGGAATTTCAAAAACTTATGTACGAATTATGTCGTTGGCCTAAACATAAAGACGTCGACGGGCTCACCGCCTGTCACGTTGGCCCGAAAATATCTTCGGTGGAAAGTGGGTCGAAGGAACTTAATTGTCTAGACTAGACCTCTGTCTACCCCTGTATTGGGAATTGCGTGAAGACATTTATATTTGTTTTATTTTATATAAATTGATTGGTAAACATCTAGAAGTTACGACATAAAAATGTGCCCAGTCTCTTAAGTGTCTTTTCAGTTATCATAAAATCTCTGACTTTATAAGGGACTTAATAATTATAAGGGAAATTAATATTTTCTAAAGTTGGTTGTCAGTATTTAATCATATTCTTAATGCTATATTTTCTTAAATACTCACGTTGTCTCTTGGTGGAACTTCATCTTTGAACACATTAAAATTAACTTTTACTTATTCCACTATTTTCTTGTTCTACTGGAAATGCATTAATTAAATTTAAACTAGCTTAAGTTCCTACGCTATCTAATTAGTTACTATTTTACAGGTCTCTACATTCCACCGAGGTGCACTGACAATCCATTCTTCGCGAACTGCCATTTGATCGTGCGCAGTAAATTCTGCACTCACCATTACTACTCCAAGTAAGTACAAAAAATTACTTATTCTGAACTCTCCTTGTTTAGTATACATTATTTTAAGCATAAAATAATTTTAACTCTCACATATCTAAATTTTTTACTTTTTTTTACTTTCACCCAGTCAGATAAACAATTTCTAGAGAAACTTATTTCTAGGCGAAGAAAACATAAATATGTTAACAATTTTTACTGGGAAAAAGTAAACTTTCACAGTGTCCTCGCGAGATCTTTGATTTTAATACTTTCTTTAATCATCCTTTAAGTTACCATCCCATGTCATAGATAAAATTTACTGCTGTAGTTTGTCATGGACAGTAAACCAAACTCTTTGTTTCATAGTTTCAAATAATTAATAAGTTTGAATTATATGTCCTTAACAATCTTCAAATTGAATCTTCAATCTTCAAAAATGTATAGATATTTAATCATAACAAAAAATACATACGAAGTATCAGTTGTGACAAGTCCCAATGGAGAATGTTAGAGAAGGCCTAAGCCAAATGGCAAACTGAGCTACGGGACATAAATAAAAAGAATAAAATTGTATAAGTATAAATTAATATTATTGGCTTTTAAAATATACTATTAAAGAGATAATACTGAAAGATCGTGTATTATCGGGATAAAAACAATAACACCTTGGCGGTAACCAAATCAAAAAATACCAGATCCAAATTTAACAGACCGGTGACAGGCAACAACAATACAAGGTTCTAGGTGTCCGGTACTGCGCTCGCCAATCCGCTTGTCAACCGTGGCGCCTATGGCAGATCGTACATAGTGTATATAGATATGTTTAGATCGTATATAAATTCCTATGTTCTGTAGTGGACTTTTACAGCCATTTATGATATTATAGCCATTATATGATGGTAAACTGAAAGGTGTGAGATGAGATGAGTTTTGAATCCGTGTCTCAGCAGCCATATACACTTTCCACTTAGCAACGTTGCGATATTAACATGAACTATTTAAATAAAATAAGAGAATATAAACGACATGTAAACTTCCACTGTAAGGTATAGACTTCTTCCATAAGGATGCCATAATCATGACAAATGGTTTGACGATCCAGACATCGCACGACTTAGATGCCTGCACTAGTTGCTGCGCTTGTTCAATTTTAGTACAGTATACTTTTATTTTTGTAAATTTGTTAAATAGCCTTATAAGCCATAGGAAGAAATTCTCATGCCCAAACTACACGGCGTAATATAATGACCGAGTATTTTTTTTATTCTCAGATTCTGCTGCAAATCTTGCGTGGAAGCTGGTCTCCTAAACCCCCATGACTTGGACATGCAAGCCGATGAGTCGTGGAAGAAGAAGAAATAGTTACCTACATCTAGATAATAACAGCGGCCAAGGGTCACGACCGAGGGGGGAAGGAAATCTTTAGGAACCAATGCAATAAACAAGATAAACATTAAAAGAACCCATTAGGAGCGCTCTTGCTCTCTGCAATAATTAATTCGGTCGGTTCAAATGATTAAAGTCGGTAATTAAATTTTATCTTTACGATGTATGGTGCTATGATTACAATATTTCCATAATATTATAATGAGAATAACAAATATTATGTCATTTAAGAATTTATACTTTTTCATTGTATTTTACAATCTTGACAAATAACTTTTCTTCCGATTAATTGGCAGTTAGCGATTCCCTTGGTTTTAGATCCAAGATCACAACATATAGTGCCATAACCCCATGCTTTAGTATCGATAATTCAAAAAAAAAAGTTGAAATTAATAATCTCATAGTAAATACTCCTGACTAAAATGAACATTAATACCAATAGATTTAGATAGGAATTATTAATTTTTATGTAAATAATTAATCCTCCATCTGTGATGGGAGTAAATACCTACTAATTACAACTATATTTTGTGTTAGATTCGATTAGCTAGATTTGAATGCGTTAGTTACATTAATTCTTCTCATTGACTCGAAAAATAATAATTACAATCAAAATTTTGTTTTATATTTTTAAATTAAGAATAACAAATAGCATTTGGATTTCGGTTATGAGTCTTGGGGATTATTTCTTAAGTTATTTATTTCATAAGTTGTCTAAATGGAATGCGTATCTCATAAGTGTAGTAGAACCAATTTACGTGTTATTGTGAGTCATAATAATATTTTAAGTGGAATTTTATATTGTGACAATGTAAATAGATGAACAATAAAGTACGTAAAATTGATACATAGTTGATCTTTCACTCTAACGTCAAAATATTTCCTTCAAATCTAGGTAACACACCCTACCCTTTAGCTTTCGAAAGGAAGTTGTTAGCGGAACCATAGCCTGATTACGGCGGGGTGGGCAGTGGGCTACTAGGAACCAGCACAGACCTACATCACTTTTCTTCTTGATTTCACATCTGCAAGGCATCTGGGAGAGTACATAATAAAGTCAAAAACAACATATGCTACTATAACCATGGATCATTGGCTCCTGGGATACTCTATCGATTGCCAACTTGTCAACCAAAACTTTATTATACAGTTTTACTTATCTTCATGCACAGTCCCTGACGGGGTAGCTAATCAGAACAGATCGCCAAGTGTCACAGTCCTTACATATCTTATTCGCTTCTTTCAGATTATACATTTTCTTTATACATGCAAATATATGTACCCGAGAACTCTTGACCCTCCTCTCTTCGAGCAATTTGCTCCCATAGCCTTCAAGAGTTAATCTCGGCCCTCGGCCTACTTCGACATCTAGAGCTCAATTCTACATTGTATTATTAATTAAATTTAGTGATAGATCATTTTCTTTATCATTTTGTTATTGTTTATTACAAAATTCTGATGATTTATTGCAAAAGCTCTGGATGAGAATTTTATGTATATCATGTCTCACTTGCATATCTTTATACATTTAAAAATGATTTTTCTGTTAATTTTCTTTTTCTTGCACTTTACGGAATCCACACACTGTAGCTACCCAGCCCTGCCTTTATATATACCATGGCCTTGAGTACTTTTACTACAACTTTTAGTTTTGTGTACTTTGTCAGTTAAAGTACACAACGCCATAATCCCACCACATCATGTTTTGTCTGTCTACGTAATGTTAAGCAGGAGATGTAGCAAAGTATACAGCCTTTTAGTGCTATTGACTCACATTTTATCAAAGCTTACTTGAGACAACCTGAGAGGTGGCCTGAACCTATCGCATTGATTTGACATAACTATATAATTATATATCTTGACATCACGATATAAATTATACAAAGTTATGAATAATAACTAACTAATAATAAGTCACGATAGCCGAGTTGTTGGGTGGTCGGAATTTCGAGTCGGGAGACCCGAGTTCGATCCCCAGGTGGCAGTACCAATGAGTTTTTCAAAAAAAAACTTATGTACGAATTTCATCGTTGGCTTGGACATAAAGGCGGCGACGGGCTCACCACCTGTCACGTTGTCCCGAAAATATCTTCGGTGGAAGGTGGGTCAAAGGGACTTAATTATCTAGACTTGACCTCTGTCTACCCCTGTATTGGGAATTGCGTGAAGATGTTTTATTTTTTTAAAGTTATGAATAATTTCAGCTCGTGGCCTTTCTCTTGGGTAAGAGATTCGGGTTTCCAGATTCAAAGTAAATCACGACAGCCGAGTGTTTGGGTGGTCAGAATTCGAGTCGAGAGACCCAAGTTCGATCACCAGGTGGCAGGCTCGTACCAATGGGTTTTATTTTTTCAAAACAT
The DNA here is from genome assembly GCA_029286605.1 of Sericinus montela. Taxonomy (NCBI): domain Eukaryota; kingdom Metazoa; phylum Arthropoda; class Insecta; order Lepidoptera; family Papilionidae; genus Sericinus; species Sericinus montela. The sequence continues at coordinate 1,557,744 of JAGSMR010000055.1, read as the reverse complement.
ATGTACGATTCATATCGTTGGCTCGGACATAAAGACGGCGACGAGCTCACCACCACGATGGAAGGTAGGTCGAAGAGACTTAACTGTCTAGACTAGACCACTGTCCACTCCTGTATTAGTAATGGCGTGAAGATATACACATAAACATTTGTCTACCATGTAATAATCAAAATATGTATAGTTCATATTAAAATTTATTGTATCACACAAGTACATAATATAATTTCATTATTTAATATACATATCAACCGACCAGTTTTGTCTTACGGTTAAAATAAATATTGAAATATAAAAGTGAATAAAGTACAGTTGTGTGAATGAATGAATTCATGAATTAATTAATGATAATACTTTTACTATCCACCATAAACAGAAAATCGAGAACAAAAAAACGAAAAAAAATATAAATTAGGTACAACTTGGCGGCCTCATCGCTGCATAGCATTTAGCATAAGCTAATTGTACTTATTCACTTCTACACTTGTGAAACAATGAACTTTAATATAATCCAATGACACCAAAAGAACGAATGTTAAAATTTTCTTTAAACATCATAGGTACCAGGTATATACCAATGATGATGTAATGTAGCTCCATTGAGTAATTTAATGTAATGTAAAAACTGGAGGAAGAAAAAATTTTGTATTATTTTTAAAGTAATCAGCAGGACTGAAAAATTTTTAGAAATATTTCAAGTAATGTTCCAAACTATGGGGTGTACTAAAACAAAGTCTGAACAAGCATATTTTTACAATTTATATTTATACGACGGTAGATTATACATAACCTATCTAAAAAGTTGTGTCGAATAAAATTGTAAGACATCTATATTTACAAAATCTTAACTTTGTTATTTCAAATATATTTATATAGTGTAGGATTACATAGTTATATAAAGGCAATGATAGAATAGAATAAAATAAAAAAACAAAAAATAAAAAACAAAAATTGTCATAACATAAATTTTTATTTACATTCCGAAATTCACAGTCAAAAATATATAACAAGTCGAGGGACCAACTCTGCCGACAATGAAAGTACAGCTAGAAATATCCGGGGAGCTCTATCGATGATTTTATAATTCTTTACCCTATATACAATCACTTCGTAATTTCGTCGGCACGGCTAGCGTGCGAGCAGCAACAAACACGTGACCTTCAACCATACCTTATTGTCACTTCCAAATTGAAAGTCATACGAACATATTGGCTAGGCCCTTACGGTACATAATTCGCTATTGTGTCAATTTATAAAAATAATTAAGTTCCGTTACGTATCGAAAACAAACGAACCTCTCGCCTACTCTTTCAGAGTATACCGACACGAATATACATACTTAAATAAAATAATGTTAAAACAGTTTTATATACATCAAATTATAATATAATACACAGAGATGTTATACAAGAGCGCACCTAGGCAAAAGCCACGCTACAAGTATACGTGACTACGTAAATTAAAATATTAGCGGGTTTTTGACTAAGTGGTAAACATAAATACAGCAAGCGTTGCGTCAAGGCTTATGCAGCAATCAAAAATATACTCTACACTTATGTCATAAGGAGTGATTTCCAATCTGAATGCCTGCAAACGAATTCTATGCTCATAACTGTCGTTTACTGTACAAACTTATGAGTGCTTCGACATCGGCCCGTACGTCTATGCATAAATAGCTTACCGGGCGCGTGCCCTTCATAATATCACAATATGTGTTAACTAAAAGCTCCACTAAACACCTATGAACAATAAAAATCTATAGAAAACGATACTCTGTCACAAATAAAATATATCCAATACCGCACGCCGGAGCGCATCGGTTACTTTATACTTGCATCGAAAAAAACTACGTCAGTTAACAGAATCGCGTCTAAAAAATAAATAGGAATAAAATACGCGTGTATAATCTCATCCTAAACTACATTACTATAAATGCGTCATCGTTCGCACGCAACATTTCCTGCTTGTACTTTCATTGGACGCGACACACGGCGCGCTGCGCTACACACAATATTTGTACAAGGCTTGTGAGTAACGATCTAGGAAGATTGAGTCGAGCTCCGGCAGCCGGCGGCACACGTGCGTCTTGTTTTACGCACACGCACGCACACGCACACGCACGTACACGCACACACGTAAGCAGTCTCACTTTGTACACTCGCACTCGTACGCACGCAGTCGCGGCGGGCTCGCCGGCAGGGGCGGCGGCGGGTCGTTCAGCAAGCGTCGGCCAGCAATCAGTCGAGGACCTGCGAGACTATCTTCTCCATGTCGTGGTCGATCTCGTCGTTGGTGGGCGGCGGCGGGGGGCCCGGCGCGGCGGGCGGCGGCGACGGCGCGGCCGGCAGCTGGAACGGCTCGTCCAAGTCCTCCAGGCCCGGCGGCACTGGCAGCTTCGCCAACTCCTCCTGCAGCTTCACGTAGTGCCGCTGAAATTTAAATATCATAAAGCGACTTTTTAGTTATATAGATCCAATGTCTGCCGTATTTTGAATAAAGTTGATTTGAAGCTACCTTCAGAGCCATCAAATTGAGTTGTATGCTGCGCTGCGTACGTTCATCGCCGCTTTGACCCTCGAGCTCGGTGATCCAATTCGCCACAGTTTGCATTATTTCGTTACGTTTTATCCAGAAGTGAGTTTGAATCACCTGAAACCGAAGCGAGACCATTATAAAAGCGTCAGACAATTTCTATCCGTACGAAGTGGTCAGGTGGCGAGTAGGAGTGTCCGGTACCTCCTTGAAGCAGGGCTCCGGGTTGCGCAGGTGGTCGAGCATAGCCCAGCGCACGCAGGCCTGGTAGATGTTGGAGTTGTACTCGAGCGAGGCGCTGTTGCCGACGCGCGTGCCGCGGCTGCGCTCGTAGCCCGGCTCGTTGAAGTACGGCTCCGGGACCAGGATCAGCGACTGGATCGACACTAACACCTGCCGGAACGAACGGTTGATTTTATAAAAAAAAACTATTGGCAATAAATTCTCAACACTAAAAAGGTCGGAGTTAAAAACAATCATCTGATAAACACACTTAAGGTATATGGTACACTATACGCACAAATTTTAAGTTGTATAGGGTCTTTCACTAGGGGCCGAATGAAATATTTACTCAGCATGCTGTGGAAAGAATTTTGCTCGGTAGTTCTGTGTGATAGAATCGTCAATAAAGACATCTACAGCAGAAGTAACTAAACGGCATAGCCGGGAAAGCCTACGATCAGCAGTGGAGTCTTAATTGGCTGCAAAGAAGTAGAAACAATTTTATATATTTTTACGTCACCTCATTCTAGACAATTTTGTTTTAGACTCACATTTCAAGACTGGTGTGCATCTGACAGACGGTGCGCCGGTAACCTTTTATAGGCAACGGTATAAATCTTACATAGGTTTTGATAAAATTCTTTGGAGTACCAAAGAAGGCTAAGTAAGGCCAGTGAGCCTATCTCCTGGAGCTCGAATCTGGGTCTCTAGAATCTAACTCCGAGCACCCAACCATTCGGCTACAGTGAGTAAAATAGCAAGTCAAATATTGACTAATAATATCTACAAGCTAATCCCAACCTGCAGGAAACTGGAGGTGTGCGCGTTCCACTTCTCCTCGGGGCGGCCGTGCCAGGTGTTGAGCACGGACAGGCACACCTTGCCGTCGTTGTACAGGTTGGGGTTGAAGCGCACCGAGTGGCGGCCCGTGGTCTCCAGGTTGATGAGCATGGGCACCGCCGGGTACTCCGCCGGGAAGTACACGTCCAGGATGAAGCAGCCGTTCGCGTACGGCGTATCCGACGGGCCAGTTATTAGGACCTGCAATTTTGGAGTTCATAAATAATACACACATATTGTATAGGTACAGCATCACATACATTGCTGCAATTCTAAAGTAAAGCACGAGTGTTATGGTATTGAAAATTACAATGGTGGCCTCGCACAGTAAGTAAACGATACCCATTTTTAAATTAAAAAAAAAAACGTTATCTAATTTAGTTTATCATTCATTATTTAAATTCCTAATTGATGTCTGCGCCATAGACAGTAATTTCTAGATATATATTTTACACAATCAAAGACAATCCATGTAGATAAAAATGTATATAAAAAGAAGCTCATTTTTCTATTCCATCCTGAACAACTGGTATATTACGGGGCCCTAGGTACGATAGAAAGGAAGACAATACATTTTGGACGTTAACTTATAGGGACAGTTTGCAAGGGGCCTGTAATCTCTCCTTTTGTTAACTGTGTACTTCATCGTAAATAGAATCAAAGTTTAAGATCTGCATACTTAAGTCTATGTATATTTTTGAAACTTGCAAATTAAAAAAAATAATATACTTTTTTCTATTCTATTACTGCATAAATATTCATATACATCTTTGTTGCGAACAAATGAACATTATTTTGAGTTAGTGTTGCACGTCAATAGCTTCTTATTTTGGAATCAATCACAAACAAACTCAAACCCAAGAAAATGTAGAAAAGTGGCTTTTCTGCATTAACACAATGAAAACTGTTGTCTAAGTCACTTGATGAAACCTGTTAATACATCGAGCTACAGTTTGGAGGGAGTGCGCGCACCTTCATGATGTCGAGGCGGTCGGTGTCGGTGCGCACGAACACGGAGGAGGAGTGCGAGAGCGGCAGGCTGGTGGCGAGCGTGGCGGCCTCCTGCGCCAGCCGCTTCATGCGCGCCGGGTGCGCGCGCTCGCCGGCCGCGCGCACCGCGCCCTCGAAGTGGTACGGCACCGTGAACCGGAACCCGTTGTCCGGGCACTCCGCGATCATCTCGAACGTCTCTGCCGGTTCATTCGTTACTCTATATAATAATGGTTTTGTGTAAAAACGATTTTATAATAAAATTTCAAGAGATAAAGAAGGAAGGAGGCTGTCTATGCAAAGCAGTATCAGAAACATCGAATGAACAGGACTAATTAAAAATTTTCGTTTTTAAAGAAATGCTTGAAGTCACGATAGCCGAGTTGTTGGGTGGTCGGAATTTCGAGTCGAGAGACCCGAGTTCGATTCCCAGGTGGCAGTACATTGGTACTTTTTCAAAAAAAAACTTATGTACGAATTTCATCGTTGGCTTGGACATAAAGGCGGCGACGGGCTCACCACCTGTCACGTTGTCCCGAAAATATCTTCGGTAGAAGGTGGGTCAAAGGGACTTAATTGTCTAGACTTGACCTCTGTCTACCCCTGTATTGGGAATTGCGTGAAGATATTTATTTATATTTATTTATATTTATTTATAAAGAAATGCTCAATAAAAAAAGTTATATCATACTTTTATAAAATAACTAAAATGAGATATTTCAACTTCAGTTGTAGTATAGCGTTTTTATTTTTTATGGACACAGGAGCGTGTATGAAACTTTTTCATCGTGTTAACATGATTCAATATGTTTTTAAGGGGCAGTAGAAAACAAGTCATGGAAGGATTAAAGTCCACGGACTACCTGTTGGGGGTCAGAACGTGCGGGGTAGTGAGGGGCGGTGCGGGTGGTGCAGGTAGGTGCGGGGCGGTGTGAGGTAGTAAGAGATGGTGCAGGTAGGTGCGGGGCGGTGTGAGGTAGTGAGAGATGGTGCAGGTAGGTGCGGGGCGGTGCGAGGTAGTGAGAGATGGTGCAGGTAGGTGCGGGGCGGTGCGAGGTAGTGAGAGATGGTGCAGGTAGGTGCGGGGCGGTGAGGCAGGAGAGATGGTGCAGGTAGGTGCGGGGCGGTGCGAGGTAGTGAGAGATGGTGCAGGTAGGTGCGGGGCGGTGCGGGTGGTGCAGGTTGGTGCCGGGCGGTGTGAGGTAGTGAGAGATGGTGCAGGTGGTGCAGGTTGGTGCGGGGCGGTGTAAGGTAGTGAGAGATGGTGCAGGTGGTGCAGGATGGTGCAGGGCGGTGCAGGTGGTGCAGGATGGTGCGGGGCGGTGTGAGGTAGTGAGAGATGGTGCAGGTAGGTGCGGCGCGGTGCGGGTGGTGCAGGTTGGTGCGGGGCGGTGGAGGTAGTGAGAGATGGTGCAGGTAGGTGCAGGTAGGTGCGGGGCGGTGCAGGTGGTGCAGGTTGGTGCGGGGCGGTGGAGGTAGTGAGAGAGATGGTGCAGTAGGTGCGGGGCGGTGTGATGTAGTGAGAGATGGTGCAGATTGGTGCGGGGCGGTGCGGGTGGTGCAAGAGCGGTGCGGGGCGGTGCGAGGTAGTGAGAGATGGTGCAGGTAGGTGCAGGTAGGTGCAGGGCAGTGCAGGTGGTGCAGGTTGGTGCGGGGCGGTGGAGGTAGTGAGATGGTGCAGGTAGGTGTGGGGCGGTGTGAGGTAGTGAGAGAGATGGTGCAGGTAGGTGTGGGGCGGTGTGAGGTAGTGAGGAGATGGTGCAGGTGGTGCAAGAGCGGTGCGGGGCGGTGGAGGCAGTGAGAGATGGTGCAGGTGCGGGGCGGTGTGAGGTAGTGAGAGATGGTGCAGGTAGGTGCGGGGCGGTGTGGAGGTAGTGAGATGGCAGGTAGGTGCGGGGCGGTGCGGGTGGTGCAGGTTGGTGCGGGGCGGTGTGAGGTAGTGAGAGATGGTGCAGGTAGGTGCGGGGCGGTGTGAGGTAGTGAGAGATGGTGCAGGTAGGTGCGGGGCGGTGTAAGGTAGTGAGAGATGGTGCAGTAGGTGCGGGGCGGTGGAGGTAGTGAGAGAGATGGTGCAGGTGGTGCAGGTTGGTGCAGGGCAGTGCAGGTGGTGCAAGAGCGGTGCGGGGCGGTGCGAGGTAGTGAGAGATGGTGCAGGTAGGTGCAGGTAGGTGCGGGGCGGTGCGGGTGGTGCAGGTTGGTGCGGGGCGGTGTGAGGTAGTGAGAGATGGTGCAGGTGCGGGGCGGTGTAAGGTAGTGAGAGATGGTGCAGGTAGGTGCGGGGCGGTGCGGGTGGTGCAGGTTGGTGCGGGGCGGTGTGAGGTAGTGAGAGATGGTGCAGGTAGGTGCGGCGCGGTGCGGGTGGTGCAGGTTGGTGCGGGGCGGTGTGAGGTAGTGAGAGATGGTGCAGTAGGTGCGGGGCGGTGTGATGTAGTGAGAGATGGTGCAGGTTGGTGCGGGGCGGTGCGGGTGGTGCAAGAGCGGTGCGGGGCGGTGCGAGGTAGTGAGAGATGGTGCAGGTAGGTGCAGGTAGGTGCGGGGCGGTGCGGGTGGTGCAGGTTGGTGCGGGGCGGTGTGAGGTAGTGAGAGATGGTGCAGGTAGGTGCGGGGCGGTGCGGGTGGTGCAGGTTGGTGCAGGGCGGTGCAGGTGGTGCAAGAGCGGTGCGGGGCGGTGCGAGGTAGTGAGAGATGGTGCAGGTAGGTGCAGGTAGGTGCGGGGCGGTGAGGTAGTGAGATGGTGCAGGTGCGGGGCGGTGGAGGTAGTGAGAGATGGTGCAGGTAGGTGCGGGGCGGTGCGGGTGGTGCAGGTTGGTGCGGGGCGGTGTGAGGTAGTGAGAGATGGTGCAGGTAGGTGCGCGCGGCGCGGCTCACCGAACTGCATGGTGCGCATGAGGTGTATGTAGCGCGCCTCGCGCGAGGCGCCGCCCGCCGGCCGCGGCGCGCCCGCCGCCTCCGCCTCGCCCTCCGCGCGGCACATCAGCGCCGACGTCGCCTGCGCACACACACAATATGCTAGTCTGTAGAGATCGCCTTTATAATATTACAGCTTTAATAAATTTATAAATAAATAAATATCTTCACGCAATTCCCAATACAGGGGTAGACAGAGGTCTAGTCTAGACAATTAAGTCTCTTCGACCCATCTTTAAAATCCTGATTAAAATTATCAAATTACCGTGTATTCTGTCTCATTCTCTCTTACAAATGTACTTTTTGACTCCTTAGTGTCGATTTTCGTTTTGTCTAGTTTCAAATCACAGCATGCTAAAGCTGTTTCTTATTTTCACTTACATCAATACTAGTGTAATCAAAGGTTTCAGTCCTGTCGAGTCATATTACACGAAATCCTAATTTTCACTTACAGAACTGAAAAGAAGCTATTTCGTAAAACCCTGATGGTAAAGCGAAGTACCTCTGCATTTCCTACATTCTTCATAAACAAAGTTATAAAATAGAAAAAAAAAACATCTGAGATTTTGAATGAAAATAATAATAATGAACACAACAATCCAAAAAAAATTAATACAATTTTCAACTTACCTGAATATCCGCAATGAGAGCTGCGAGACCTTCATCTTCCTCTGATAATTCATTATTACTTGTTGTGTGAAATCTTTGGCTATATGTCACTTTCCCGAAAATGTTTTTCTTACTCATTCTGGAATAAATGGAATAGTAGGTTAGTACTTCTTTCTAACAAAAATATTCAGTATTTTATAAAATATAATAATAATAAATTGTTTATTGTTCCAAACAAAAGTACAGTTCAATATTAAACCCGCCTCCTAAACAAGAAGTAGCATGTGTGTCAGGAACCAGTGTCTTCCCAAACAAAAAGTACAATTGCTTGGACAAAATTTATATAAATCTTAATAGATGATGATTCTATTAATGATGTTCTGCTTGCACCTCCCCATGTGCATATACTGTAGCTTATAACACATTGACACAATGCTTTACATGTCTGTTTCACAACATCATAATTATCTACTGCCTTCAGTTTTAAATATAAATATAAGTCCAAGAATTCTTGTGGCAGTAACTTCAATATGTTCGTTCCATTTCAGCTTATAGTCTATTGTTATGCCTAGATATTTTATGAAATTTGTCTGACAGCGTAAACAAATTATTCTCAAGACAACTTGTTACTAAACTCATTCCCGTTTCTGTTGTTACTTGAAGTTTAGCCAATCTCTTGTGTAATGGAATGAAGCATGCGTATGATTGCGGGCGCCCGGCGCGGCGGCGCACAGAGCTGGTGGGGCGAGCGAGGCACCTGAGCTTGGTGGCGTACGAGTTGGTGGTGCGGCTCATCATGGCCAGCAGGCGCGGCACGGCGCGCAGTGCGGGCGCCAGGCGCCGGCAGCGCAGCGAGTGCAGGGCGCGCGCGCAGCGCAGCACGCACACGTACAACGGGATGTGTCGCGACATGTCCAGCACTGCATAGAATTAAATTCAAACACACATTCAAATTAATTCAAATTGCAAAAGAAGAGTGACTCAGGACATATCGCCATAACAAAAAGCCATATGCAGGAGAAGTCACACCCGAGTCGTTCCGGAGGTATGAGCAGATGGCGGGCACGAGCGAGCTGGAGGCCACCAGGTCGATGAACTCGCGCGGCAGCTGATGGTCGCGCTCGTCGGGCTCGCTCTCCTGCAGCGCGCCCTCCTCGGGCGGCCAGCGCTCGCCGGGGTTCATGTACGAAGCCAGAACCTGCATGTCATTTTAATACATAAATTAGACAAAAAGTTTTTTGTTTTTATAGTTATAAGCTTGAATTAAAAACTTCTTTGGTATACTGTTTGTATCTGGCTGGTTTTAATACATTCAATCTTGTTATAGATAAACAAGATTTATAATCATTATTAAAATAATAGACATTGAAGAACTACATTTTCCTTCAATATATTTTAAACATTAAACATAAAAATAAAATCTTTAAATTAAAAAAATAATAATTAAATGAGGCTATAAGACAATCAAGAAAAGTAAAAACACACAGCAGCAGCTGAGGTACTGATTGGCGACAGAAATCGGTAGGAGAGTGGTAGCAGAGCGATTTCTGAAAGCCCCTCACAAAGGCTGCAACTGCTGCCAGCCGCAGCGGCAGCGGCAGCGGCAGCGGCAGCGGCGACGCACCTGCAGCAGCACGGTGACGTGCTCCTCCTCCACGCGCTGCCGCACCAGCGCCTGCTCCACGTTCCACGACTGCTGCGTGGAGCCCGTGCCGAAGCCCGTGCCCTTCGCCCAGTACAGCTGGCTCTTCTCCTCCGGCTTGCCCGACGATCCGTTCGTCGCCTGGTTGTTCTGTTGGCCCAAATATTAAACTATAATATGTAGATAACGCTTTTATCATACACTAATTTAAATATTAGGTAAAGATAATTTATTACTCATAAAGGACACAAGTTCTCTTATAATGAGATTACAGAACTTTAAAATATGATATAGTCTAACTAGTTAGATTCGAACAAATGCTTAATAAATATCTTTGGATATATTAATTTTAAGTTTCTCTTTGCAAACTTTGACTCACAATCCTTAACCTCATTAGGCAAATTGTTGAAAAGTTGCGCTGCCTCAGACATTATACTTTTTTTTACCATTTTACTACTTACTTACTAGTTTTTCGGACTTCAATTTTTATCTTATTTCTTAGGTTATGATGAAATATTCTTTTACTAAGTACTATTTGGGAATGTATTTCTTCTTTTTATTAGGATGCATGATGCGTGTTGTTTATTAGGATGTAGAATTTTTTTATAAAGATGCATGCTGAATATACATAAAGTTGTCTAAGGTTATTAATGTATTTTTGTAAAGCGCACGTGTTTTCGTTCTTGTATTACGTTTGAATAAGTTTTTGTTAACATCATAAAATAAATAATACGTCGTGCTAAGTTAAGCTTAACCTTGACAAGTACATGGAATATCAATCAACCCATAAAATTTATAATGCATAGTGACACAATTCGGCGATTTCTGAACAATTTTGGTGATTTTTTAAATTTTAATATCTTGCTAAAATTACTAAATAGATTTCAATGATATACCTTAATTGTCATATGGAATACACAGTTCCTGTAGGAGAGATATTTTGCAACACATTGCAACAGATTTGCAGTATTTATAGACTCTAAATGCTTTGTACTTCGGCAAAATACTTCTCTTATTAATTTCTAAAAATTTGCGGATAGAGAATCTAGTATTGTAAATAAAAAGAGTACAAACAAACTGATATGTTACCAGTTAGTACTGTGACGACAGTTCGTGTGGTAGCTTACGTCGTTGGTGGTGGGGTGGTGGTGCGTGAAGACGGCGAGGCAGGCCAGCACGAGGCGCGCCAGGCCCAGCCGCAGCAGCGCGCGCCGCAGCGCCCGCCCGCCCTCCGCGCCCGGCGGCGCCGCGTCCAGCAGCCGCGCCAGCACGCGGAACGGCAGCGTGCCCAGCGACCAGCCGCCGTCCGCGCCGCCCCCGCTGCCGCCCATCGATATGCTGCCTGCATAATACCGTTTACCTAGTAAGCTTCCTTCGCATTCGCATTCTAAATAACTTTTAAGAGAAATTTACTTTGGTACACCAGAACACTCCAGAAAAATTGTATAATAAATAAAATAAATATCTTCACGCAATTCCCAACATAGGGGTATACAGAGGTCTAGTTTAGTTTTTGAAAAACCCGTAGGTACGGGCCTGCCACCTGGGGGTCGAACTCGGATCTCTTGACTCGTAATTCCGACCACCCAACCACTTGGCTATCGTGACATTTGTAAGAAAATTAATCAGAAAAATTGTATGAAAAAGTAATTAAGATATTAAGGAGTGAAAGCGACATTCTTTTTTATTTATCACAATTCACAAAAAAACAAATTGACATCTATAACAAGTCACTAGTCATATGGGAGGAGCCATCTTGTAACCAGCAGCGCGGCCGCGTAGCCCGGCAACGCGTCGCGTGCGTACTCACGTCCGTCCTCGTCGTGCGCCACGCCCAGCAGCAGACGCAGCAGGTGCACGGCGCGCGCGCCCTCGTCCAGCAGCGCGGCCGCGTAGCCCGCCAACGCGTCGCGTGCGTACTCACGTCCGTCCTCGTCGTGCGCCACGCCCAGCAGCAGACGCAGCAGGTGCACGGCGCGCGCGCCCTCGTCCAGCAGCGCGGCCGCGTAGCCCGGCAGCCGCAGCAGCGCGCGCCGCAGCGCCCGCCCGCCCTCCGCGCCCGGCGGCGCCGCGTCCAGCAGCCGCGCCAGCACGCGGAACGGCAGCGTGCCCAGCGACCAGCCGCCGTCCGCGCCGCCCCGCTGCCGCCCATCGATATGCTGCCTGCATAATACCGTTTACCTAGTAAGCTTCCTTCGCATTCGCATTCTAAATAACTTTTAAGAAAAATTTACTTTGGTACACCAGAACACTCCAGAAAAATTGTATGAAAAAGTAATTAAGATATTAAGGAGTGAAAGCGACATTCTTTTATTTATCACAATTCACAAAAACAAATTGACATCTATAACAAGTCACTAGTCATATGGGAGGAGCCATCTTGTAACCAGCAGCGCGGCCGCGTAGCCCGCCAACGCGTCGCGTGCGTACTCACGTCCGTCCTCGTCGTGCGCCACGCCCAGCAGCAGACGCAGCAGGTGCACGGCGCGCGCGCCCTCGTCCAGCAGCGCGGCCGCGTAGCCCGCCAACGCGTCGCGTGCGTACTCACGTCCGTCCTCGTCGTGCGCCACGCCCAGCAGCAGACGCAGCAGGTGCACGGCGCGCGCGCCCTCGTCCAGCAGCGCGGCCGCGTAGCCCGCCAACGCGTCGCGTGCGTACTCACGTCCGTCCTCGTCGTGCGCCACGCCCAGCAGCAGACGCAGCAGGTGCACGGCGCGCGCGCCCTCGTCCAGCAGCGCGGCCGCGTAGCCCGGCAGCCGCAGCAGCGCGCGCCGCAGCGCCGCCCCCGCTGCCGCCGTCCCACATCGGACCCGACCATGCTTCTGTTAAACAGACACCATCAATCAAACCATCCATGAATTTGTCTATGAAATACCTTTGGTAAAAAAATCCATAACTTTGTTACCCGTGTCAGTAATAACTTTAGGCCATTGAAATTATTTCGAGCAATTGTGGAATACTCTGCAAAGGAGTCACCTGAATCAGTGCCACATTTACCCATTGCTGTTGCTGAATAGAAGTCTAACTCAAATAATTGAGCTATGAAACATTCAATGTTATCCTCGCGGATGACATCTTACTCTACAAACTTATCATTAGGTGAGCTGTTAACTTGTATGTCATCTTACATCCATGAAAAAAATTTGCCTGCACGAGGTAGGCCATAAAAACTGATATTATAGACATGTTATTACAAAAATTCCACATGCAAAAATAAATGAAATATGTTAAGAGATGAATAGCATGCACCACCCTCCCTCCCAGATGCGAGCATTCTTCTGTTAAATGTCATAGAGGCTAATCGCTTGATGAAGCCTTGTGTAACTATGTCAATTAATGCAATATGCAGGGTGTTTGCTTAAAGGATGAAATAAGACCACCATTTGCAGATACGACCTTTTTGAACACTATCTTCAATTTGTTACATGCATATTATTATTATATAAAATGTGGGTCAATTTGGAGCTGCGCGTGCAACTCCGCTGTCATAAATAACGTTTATTATTAAAATCATGTACGTAAATCGTTCACCTTGTTTAGAAGCAAGAACGTTGCGCGTAGTCATTGTTTGTATCGTATGTTACCGTATCGTAGGTATCGGATGCAGAACCTCTGTTTCTCTTAGATTCGGGTAACATATGTCATTTATTTTTGCGTGAGGGTTCGTGCAAAATACTTTTATATAAACATCTCTATAATAATGAGTTTGCGCAAAGTAAAGCTCAAGTCTACTAAGCATTTGAATCTGTGGTACGAAGTAAGCGGAGGCGAGCGTACCGCCGCTGCTGTTGAGGTGCAGCGTGAGCGTGAGGTGCGGGCCGAAGCGGTGCGGGCGCGCGGCCGCCAGCTGCGCCAGCGTGGCGCCGCCCGGCACGCCGCCCTCCAGCCCCGGCACCTGCACGCGCACCGCCGCCCGCCGCCGCCCGCCGCCGCCCGCCGCCGCCCGCCGCCGCCCGCCGCCGCCCGCCGCCGCCCGCCGCCGCCCGCCGCCGCCCGCCGCCGCCCGCCGCCGCCCGCCGCCGCCCGCCGCCGCCCGCCGCCGCCCGCCGCCGCCCGCCGCCGCCCGCCGCCGCCCGCCGCCGCCCGCCGCCGCCCGCCGCCGCCCGCCGCCGCCCGCCGCCGCCCGCCGCCGCCCGCCGCCGCCCGCCGCCGCCCGCCGCCGCCCGCCGCCGCCCGCCGCCGCCCGCCGCCGCCCGCCGCCGCCCGCCGCCGCCCGCCGCCGCCCGCCGCCGCCCGCCGCCGCCCGCCGCCGCCCGCCGCCGCCCGCCGCCGCCCGCCGCCGCCCGCCGCCGCCCGCCGCCGCCCGCCGCCGCCCGCCGCCGCCCGCCGCCGCCCGCCGCCGCCCGCCGCCGCCCGCCGCCGCCCGCCGCCGCCCGCCGCCGCCCGCCGCCGCCCGCCGCCGCCCGCCGCCGCCCGCCGCCGCCCGCCGCCGCCCGCCGCCGCCCGCCGCCGCCCGCCGCCGCCCGCCGCCGCCCGCCGCCGCCCGCCGCCGCCCGCCGCCGCCCGCCGCCGCCCGCCGCCGCCCGCCGCCGCCCGCCGCCGCCCGCCGCCGCCCGCCGCCGCCCGCCGCCGCCCGCCGCCGCCCGCCGCCGCCCGCCGCCGCCCGCCGCCGCCCGCCGCCGCCCGCCGCCGCCCGCCGCCGCCCGCCGCCGCCCGCCGCCGCCCGCCGCCGCCCGCCGCCGCCCGCCGCCGCCCGCCGCCGCCCGCCGCCGCCCGCCGCCGCCCGCCGCCGCCCGCCGCCGCCCGCCGCCGCCCGCCGCCGCCCGCCGCCGCCCGCCGCCGCCCGCCGCCGCCCGCCGCCGCCCGCCGCCGCCCGCCGCCGCCCGCCGCCGCCCGCCGCCGCCCGCCGCCGCCCGCCGCCGCCCGCCGCCGCCCGCCGCCGCCCGCCGCCGCCCGCCGCCGCCCGCCGCCGCCCGCCGCCGCCCGCCGCCGCGCCCGCGCCGCCGCCCGCCGCCGCGCCCGCGCCGCCGCCCGCCGCCGCGCCCGCGCCGCCGCCCGCCGCCGCGCCCGCGCCGCCGCCCGCCGCCGCGCCCGCGCCGCCGCCCGCCGCCGCGCCCGCCGGGTTGCCACCGCACACTTTCATTGCTTCGTCGATGAGGGGCTCTGAAAACCGATTGGCCGAATGGATTAATTCACACGATCACTGTTCACACCATTCTTTATACACGGGTAGACAGAGGTCTAGACAAATAAGTCCTTTCGATTTATTTTCCACCGAAAACATTCTTTGGAACAACGTTGCAGGTGGTGAGTCAATCGCAGTCTTTATGTTCAAGTCAACGATATAAATCGTAAATAAATTAAAAAAAAAACCATTGGTAGCAATCTGCCACCTAGAGATCGAACACTCTTGACTCGATTTCCGACCACCCCCAACCACTCGGACGAGCATTGTTTAACAATAACAACAAATTTAAACGCTCAACTTATTTTTAAATGTATATACAAAACATTTCGATCATCACAGGATCCATAAACGGATTACGTAAATGCCTAATAAACAAAAACTATCAAGACGGCTGTATTGCGTTATCGCTAGCTTATAACGGAGACTCACGCGGCGGATGGTAGTCGGCGATGAGCGCGCGCACGGTGGTGTGCATGGGCAGCGTGAGCAGCGCGTGGCAGTGCGTGCCGGGGTGCGGCCAGGCGCCGCCCCCGCGCCGCCCGCCGCCGCGCCTGCCGGGTTGCCACCGCACACTTTCATTGCTTCGTCGATGAGGGGCTCTGAAAACCGATTGGCGAAATTCTTTAATACTATCGATCATATCTTTAAAATGGATTAATTCACACGATCACTGTTCACACCATTCTTTATACACGGGTAGACAGAGGTCTAGACAAATAAGTCCTTTCGATTTATTTTCCACCGAAAACATTCTTTGGAACAACGTTGCAGGTGGTGAGTCAATCGCAGTCTTTATGTTCAAGTCAACGATATAAATCGTAAATAAATTAAAACCATCGGTAGCAATCTGCCACCTAGAGATCGAACACTCTTGACTCGATTTCCGACCACCCCCAACCACTCGGACGAGCATTGTTTAACAATAACAACAAATTTAAACGCTCAACTTATTTTTAAATGTATATACAAAACATTTCGATCATCACAGGATCCATAAACGGATTACGTAAATGCCTAATAAACAAAAACTATCAAGACGGCTGTATTGCGTTATCGCTAGCTTATAACGGAGACTCACGCGGCGGATGGTAGTCGGCGATGAGCGCGCGCACGGTGGTGTGCATGGGCAGCGTGAGCAGCGCGTGGCAGTGCGTGCCGGGGTGCGGCCAGGCGCCGCCCCCGCGCCGCCCGCCGCGCCCCCGCGCCCCGCGCCGCCCGCCGCGCCCCCGCGCCCCGCGCCGCCCGCCGCGCCCCCGCGCCCCGCGCCGCCCGCCGCCGCGCCCGCCGGGTTGCCACCGCACACTTTCATTGCTTCGTCGATGAGGGGCTCTGAAAACCGATTGGCCGAATGGATTAATTCACACGATCACTGTTCACACCATTCTTTATACACGGGTAGACAGAGGTCTAGACAAATAAGTCCTTTCGATTTATTTTCCACCGAAAACATTCTTTGGAACAACGTTGCAGGTGGTGAGTCAATCGCAGTCTTTATGTTCAAGTCAACGATATAAATCGTAAATAAATTAAAAAAAAACCATTGGTAGCAATCTGCCACCTAGAGATCGAACACTCTTGACTCGATTTCCGACCACCCCAACCACCCCGACCACTCGGACGAGCATTGTTTAACAATAACAAGAAATTTAAACGCTCAACTTATTTTTAAATGTATATACAAAACATTTCGATCATCACAGGATCCATAAACGGATTACGTAAATGCCTAATAAACAAAAACTATCAAGACGGCTGTATTGCGTTATCGCTAGCTTATAACGGAGACTCACGCGGCGGATGGTAGTCGGCGATGAGCGCGCGCACGGTGGTGTGCATGGGCAGCGTGAGCAGCGCGTGGCAGTGCGTGCCGGGGTGCGGCCAGGCGCCGCCCCCCGCGCCGCCCGCCGCGCCCCCCGCGCCCCCCGCGCCGCCCGCCTCCGCCGCGTCCTCGGCCGCGCCCGCCCAGCGCAGCGCCACGGTGCCGCGCTCCGACGACAGCACCAGCCGCAAGATCAGCGCCCGCGTGAACCCGGACAGCCCCTCCGGACCCACTGCGTGACAATCATCTCTCAGATTTAGTGTGCCGGCGACATCTTCGGGATACAATCGAATAGCAAGGCCGTTTTGGCTTAAGTACGGCTGAGATTTTAAAACTTTATGAAACGAAAAATACAAAAAACCATTTCCGAAAAATTTATAACAATTAACTATAACTTAGAATAAATAAATAAAAATTTTATAAACTGTTTTTTGACATGATTATTTTAGGCTTTTTTGTGCATACGTTTTTTTTTTAATTGCAGTCTGTGGTAACTATTTAAATTTGATAATAATTGAGACACATTGCAGGAAAATTACTGAAATAAATTATTAAATAAAATTAAACACTATTTTCTTAATCACTTATACCACATGGGTACTGGATATTTTAATACAATTATTTACAATTACATAGAAGCATTTGCATACCTGTGCTTTGCATCGACTCCAGAATACTATGTAGCGTGGAAGCAAACAGCTTCTGATTGGCGGCATGACAAACAGTCAATTCAGCAAACAACCGTATAGTGTTCTCTTCCAACTGTGCATACTCCGCACCCTCTTGCCATGAGCTGCAAATAAATATATTATTACAAAGTGGTCTAACTCTGTCCCTTTCATCGGTCTCATAACAGTGAGGGTGCACTCACCTGTCTTTCGGGCGCGGATGGCAGAGCATTAGCAGCAGGGGTTTCCAGAAGCAGGAGCCTGCGCCACCCAGCCAGTCCTTGAGGCGTCGGTCCATGCATATGATCCGCGCCCAGTCCACCACGTCGCTGATGTACGCCATTGACGGTAGATCTGCTACACGCATTAAAAAAGTGTCAAGCATAACTTTTTTTTTTTTTGAGTATGAAATACAACGGTGTTCCCGTATCAAAATTTGCTTTAAGTGGTTATATCAAAATTTTACAATAACGAGATTCTTCTTAGCTTACCGTGTTTAGTTTGTGCGGTGTTGCTAATGTCGGTCATGCTAACGTCTTCTTGTTCATTTAATTGCTCCTTGATCAATTCCAATTTAGCCTCACTAAAATCTGAAAAAAAGAAATTGTTTAGTAAGTTTGTTGTAAAAAAAAAGTCACGATAGTCCAGTGGGATGGGTGATCGGATCGAGGCAAGAGACCAGAGTTCGATCCCCAGATGGCCGGCTGGTATCAATGGTTTTTTCAAAAATATGATTTATTTCGTTGGCTTACAAGTTTGTATGTTGGTCCCCCGAAAAATGTCTTCAGTGGAAGACGGGTCGAGGGGACTTAATTGTCTAGGCTAAACCTCTGTCTACCCCTGTGTCGGGAACGGCGTGAAGATGAAATGAACGGCGTGATTGGGATGGGCACCTGCGACGGCGCGCACGAGCGCCCGCGGCAGCGGCGAGTGCAGCAGCGCCAGCGTGGCGGCGGGCGACAGCGCGGCGGCGGCCAGCGTGCGCAGCTGCGCGCCGCGCGGCCGCGCCGCCCGCAGCGCCCGCAGCGCCCGCAGCGCCCGCAGCGCCCGCAGCGCCCGCAGCGCCCGCAGCGCCCGCAGCGCCCGCAGCGCCCGCAGCGCCCGCAGCGCCCGCAGCGCCCGCAGCGCCCGCAGCGCCCGCAGCGCCCGCAGCGCCCGCAGCGCCCGCAGCGCCCGCAGCGCCCGCAGCGCCCGCAGCGCCCGCAGCGCCCGCAGCGCCCGCAGCGCCCGCAGCGCCCGCAGCGCCCGCAGCGCCCGCAGCGCCCGCAGCGCCCGCAGCGCCCGCAGCGCCCGCAGCGCCCGCAGCGCCCGCAGCGCCCGCAGCGCCCGCAGCGCCCGCAGCGCCCGCAGCGCCCGCAGCGCCCGCAGCGCCCGCAGCGCCCGCAGCGCCCGCAGCGCCCGCAGCGCCCGCAGCGCCCGCAGCGCCCGCAGCGCCCGCAGCGCCCGCAGCGCCCGCAGCGCCCGCAGCGCCCGCAGCGCCCGCAGCGCCCGCAGCGCCCGCAGCGCCCGCAGCGCCCGCAGCGCCCGCAGCGCCCGCAGCGCCCGCAGCGCCCGCAGCGCCCGCAGCGCCCGCAGCGCCCGCAGCGCCCGCAGCGCCCGCAGCGCCCGCAGCGCCCGCAGCGCCCGCAGCGCCCGCAGCGCCCGCAGCGCCCGCAGCGCCCGCAGCGCCCGCAGCGCCCGCAGCGCCCGCAGCGCCCGCAGCGCCCGCAGCGCCCGCAGCGCCCGCAGCGCCCGCAGCGCCCGCAGCGCCCGCAGCGCCCGCAGCGCCCGCAGCGCCCGCAGCGCCCGCAGCGCCCGCAGCGCCCGCAGCGCCCGCAGCGCCCGCAGCGCCCGCAGCGCCCGCAGCGCCCGCAGCGCCCGCAGCGCCCGCAGCGCCCGCAGCGCCCGCAGCGCCCGCAGCGCCCGCAGCGCCCGCAGCGCCCGCAGCGCCCGCAGCGCCCGCAGCGCCCGCAGCGCCCGCAGCGCCCGCAGCGCCCGCAGCGCCCGCAGCGCCCGCAGCGCCCGCAGCGCCCGCAGCGCCCGCAGCGCCCGCAGCGCCCGCAGCGCCCGCAGCGCCCGCAGCGCCCGCAGCGCCCGCAGCGCCCGCAGCGCCCGCAGCGCCCGCAGCGCCCGCAGCGCCCGCAGCGCCCGCAGCGCCCGCAGCGCCCGCAGCGCCCGCAGCGCCCGCAGCGCCCGCAGCGCCCGCAGCGCCCGCAGCGCCCGCAGCGCCCGCAGCGCCCGCAGCGCCCGCAGCGCCCGCAGCGCCCGCAGCGCCCGCAGCGCCCGCAGCGCCCGCAGCGCCCGCAGCGCCCGCAGCGCCCGCAGCGCCCGCAGCGCCCGCAGCGCCCGCAGCGCCCGCAGCGCCCGCAGCGCCCGCAGCGCCCGCAGCGCCCGCAGCGCCCGCAGCGCCCGCAGCGCCCGCAGCGCCCGCAGCGCCCGCAGCGCCCGCAGCGCCCGCAGCGCCCGCAGCGCCCGCAGCGCCCGCAGCGCCCGCAGCGCCCGCAGCGCCCGCAGCGCCCGCAGCGCCCGCAGCGCCCGCAGCGCCCGCAGCGCCCGCAGCGCCCGCAGCGCCCGCAGCGCCCGCAGCGCCCGCAGCGCCCGCAGCGCCCGCAGCGCCCGCAGCGCCCGCAGCGCCCGCAGCGCCCGCAGCGCCCGCAGCGCCCGCAGCGCCCGCAGCGCCCGCAGCGCCCGCAGCGCCCGCAGCGCCCGCAGCGCCCGCAGCGCCCGCAGCGCCCGCAGCGCCCGCAGCGCCCGCAGCGCCCGCAGCGCCCGCAGCGCCCGCAGCGCCCGCAGCGCCCGCAGCGCCCGCAGCGCCCGCAGCGCCCGCAGCGCCCGCAGCGCCCGCAGCGCCCGCAGCGCCCGCAGCGCCCGCAGCGCCCGCAGCGCCCGCAGCGCCCGCAGCGCCCGCAGCGCCCGCAGCGCCCGCAGCGCCCGCAGCGCCCGCAGCGCCCGCAGCGCCCGCAGCGCCCGCAGCGCCCGCAGCGCCCGCAGCGCCCGCAGCGCCCGCAGCGCCCGCAGCGCCCGCAGCGCCCGCAGCGCCCGCAGCGCCCGCAGCGCCCGCAGCGCCCGCAGCGCCCGCAGCGCCCGCAGCGCCCGCAGCGCCCGCAGCGCCCGCAGCGCCCGCAGCGCCCGCAGCGCCCGCAGCGCCCGCAGCGCCCGCAGCGCCCGCAGCGCCCGCAGCGCCCGCAGCGCCCGCAGCGCCCGCAGCGCCCGCAGCGCCCGCAGCGCCCGCAGCGCCCGCAGCGCCCGCAGCGCCCGCAGCGCCCGCAGCGCCCGCAGCGCCCGCAGCGCCCGCAGCGCCCGCAGCGCCCGCAGCGCCCGCAGCGCCCGCAGCGCCCGCAGCGCCCGCAGCGCCCGCAGCGCCCGCAGCGCCCGCAGCGCCCGCAGCGCCCGCAGCGCCCGCAGCGCCCGCAGCGCCCGCAGCGCCCGCAGCGCCCGCAGCGCCCGCAGCGCCCGCAGCGCCCGCAGCGCCCGCAGCGCCCGCAGCGCCCGCAGCGCCCGCAGCGCCCGCAGCGCCCGCAGCGCCCGCAGCGCCCGCAGCGCCCGCAGCGCCCGCAGCGCCCGCAGCGCCCGCAGCGCCCGCAGCGCCCGCAGCGCCCGCAGCGCCCGCAGCGCCCGCGGCGCCCGCGGCGCCCGCAGCGCCCGCAGCGCTGGTGCTCTGGAACGCTGCGGACACCTCGCGCTTAATTAATATTCGAATAAAACAACAAAATCCTCGACGATCTGATACCCTAGTTGGTATGGACTCTGTCGTTGACAACAAGGGTTGCAGTTTCCAATCGCGCTAAAAGCAAACATTTGTGTGATGAATAACAACATAATACCGAATATTTGACAATATATAGTAAGTAACCATAATAAGAATCGATGAAAAGTAAGTCGAAAATATTTCATTGACTATATTGTCTACCGTAATATGGATAACTTTAATTTGAAATTCCATGCAATGATAACATAGTATATTAATTAAACAAAAAAAAATAGAACACACAGTTTTCACTCCAATTAACAGATTCTTTGATTCGGCTGTGTCTAGTGTTGTTGTTTAATAGGGGAACTAGATAACAGATATATTCTGACGAATTAATTGTAAAATGATAATCATAAATAGTCGAAAAATTTAATTTGGCATAGTTGCACCAGCAAGTCGAACTGGTCAACATTATTTATTTTTGCAACAGATACATTAGTATAAATGTTTTGAATGTATAAAATAAAAATAAACGCCCTTGAACAAGATAAAATCATGTATATACTTATTTAAAATAAATAAATAAATATCTTCACGCAATTCCCAATACAGGGGTAGATAGAGGTCGAGTCTAGACAATTAAGTCCCTTCGACCCACCTTCCACCAAAGATATTTTCAGGACAACGTGACAGGTGGTGAGCCCGTCGCCGTCTTTATGTCCAAACCAACGATATTTGTACATAAGTTTTTTTGAAAAACCCATTGGTACGAGCTGGGGATCGAACTCGGGTCTATTGACTCGAAATTCCGACCACCCAACCACTCGGCTATCGTGACTTTATATGCTTATTTGATTGCATTTATCAATTATGGCCAAATACATTTGTTGTAACTGCATAAGCATTTTGTTAATGCGGTTTTCTGAATATAATGAAAAAAATTAAAGGTACGGAGATTCGCGTGGCGACGTACCGTGCGCGTAGGCGTGGTCGTCGTTGGCGAGCAGCGCGTGCAGCAGCGGCGCGCGCAGCTCGGGGCAGGCGCGCGCGGCGGCCAGCAGCGCGGCGTGCGCGGCCAGCGCGTGCGGCGCGCCCGGCGCCAGCGCGGCCGCGCACAGCGCGCGCACCGCCGCCGGCCGCGCCGCGAGCGCCCAGCGCGCGTCCGTCTGCGCCGAGCGCGCGCACGCCGCCACCACGCACGTCCAGTTGTTTCTGCGCGTTTATTTAAAGTCACCGTTAATGAACCATCGTACTATAGCTACTGCTGTGCTTTTGTGCATTACTAACGTAAACTTCCTTTGAATTATTTACTATTACAGGGAACTCTTTGATGTGACATCCGATTTATTTGTCATTTGTTTTATATGAATTGGTAGCAAGTCGAAGTTTTGTTACACCTCAAAATTAGTTAAACGCAATAAAATTTCGGTATATACCTAATTAAGACTTTAGTTACGAGAAACTTTTATAGTATGCTACGTATTACGAACTAAATTACCTACCTACTAAAAGACCTACTTACTATTAAAGTTTATCATCACCTTTGATTCCTTGCCACCAATATCAATAGTGGACTATGTATTAAAAGAATTAAATGAGCCCCGACAATCTCCCAGAAGTCATTAAAGTATTCACATAAATAATTACACACTTAAAAATTTTATTGACACTAAAAATTCCTGCGCTGTTCCATAAATAAGTCTATTTTTAGATTTGACTTCAGGCCTGTCAATCTATTTTTTTAAAGAAGAGTTAAATTGCAACTTTATTATAATTTGTAAGATACATGTATTCATTTTAGTCCGCCAAGCCGCCAATTGTATTTAATATTAAATAAAAAGTATATGGCCATTTAAAGCATATTTTTAGACACTAAAAAGAGTAAATTTAAAAAATGTGAACATCACAAGTTAGAAAGAATCAACAAAATCATAGTGCATTTGAGCACAAAATAGTTACTAATGTAAGGATATTATATTTTAAACGGAAGGCATGAAACGAGCAGTATAGTACAACATTAAAAGCGGGCGACTGACGTGATGCCGTTGGGCGCGAGGTGCGGCGGCGCGGCGAAGGCGGGCGCCACGATGAGGCGCAGCTGCAGCAGGCCCATGTAGGAGCTGTCGCGCGGCTTGTACAGGCGCAGCTGCACGGCGGTGGCCACCACGGGCCGCGCCAGCGCCAGCCGGATGAACGTCATGCCGGCCGTGGCCTGCGGCGGGCCCAGCGGCGCCAGCGGGCCCGCGCACGCCGTCTCCACGCCCACCGCGCCCGGGCACGCTGCGGGCGCACCGCACGTTACGCGCTTCGTACACCCAGTCCGACAGAGATGCCCAGTACCGGGATACACAGAGGTCTAGACACTAAAGTCCTTTCGACCCACCAACAAGAGATAAAACCAAAAGATATAAGGCGTATATAAGTTTTGAAAAATGCATTGATACATGCCTACCACCTGGGTATCAAACTCGGGACTCGACTCGAATTCCGATTACCACTTGGCTATCGTGGTTAAAAAAATATATTAAATTTTTTCTTATAACATTCTGATAAGAAATGTAGAGTTAAATGTTTACTATTGTAAATATTCAACTTTTTATTTCTTGTAGTAGGAGTTATGTACGTTTATAAATGTACAATAAATATTTATATATATTTATTTATCTTCACGCACAATCCCTGACGGGGTAGCCAGAGAGAACAGATCGCCAAGTGTCACGATCCCTACATACTTCTTTTTACACTACTTACAATAAATACATATATAAATAGAGATAACATCACATACGTTGCTCTTATCCCAAAGTTGCTTAAGCACTATGAAATATGGAGTCAGGAACAACCACAAGGTACCATCATCCAAACAACAAACAAACATCCAGATCCGATAAAACGTAGTGTTTTTTTTTTCCACATTGATCCGACCGGGAATCGAACCCGGGACCTCGAGATGGCGACTCCTTGAAAACCAGTGTTTACGCCACTCGTCCACGGAGGTCGTCAAATATATCATTATCTACCTATGCAGCAGTTACGTATAAAGGATTGTTCAATAATGTAACGTTAGCACTGACTGGCGAGGCTGGTGAGGTGCGGCTGCAGGTGCACCTCGTGCAGCTGCGCGGCGTACGGCAGCGCGAGCGTGAGCGCCAGCGAGGCGTCGTCGGCGCTGAAGAAGTGGTAGGACCAGGCGGCCGCGCGCACGCGCCGCGCCGCGCACGCGCCGCCGCCGCCGCCGCCCTCCAGCAGCACGTCCGCCGCCTGCGCCGTCGGGTTGTCGCACGACACCGTGCCTGCCGCGCGCACAGCGTTACTGCCGCCGCCCCGCCGCCGCCCCGCCGCCCCGCCGCCCCGCCGACGTGCGGGGGGAGGTGCGCCCGCACCCCTCCCCCCGCACGTACGACCGCGAGGGTGCGGCGCGGTGCACCGAATAGCGCATCGTCGCCGGGGTTACAACACTCAATGTTTACATTGTACAATATTTAATAAGTCAAGGGAGCGAGAATACGACACCTTATTTATAGTCGACAAGTGTTTCTTTTATTAGATCTCGTTAGGAACCTAACAATATGAAATTAATTAATTAATTAATGAAAAAGTATTATTGGTACATGCCCGGCTGTCTCTTTAAACCAGTGATATTATAAATTTAGAGCACATTAACTGTACACAAGGTGTATTCCATTGATATCTTAATTTATGTTCAGGAAGAACCATTACCATAATATATAAATTATAAATAGTAAAAACTAAATACCAAAAATAGTCAAGGAAAAGCCACGAACAAACAACATACGCAGCATTATATTGAAGTTTACATTGCACTATCATAAAAATTCTGACTTTTACATCAAGTGCAAGTGCATCCAATGACATCACCAAAACAAGCCAATTTTACGACAAAATAAAAAACAATGCTTATGGCAAATCCTTGTCACAAAGGGGCCTGATAACTTGAGATGTGTGGACTTTTATATGCCATTCAGTGAATGAGTACAAACAGATTTATCTCATAATATAACTCAGTTGTTGCATACAATTCTCAAACATCCAAAATAAAATGCGAGATAACTGTTGAGTCTTACAGAGCGGCGCAATATTGACGAGGCCGCTGGCGGTCTCGGCGACGGGCGGCTGCGACTTCTTGCCGGAGCCGGCGGGCGTGGACAGGTTGACGAGCTGCGGCGGCATCTTCAGGTGGTTCATCAGCGAGGACACCAGGCCCTGGCTGTTGCTCGGGCCAGACTGCGGCAAACAACATTATTAGATATAAATAAATAAATATATACATAGATAATCATAATATCGCATACATTGTGGAAGCACTCTGGAAGTAAGTAGCTTCCAAAGTACTTTGACCCAACCGGGAATCGACCACGGGACCACAGAGCTGGCGACATAAACCACTCGTCCATGGACGTCGCAAACCGGAACTTTCTGACGCATTTCTTAATAAATAAGCAACTGGCAGAGACCTTATCTACAAACGTTAACAACGAATTATACTAGTCTTGAAACACACAAGATAATTAATACAACTCCAAATACCACTACCAAATCTAAATAAACATAACTAAACTGTGGTAGCCCAAACGGTGGGACACTTGCTTAACAGGCAAGGGACTCAGGTCAGTCACGTGTGAGCAATAATAAACGCTGAATTTTCTAAGCAGTTGGCAGAAAATTTCTAAAGGAAAAATATCTGAGAGAAGTCGAAGAAAGAGAATAAGAAGTGTATTTACTGCACTACTCCTATGCAATATTAAAGAGGTGGTGCAGCAGTTGTAACAGTATACTACTTCTAATAACATTAACTATTAAATGAGACCTCACCTGATGACAAGCAGTAAGTTTTTCAATGGCCAACTCTAGACCTCCGGCATCGATGAAAGCAGCGAGTGCTTCAGGCTTATCCAACAACCTTACAATGAGGTGTTGCAGTCCTTGTGAAAGGTGAACTAACTCCGTTTTCCCTATTTAACAAACAAAAATAACAATTCATAAGATTCAATTATTTATTTATCTATTGTTTTTATTAACACAATGATAGCCAAGATTCACGATAGCCAAGTGGTTGGATGGTCAGAATTTCCAGTCAAGAGACCCTAGTTCGGTCCCCAGGTGGCAGGCTCATAGCAATGGGTTTTTTCAAAACTTATGTACGAATTATATCCTTGGTTTGGACATAAAGACGACGATAGGCTCACCACATTCTCCCAAAAATGTCTTCAGTGGTATGTGTCTCGAAACGACTTAATTGTCT
This sequence comes from Sericinus montela, assembly GCA_029286605.1. Classification (NCBI taxonomy): domain Eukaryota; kingdom Metazoa; phylum Arthropoda; class Insecta; order Lepidoptera; family Papilionidae; genus Sericinus; species Sericinus montela. Next base: position 1,531,457 of record JAGSMR010000055.1, on the reverse strand, counting down.
AGACCTTTGTCTATCCCTCTATTGGGAATGTCGTGAAGATTTTTTTTTAGATTCATGTACATTGCAAAATAATTAATTGATTTATTTATTTCCAAAATAATAAGTATAAGAATAGAATAAATACATATAATACAATATTCTTAATAAATGTATACTTACTAAGGAAGTTCATAAGGCTGGGTACCATAAGCGCTGGGTTTGAGGCAACTGCTGGTATATGTGCAACCAACCAAAATATCTCTTCCTTCATTGTTGAATATTCAGTAGATGATTCATTCAGGCCTGCAAATAATAAATTATATTTAGTTTTTAGTTCATTAAGTACAAAGACTGAAACATCAACTTCTAATGAGTCCATGTATTTCATTTTTATATTTTATTTTCTATCGAAATATTACGGAGGATAAATATGATAAACAAATTTACAGCTTAGTCTTGCCGAGAGACCGAAGTGCGGGCGAAAATCAATGAGTTTTGCTATAATCGCAAAGCATGACAAGCGGATTGAGTCTATCATTGGCCTCCTAATTCTTATTTTGGATTTAATATTTCACAAGAAGTTTTCTCAACTAAGATACCCACTGCAAATGTCATATGGTTAAACGGCATCATAAACGATTACTATAAATAACGTTAGCCACTATAAATAAAGTCTTTTAATGATTTTTTCATTATTTACCTGAATTCAAAATCACCGTGTTCATTCCATCGCACATGGACAACGTGGTGTACAAGTTCTCCATAATGTCTGGGTCTTGCAACACTGTAATGTTATTATGATTTTATTATATAGAGATACAAAAACTTAAATGTTATAGATAAAAATAGAGTTCTTTTTTTAATCAAAAACGGTCAAGCTGATCTTATTTAAAAAGTAAGGAAGACCAGTGTGTGCAAGGTGCGGAGTAGTGCGATGCGTGAGGGCGTCTTCGAGCGCGCGTGCGTGTATGTATGTGTGCACGTATGTATGTGTATGTGTGCACGTGTGCGTGCGTGCATGCGTGCCTGTGTGTGCGCGTGTGAGCGAGAGTGTGCGTGCGACCGTACCGGTGTCTGCGAGGCAGGGCGGGCGCGGCGCGTGCTTGCGCTCGTCCTCCACGTTGGTGTCGGCCGCGCCCTGCGCCTTGCTCTCGTCCGTCTGCGACTGCTCGCCGCCTGAGGACTGTGGGGATACATCACATAAGTATTAAGAAATAAATCTACTCATATTCACTTATGTGTGTTTACCAGGTACGGAAGTCACTTTTTTCCTATAATATAAAAAGAAAAACGATAATTATACAAAGGATCAAATTCTATGGAACAGTCGGCGTGGCAACGCTCTTTCTACAATTTTGTCGCAGTATCTCACTTGCATAAAATTTTAAATCTTTTCTATACACCTCTTAGGAGCCTTTGTTACTACTGTCAGATCCTTACACATATCGAATAATCTTTTACATAAAATAAACAATCTGTGTACCAAATTCAATTTCAATGAGTTCAGCTGTTATTGAGATAAACAACCACTCAATTTATTTATTTACATACCACACGCGATTTTAACTAAACTAAATTAGTGAATTCAGCATACATTTATTACAATGAACTAATTAATTTAGATGTTATGTATCGTAAGCGTCTGATATGCTTGGTTGATATATGTTCGGTTGGCTGTATTTCTACAATAGTAGTGACAACATACTAGGAACTGTCTATCCCGCACAGATATTACTTCATGATACACTACAAGTTTTCCTACAAGACACTTGCAAGAACCCATGTGAAGGACGACTTTTGCACGCAGTTGTACGTGTGCGTGCGTGTGCGTGTGCGTGTGCGTGCGTGTGCAGACGCACCTGCGCGTCGTGCGGCGGCAGCGCGGCGGCCAGCAGCCGGCGCGCCAGGTGCAGCAGCTGCGCGAGCACGTGGCGGCGCGGCGGCACGCGGCGCGCGGGCGCCGTGCCGGCCGCCAGCACGTCGGCCAGCAGCCCCGACAGCCGCGCCTCCGCCGCGCCCGCCGCGCCCGCGCCGCGCCCGCCGCCCGCCTCGCGCGCCCACGCGCGGCTCTGCACGGCTGCGCACAAGCAACGGCGACGCGTTAATATGCGAATACCTTGCCGCTCCGAGACTGGGTTTTATTTGTTATAAATAAAACATAGCTACATCTCAAAGATACTTCTTTGAAAATTATCAAGCATTCAATTAACTTAGTAGTACAATTTTATTGAATTTTTATAGCATTGAAATCATACGGGACCTTTCGTTATTAAAGAAATATTACGAAAATCTGCCCGTGTCAGTTGAATTTTTAAAAATTTTTTAATTTAATATAGCATTTTAACTCAGCTCATTTTTTTTATATAGAACAGAAACGGCAATTTAAGTCTCAAATTTGCAACGCATGTTTTGCTGTCTGCTCTTTTATTATTACAACATACATTCTACATTTATTTACATATCAAAATGTTAGTAATATTAATTAGCATATTTGTTACTTAAATCATTGACATAAATTGTCACTCAAGTATCGCGTGTATCATATTCACTATTGGAGGACGTACAATGCAAGCGAATCTAGTTTTATAAATAGTTCATAATAGATGACTAAAAATAAAAGCTTTTAAATGAAGATTAAAAGTTAATTGCTATTAAAAATTACGCAGCTCGATAAAATATAGTTAAACTTACGGTATTCAATCTGTTTTCAATGATGTATCTTATAGGAGAGACTTATCATACGATTGATATTTATTTAATAGTAACAAAGTTTGATAAGTTTCTAATAAACAATATAAGAGCTAACAGTCTACCTCAAGGTAAAATACCCATCAATATGAATAAGTTTAGAGACATGTTTAAGAACAGGAGTGGTGACGAGGGTGAGGAGCAGAGACACTGACCGACGGCGCGCAGCAGCGGCACGGCGTGGTGCAGATGGCGCGGCGGCAGCGCGGGCAGCAGCGCGTGCGCGGCGCGCAGCAGCGCGGCGTGCAGGTCGAGCGCGCGGTGCGCGGCGCGCGGCCGCTGCCACAGCGCGGCCAGCGCGCGCAGCGCCGCCAGCGCGCCCGCGCCGCCGCGCGCCTTCACCACGCGCGACAGCACCGCCTGCAGCGCGCCCGCCGCGCCCACGCCCGCGCCCGCGCACGCCCCGCCCTGCGCACACGTTGGCGCTCAACTCTCAATCATTGCATACATCTACACACATACGTTACCGAATCCCGCTTGTAGCAAACATTTATATAAAGAATGTTCGTATTCGAGTTATTTTTTATTTGAGTTGAGTTTATTTATATAAATATATCAACGTAAGTATATTATATTTTAGACTTTAACACTACAGCCATGATATGCTTTTGTGTTGTGTCAAATATTCTTCATTGAAAATCGGTCGAAATTGTCTACATCAGAATTGGAAAAAAAGATAAAAAAGGAAATTTTCTGAATAATCTCATAAATTCCGCATATTGGACAGTTATAATTCTACATATTCAACTATAGTTATAAATTATATATAAAAAAAAATATCATCCACGTAGTAATAAAAAAAATCTTTATCATTATTGTGTGCATACCACAAATGTTAACATTATTTTTATATATTACATTATAGATATACATTATCAACCCTATTTCAAGATTTCAGCAAATTCGTAACTGATTATTAGAGAAACTTACGAGGTAAGGCTCCGACGAGTAGACGGCGCTGTCGGCAGTGACGTCCATAGAAATAAATTTGACGAGGGCGGGCACAAAATGCTCGCATTCGAGTATAACTCTCCCAATAGTTTGCGTACTGCCTTCCGTCTGTTAACGATAACAATACACTTATTTTGCATTTGAAAGTACATAAATATGTGAAATGAAGTATTGAAACTAATGAATGAGAATGGAAGTACGAAAACAAATTTGAAAAGTGCCATTTTTGCTGTATTTCGTGGAAATTAAGTTTTGAATTAATTTTATTATCTCTATTGCAGTCACTTCAATTTAAATTTAAGAGAGCCAATATTTTTATTTTGCAAATGTGACTCGAACTTGAATCTCTGCCTCTGTGTTGATCTTTTGGCCTTATCTAACTTTTTTTATAAGTAATTGAATTTTTTATAAAAATCAGAGCAATCAACTTACGTGTAATGGTAATCCCGCGATCCATGCCAAGGCTTGCATAGATATAACCCAGCATCTCAGTGAAATGTTTTCTAGTCTGTAAATAAATAAATATCTTCACAAATTCGTAATACAAATTAAATCCCTTCGTGACAGGTAGTGAGTCCGTCACCGTCTTCATGTCCAAGCCAACGATATAATTCGTTCATAAGTTTTTGAAAAACCATTGGCAAGAGTCTGCCACCTGGGGATCGAACTCGTGTCTCTCGACTCGAAAATCCGACCACCCAACAATTAGGCTATCGTGACTTTTTCTAGTCTGTAAAATCCAAAAAACAAAATATATATGCATGCTGCATACGCACGCTGTACGTATATGTAATTTTACTATAATCAAACTTTAACTAAGGTTCACAATGGCCAAAGAGAACAACATATGTAGTACGGCCAGCATCCAGGTGCCGCTGTCACGCTACGCAGCGCGTGCAGTGTGCGCGTACTGACGTGCAGAGCTGCTGCAGCAGCGCGGTGACGGTGTCGGGCGCAGTGTGCGTGTGTGTGTGTGCGTGTACTGACGTGCAGAGCTGCTGCAGCAGCGCGGTGACGGTGTCGGGCGCAGTGTGCGTGTGTGTGTGCGTGTACTGACGTGCAGAGCTGCTGCAGCAGCGCGGTGACGGTGTCGGCGCAGTGTGTGTGTGTGAGTGTGTGTGTGTGCGTGTATTGACGTGCAGAGCTGCTGCAGCAGCGCGGTGACGGTGTCGGGCGCAGTGTGTGTGTGTGTGCGTGTACTGACGTGCAGAGCTGCTGCAGCAGCGCGGTGACGGTGTCGGGCGCAGTGTGCGTGTGTGCGTGTACTGACGTGCAGAGCTGCTGCAGCAGCGCGGTGACGGTGTCGGGCGCAGTGTGTGTGTGTGTGTGCGTGTACTGACGTGCAGAGCTGCTGCAGCAGCGCGGTGACGGTGTCGGCGCAGTGCGTGTGTGTGCGTGTACCGACGTGCAGAGCTGCTGCAGCAGCGCGGTGACGGTGTCGGGCGCAGTGTGCGTGTGTGTGCGTGTACTGACGCAGAGCTGCCGCAGCAGCGCGGTGACGGTGTCGGGCGCAGTGTGCGTGTGTGTGTGTGTGCGTGTACTGACGTGCAGAGCTGCTGCAGCAGCGCGGTGACGGTGTCGGGCGCAGTGTGTGTGTGTGTGTGCGTGTACTGACGTGCAGAGCTGCTGCAGCAGCGCGGTGACGGTGTCGGGCGCAGTGTGTGTGTGTGTGTGTGTGTGTGTGTGTGTGTGTGTGTGCGTGTACTGACGTGCAGAGCTGCTGCAGCAGCGCGGTGACGGTGTCGGGCGCGAGGCGCACGCGCGGCGAGTCGGCCGGCACGGCCAGCGCGGCCAGCGTCCAGGCGCCGCCGCCGCCCCACGCGGACCCGTTCAGCGTCAGCCACAGCGACACCACGTTCTCCATCAGGGTGCAGTCCCTCTGCGACATCATACATATTGAAATTAAAGTAACGGTACTTTTTAATCTGCTGAGTGGTTTACTTATGAGAGTCATTTTGTACGCTACATAAATTTATAAAACTTATTTTATTAATTTTTTTTACCAAATTGTTACATGGTATAGTTTTCAAATATATATAATAAATGTAAATTTTCTATATAGATATAAAAAAACTATTACATAATAACTAACTATTATATTTCCAGATCTTATTTAAAATTATTTTGCCTAAAAATCAAGGTGATATATATCAAGGATTTAAATATTCTAAACTAATTAATCATGCGTCAATGTGAGCAGACCTGGTGCTGAAAGTCGAGCGCCAGATGTCTGAACACGTCGTAGAGCGTTTCCGACAGCGGAGGGTGCGGAGTGGTGGCAGCGCTGATGCCGACAGCGGTGGGAGAAGCTGCGGCAGTGGGAGAAGCCGCGGCGGTGGGTGAAGTCGCGGCAGGCGAGGTGGCGGCGGGCGAGGTGGCGGCGGGCGAGGTGGCGGCGGGCGAGGTGGCGGCGGCAGGCGAGGTGGCGGCGGCAGGCGAGGTGGCGGCGGGCGAGGTGGCGGCGGGCGAGGTGGCGGCGGCAGGCGAGGTGGCGGCGGGCGAGGTGGCGGCCAGCAAGCGGCGCGCCATCGTCTCGGTCGCCACCGTCGTGCCGCTCTCCAGACGCGAGTCCACGCAGCACGATATGTTACTGCACGCACACAGGCACACGGTATGTTACATTAGTGAAGCCATTAGGCAGCTTTTTGACTGTCATATTACAAGTAATTCTAAAATTGTATACCAAAAGTCCGGTTACAAAACTCTCGAAAATAAGAATGCAATTAAATATTCACTCTACTATACAATTTATTTATACAAATGTTATCTTTTTTACATAACTTTTATAGAAAAATATTTTACCATGCGTCGTAGTTGTCCACAGTAGGTTGTTTCGTTTTGATTTCTTTCTTGATTGCATCATCCAGGAAATCTAAGTCGCACTTCTCTTCATTCTCTGAATCATCTGACTCCACTACTTGACTCAATTGGTATTCCATTTCTTTGATAGATTCTGATGACAAAATTAGTTTTTGTATTATTACAAATAACATTCCAAAACAAAACTAACGAAACGAAGAGATTCGCAATATGACAGATGAAATATGATCTTATCACTAAAATGGATAACGATTCGATGATTTTGGCACATTGAGCGAATGAGTGAAGATCGAATGGTGCAGAAAATAAACAGTGTAAAAGTTAACGAGAAAAGGTATGGACGAGACTTATTTTCGAGAGACCATATGAGCAAATTGCATGAAGAGGGGATGTTTAACAGTACTTGGATACCTGGATGCGAGTGTATGAAGATTGATGAAGTTGAAGGAACCAAAACAGGTTTATTAGGATCATAAATCCTAATAAACACTTAGCTATCTCTGTGGCTACTTCGACAGACTATGCTTGTAAATGTCTATTTTATATAACTACCTTTGCGTATTTACAATTATATATTCCAATTTAAAAATGAGATTGACAAAGACACAACAGAGTAAGAGAAACACATTTTTCTACTACAACACCTATATTCTAATTTCGACTACACATATTTCGGCTTAAAATGATACCGGAAAGTTGTGCAAAAACAGAAAAAAAAAAACATTATTTTCATGTATTCAAAGTCATAAATGAAAATAAAGTATAATTTTTAGTGACATGAGAGTGTTATTGTGGAACACTTTATCTAAAAAGCACATTACATTGAACTTAAAATCTGATTTCTCTAAAAAAAAGTCTGTATAAATTTTGGAAACACAATTGTGGACCTACTCAATATTATGGTTAGAGTATGCCCATGTTTCAAGTTCGAATTCATGTCCAAATCGCTAAGCATATTTTATCCATAATTTTATTATGGTGAAAAAATATATTAATAATTATTGCTTATGGAACATTGAAGAATGTTGCTGATTTGTATTCATATTTCATAGTAAGTGGTGAAATCAAAGAATGAATAGAAAATAACAACTATCATTGAATGAATAGAAAACAACTTAATTAAGTTCTAAAGAGCGACTACACAATTACGTTCTGATTTCTAAAAAGGAATGGATGAGTGATTATATAAAACGAGGTTGAAGGTGTGCGCGTTAATTGTGGGATTTTTTTAAAAAAATTTTAATAGTTTGCTAAAATTTTGTGTTATAACTGTAAATTAATTTACATTTTCGAGGAAACTAAATAGAAACTGTCTCCTCTTCCAACCGCTTAGATGTCATATTTGAGACTATTCTGAGGTAGGCAGGTTTTAATAATAAATTTTCCATTTCCGGAAAAAAAATCGGTTTCCACAGAAAAACATAAAAAAGGTAACAAAATATATAAGACACTTTAAGGAGTACATGAAATTAATATAGGCAAATAAACTTCAAAAGCATCTCTATTCTGTTTCGTTACGGCTATTTTGGACATCTCTAAAGGCGCATAAACTGTGCAGTAACATCTATCTACCAGTGAAAATAACACGTAAATCTATCAAAGTCGTTAGCGACAAGCGAACAAACGTATTGCAGAGCGAAGCCGCGCAAGTTAATGCTATATCCTTACTTGCGACCTCGTGTGTTGCCTGGAAAGTTTTTGTCTGGACATTGTCGCTGGTCTTCGTGAGACCAAAACTATCCGCTAACACATCTGTAATGACAACAATGCAGTTACTGAACATGACCGGGCCACAATTGCCGTTTCCTTTGGAACTCATGCTCTTTTCACTGATAGTAAGACGGCACAATAAAACAAAATATTGTTTAATTTAATTTTGATGAAAATTTAAAAATGTTTCTTTTCATAAGATTTTAAATTAAGTATTGCCGTCCAAATTATTACATATAATAGTTTAGTAAATAAACTACTATTTGTTTTGTATGTTGTCCACCATTACGCAATGGTATCATAGGTACGAGTACTGATCCATTAGACTACTAATAGGTGCCGGTATTCGCCGTGTGGGAGGTAGGAGGTGGCAGCACCAGCGCACCCACCTGCGACGGTGGCGCCCTTGGCCTTGCGCGGCGCGCGGCCGAAGCCCGAGTCGTCCTGCGCCACGCGCACGACGCGCGCCGCGCTCGCGCCGCCCAGGCCGCTGCTGCCGCTGCCGCCGCCCCAGCACTCCTCGCCGCCAGGGCTCGACGAACCCTCCGCACTCTCGTACTCCACCAAATCCTTTAATATATGTCCAAAGACGGTCACAACTATTGTTGTTGTTACAGCCAACATACAAAAATATATAAAAATTTTGCAATTTGTAATTTTCATAGAACGCAACTTGCAATTTCTTCTTACGTTCATGACTACTAATTGAAAGAAATTATAAAATTTTATACTTTAACAGGCCAAGAAGTCACGTTTTGCTATCAATGCTATCAATGCTATCAAATGCTATCAATTAAATATCCTTACAACGTTTTGCTATTATTAATTATCCTTATCAAAAATTGATATCAAAAATCAGGAACATACATTATTTTGTAAACAAAGATTCATTGAGAAAACACATCAATCATTTTAATACCATTTTATAAATTTCACTTTTGATTTCTTGTTCTGTGAAAGCGTTTTAGTCATCTACTTATGGTTTTGCGAACATGCACATAGGAGTAAAATTTTTATATAAAACAAAACAGTTTTTTAAAAACAAAATTTTACATACAAATGTAAAATTTTGTTTTAAAAAACAAACGAAGAGACTGCTTACTCGTAGAATAATAAAATACACACCTGCAGTAGAGTGGTGAGCGCGTGGCGCGGCCAGGCGGGCAGCGTGACTGCAAGTCGCGCCAGTCCAAGCACACTCGCCGGCTCTAGTATTGATGCGCCGCCGCTTGCAGAACAAAGTCGCCCTACCACCTGAAAAGGATAGAACCTATAGTAGTGAAACTTATTATTTCATTAATTATTCGAAACAAAATGTTAATTGGCAATTTGATATGACTATTCTATTTTGAATAAATAAACATGTAGACAGAGACAACACATGCATTGCTCTCTTCTCAAAGCAACTTAGTGTGACGGAAATAGAAATAACTGACACCCAGACTCGTGACAATGTAGAAAAGAAAAATATGTTTTCTTCACTGACCCGTCTGGGAACCGAACCTCATCGTATATGCCACTATTCCAGGTCATCGTAGCTGCTAATGTAATGTTATGAGTTGAGCACGCCCACCTTGGCGCAGAGCAGCAGCGACTCGCCGGCGACGGCGCTGTCCATGGCCAGCATGTGCGCCACCAGCGCCCGCGCCAGGCGCACGGCCAGCGCTGGGCTCAGCAGCCGCGCCGCGCGCTCCGCCTCCTCCGCGCGCGAGCCGCCGCCGCGCTTGCCCACCATCGCCATGCGCGCTTTCAGGTTCAGGCGCGCGCGCTGCTGGACCAGATATCAAAATTACTACAGGCAAAGTTTTAAATAAACAAAATATAATATATAGGGACAATATCACATGCTCCGATCCCAATGTAAGGTACTACAGCACTTGTGGTATGGTAATTGGAAATAACGAAGGCACCACAAACACCCAGACCCGAGAAAAAGTAGAAAAAGTGGTTTTTTTACATTGACCCAACCGGGAATCGAACCCGAGATCCCTAAAAACCGGTGTTTACGCCACTCGTCTACGAAAGCCATCCGTTTTGCTACATAAATGCGGGGAAACACAGTGAAATCATTTTTATTATCGCATTGTATTTACATTTTAATTATACAGGCGGTCATGGTCGTATTTAATATTGCTTAATATAAAAATTGTTGAAACTAAATTTTATCCTTGATTGTGGAAACAGTTTAGTATTTCTATTCATCAATTTGCTATTAAAATCCAAAGATGCCTCCAGCCTCGACCACACAATAAACGGACATCCAAACTGGACTACTTCAGTTTCTATATGAGTAGAGAGCGCGAGTGGACAGAGCTATGGCGACCTGCTGCTCCTCGAAGGCGAGCTGCACGCCGCGGCGCGCCGCCTCGATCTCGTGCATCTGGTGCAGCAGCTTCTTGTGCAGCTTGCGGCGCGGCAGCTTGCAGTCGGCGCGCTCCGCCGCCTCGCCCGCGCCCGCGCCCGCCGCCGCGCCGCCCGCCGCCCCGCCCGACACCCACTCCCACCTGCCAAGCACAAGGACGCCGCTCTCAAACTAACCGCACTCAAAGCGAACGCCGAAACTCGCCAATCATATATACTATTTAAAAAGACATTTATATCGAAGCACCATGTCTATAAAGTATTAACTTTATCAAGATTAATGATGAAGTCACGATAGCCGAGTTGTTGGGTGGTCGGAATTTCGAGTCGAGAGACCCGAGTTCGATCCCCAGGTGGCAGTACCAATGAGTTTTTCAAAAAACTTATGTACGAATTTCATCGTTGGCTTGGACATAAAGGCGGCGACGGGCTCACCACCTGTTACGTTGTCCCGAAAATATCTTCGGTGGAAGGTGGGTCAAAGGGACTTAATTGTCTAGACTTGACCTCTGTCTACCCCTGTATTGGGAATTGCGTGAAGATATTTATTTATTTTATTTTAAGATTAATGATCCAGAGAAAAGACTACATTTTGGGTAGATACGGATCTTGCTAAATGTGATAAACATGGAAACTAACATTGATTTCGAAATCGAATCGAATCGAAATCGAATAGAGTCGAAATTCACCGTTACTAATTTAATAATTCATTTATTTTTCTTTAAATACCTGGCCGGTTGCTCCCATAGACTTTATCAAAGTATGACTATAAATTGATGTAACAATGAATTATTCAATATATGGAGACTTGTTTGTAGTACGGAACGAGGAAACAGCACAAGCATATAAGAGGACAGCGCCGTACCTCTTGTGCCTCTGCGCGGCCGGTGTGGTGAGGTGGTGCGCGGGCGGCGGCGGCTGCGCGGCGTCCAGCACGGAGGCCAGCGCGGTGAGCAGCGCGGCGAGCAGCGCGGGCTGCGGCTCGGCGCCCTGCAGCAGGCCGAGCGCGCGCCCGGCCAGCGCGCCCGCCGCCGCGCCGCCCGCCGCCCCGCCCGCCGCCCGCCCCGCCGCCCGCCCCGCCGCCCCGCCCGCCGCCGCTCAGGTGCGCGTACATGCTCTTGCGGCTCATGTACATCACCATCACCAGGCATCTGTGCAACAATGTTAATATAATGTTTTAAAATATAAGGATAAAAAAGAGAACCAAAATCTCAAACGATTTGTAAGTTATATATTATAAAAAACCGGATTATTATTAGATATTTTTTGTACATGATTATTATCAACTGTCAAAACTATGTTTCGTTACCTTTGTACGTATTTAATAGCCCAGACTACAGGATATAGTGTCGGTTCTTCATGAAGGATTTGTCATAATCTTGACAATCACAATAGCTGACCCTCACAATCCTTAACACTCATATGGTCGGGTATTTTTCGAGATGATTATTTCTCTGCTTATCATTCTTTTTTTTTGGCTTCTATTTAAGCTGTCTCTTATGACACAAATGGGAAGAGAAGGGGTGACATATTCTAAAAACAACACTGGTGGTGTTGGCACATAGAGAGAAGATTTCTATTAATATGCATGTATGTAATGTGGACTGTATATCCACAGGTCGCTGGTCCAATCCGGCTCGAAGGACCATTTGGTAATGCGTAATATTAATATAAAGTAAAATGTACTGTAGTCGTAACTCGTTTATTCAAAAAAAAAAAACAATTTATATAAAATAAAAAATACGCCGGTACTTTTATACGCGTGTACACGTATAGAATTTGAAAGTGCAACGAACTCGTTTTAAAACAAAATAGCTGAGCGGTCAGCGATCAGCTGACCGGCGCACCCCGCGCTACCGCGCACCCCGCACCGCGACGTTCATTCAATGATCTTAACACAATTATTTAAGAAGCAATTAAACATTAATCTAACAAGAGAGACCGAACGTAAAGTTAAATATAGCTCTGAAAACAAATCAAATCTGATATTCATTCTAAACTCAGTGCCGAGTCAATGTGGTATATTTCATACGTAATAGTCTTGAAATTGTAAACAGATATAGATTTTTTTAAATCGATTGTACACGATGACGTGCAATGGTAGTTAGATTTGAAGCGCAAGCTGACCTGTCGAGCGCGAGTGGCGCGGCGTCGTGCGCGGTGAACGCGTCAGCGAGCGCGGCGGCGAGGCTGTCGCCCCACCAGCTTGCCGCGCCGCACGCGCGCGCCAGCAGCGCGCCCAGCGCCGCCGCGCCGCGCGCGCCCCACGCCCACGCCAGCGGCGACACCGTGGCGCACCACGCGCTGCTCACCTCCGGCCACTGCTGCGGGACAGACTCCGTCATATACTGCTCAGCATCATAACAATCTGTCAGGAGTCCACGTCCACTGCTTAACATAGGCCTTCCCCAAAGATTGCTACATAAAACGTTCCAGTGTCATATACTAAACACTTTTGCAATTAGGCTGACAATCAAAGAAATAGTACACTGCAACGTAAGCAATTACTGAAGCCCTTTAACATCCGCAAAAAAAAAAGATTACAAAAACAATTTCACCCCTAAGTTATAAAGAACCAAATTGTCTTATAAGACAATTTGGTTTTTACATATAAGCTATACCTCATAAACACAATAATTCTCTATATACCCTTGTGTGTATACCCAAGCAACAACAGTTGTGATACTGCTATTTGGCGACAGAAATCAGTAAGAGTGTTAGTAAAGTCTCCAGAAAACTTCAATTATAAGTTCATTAGTACACATACTACTTTGACTACAGAAGTACAAGGCACATGGCATTGCAATTTTAAAGATTTTCCTTTACTCGCCAACAAAATAAATTTCTAAGTCTATAGGAATGGCGTAGTAACGTAGTTGAAACTTAACACCACCTGTTTTTTTATATATTGGGATTGAGACACAAAGACTGCGACAAATCTACCACCTGTCACAATATCCCAAATAAGCTCTACCGAAAAATAAATCGAAAGAATTTATATTCATGTAATACATCGATATTGATTCTACTAATTACACAAAATACAAACTGTAAAATACACAAAATGATTTCAGAAACTTTCACTTACAAATCTCTGTAATTTATTTTAGCCAGTAACAAAAGCTAAAAATAATTGAAAAAATAGGTACATGCTGTAATTATTACGAATTTTGTAAAACCTCTTACTTTTATTTTAATAAACACACAAAGACTGCAACTACTCTACCATCTGTCACCACATCCCAAATAGGCTCTATTGAAAAATATATCGAAAGAACTAATTGGTCCTAACTGCTCCAATATTAGGTAATGCTTAAACATATAACTAACTAGTCTAAAGGAAAGGTCAAATATACACAGTACTCTGTTTTAATGGTACTGTAGACCTAAGTCTAAATCCAAACCTGATAAGACCTTGGTATGTTTACATATGTAATTGTATGCATTTGTCCTAAATAAAAACGTAAAACATTTGTTACGAGAGGAAATGTAAGAGAAATTGATTGATATTTTAAAAACAACACACTAATCGAATAAAAAATATTACAGACTTACCACATCATCCATTTGGAACAAGAAGTACAGGAGCATGTCCACAACGGTCTCTCCTATGAAACGCAGTTTGTCTGTCGAGGCCCTCTCTAAAAGAGACTCAGATGTCACTAGTCCCTTGTTAATAGCCTCCACAACTTTTTTGTTGCAGTCCGAAGTATTCTGAAGCTTTTTCAGTATATTGTTGCAATTGTGTAGTTGCTGCTGCAGATCTATGCACTCCTGGTAGGCAGTGACCACTTTGGAGTCAGTCTCGTTGGCCAAGTTGAAGTATGCCATCATGTGAGCAGCGTTACCGTTGTACAGTTCTAAGTATGGATTGAGAAGGTCCATCAGTTTTCCTGTCGCTAACCTGTTATAAAGTAAAACAATCTTATTATGAAATAATAGCATATTTATTTATTTAAGGTATTATTGAAAATATTATTAAGTATTTTTATTTATTAAACAAAATTATTTTTTAAATATTTTTTTAACATAAATATAAATATCTACAAACATAGACAGAGACAACATCACATACACATCACTCTGACCCCTAAGTAAACAGCTTAAGCAATTGTATAATGGAATCGGAATGAAGGTACTACAAACACCCAGACCAGATAAAATGTAGTTCTACATTGTACGGAGCTGGCAACACTGTGATTACCGATGTGTACACCACTCGCCTCTGGAAGTTGGCAAATTTAGCATATTGGTTAATTTTGGTTTTTCACTATTAATTCCATAATTATTTACTAACACAATTCAAGCATTATGTAGTAAATGTAACCAACCTAAATCTGCAAGAAAGGTCTTGGTGTAGGGCATTGAGTGCATTGATGGATGCCTGCACATTAGCAATTTCAGCAATCTCTCCATAGAACCAGCCTAATGGGATCTTGCATTTCATTGCAGACATGCCGTAACGCCCAATTGTTGTTATCTGTAAAAAAACAACTTTTAACTTAGTACACAATGGCCGTTGTGCAAATATAACCCTGGTATCTTAATTATTTAAGGACGTAAATTTTTCACGTGTAATTACAATAGTTTTTTTATCAGTTTCTACATCTACTCCAATCCAATCTATCTAGTACTGGCGTCCGTTCATATAATAATTTTACTATGCAGAGGATCACCATCATTGTGTCTGAATCACTTCTTGTTTACTTTTTTGTGGGTTAAAGTGTCCATAGTAAACTTTAAAATCGGCTTTGCATATTTCAAAAGTGTAGCATACAAATTTACATTTACAATTTATATCCATGTAGTACATCAATATTGGTTCTATTAATTACACCACATACAAACTGTAAAACACACAAAATGATTTAAGCAATTTTCACTTACAAATCACAGAGAGAAAAAGAGAAAGATAATAAATTACAGAAATTTATTTCAGCCAGTAACTAAACTAATAAATACGAAAAAAGAGGAACATGTCGTAATCAATAAGAATTTTTAAATTTTTTTCATTTTAATAAACACAAGTATTGTATAACAGGTGAAATAAATATGAGAATTAGTTAAATTTTCAAATTTACCTTCATATATCGGCAGAGAGGTGGCGGCTGTATGTCGGTGAGCATGAGGTGTTTGGAGGAGATGTCTGAGGCGAAGGCCAAATTAACGCAGTCCGTCTCTTCGCCCACCACCCAGATGTCGATGCATAGCGTTACCAGATCCGAGCACGATGGTATAATCTGCACAAAAATTACTTTTAGAAATATTTGAAATACTAGTACTATGTATTTTGTGTGTAAAAAAAATTGTAACGTTCTAGAGGAGATAAAACTACAAAATAAGATAGAAATACAAACGTTTTTTTTTTTATTTACAAAAGCATAATTTACCACATCGGTGAGGCGGACGGTATGTCCGAAGTCCAGTACAATGTAGCGGCGCGCGCCCGAGTGCATGCGCTCCACCACCAGCGTGTGCTGCGGCGGCCGGGTCACCAGCGACGCCCACGGGATGCCACACTGCTCTTGCTCCTTCATAAATCACACCATACAGTACAATTACAGAGGACACATTTTAGATTAAGCAGCAACGAAATATGGCATTTACCAAACAAATTAATAAAATCATAATTCCTACCTTAAAGAATTTATCATCGGAGAATTCAGGTTTTTCTATGGGATCACACTCCATCATGGTGCTTTCAACGTCATCGACCGATTCTGGGTTCTGTGACGGCTGCTTTGTTTGACCCTCTTTAACTACGGTCCATAACTGAAATTAATTCAGAATAAATTAAATCTATATTTTAAGGTCACAAATTTTAAAGTCACGATAGCCGAGTGTTTGGGTGGTCAGAATTTTGAGTCAAGAGACTCGAGTTCGATCTCCAGATGGCAGGGTTTTTCAAAAACTTACGTACAAATTATATCGTTGGCTTGGACATAAAGATTGCGACGAGCTCACCACCTGTCACGAAGTTATATTTTAACAATATACACTTTTTTTTTATGTACAACTTTAGAATATATGAGTATAGATGGCACTCTCTCACAGACTCGAGCTTGGTGCCGTCAGCCGCACGTGCGGCACGGCGGGGCGGCTGCGGCAGTCACCTGGTGCGTGTCGGCCGGCAGCGCGCTGACCACGGCGGGCTGGTGGCGCGCGGCGGCTGACTCGAGCTTGGTGCCGTCGGCCGCACGTGCGGCACGGCGGGGCGGCTGACTCGAGCTTGGTGCCGTCGGCCGCACGTGCGGCACGGCGGGGCGGCTGCGGCTGCGGCAGTCACCTGGTGCGTGTCGGCCGGCAGCGCGCTGACCACGGCGGGCTGGTGGCGCGCGGCGGCTGACTCGAGCTTGGTGCCGTCGGACGCCACGTAGCAGCTCACGTGCAGCGCCAGCGACTCGCCGGGCGCCGCGCTCGCTGCACTGCTCGATGGACTCGCTGCCCACCACGTCCCGTTCCAAGTACTGCCGCCGTTCTTGCTTTCTAAAGAAACATTGTGATTTTGATTAATTATCTTGGCTTTCAATACCATTTTTGAATACAAATAAACATGTCATGTACAATTATGACAAAGCACACACTAAACACTAGATCTTACCGACATCAGGTGGCAAATTGATCAGATCTCTGAGGTGATAATCAGGCTTGATAGGTGCACTGTTAGTTTCGTCAGTGGCATTTGATAACGTAGCAGACGCGGATGAGCCGCGGCCTAACTCCGGCGCCTCCGTAGCGAATATCGAGCGCTCCAACGGCAAACCATATAAGCCAAACCTGTAAGTAACATTATCACTTTCACTAAGCGAATTAAACAAAGAAAGTTTTATAAGTTAACCTATAGAAACATATTTCATAACGTTAATATAGCAATATTGCTGTGGTCATTTATTGATTAGGGTGCTCGCTTCACTCACAGTGATCCATTCAGGTTTATGTCCTGATCGCCGCCGCCGAAAATTGTGTGTATCATTTTTCAGTATTAAAATCTATATAGCATTTAGCAAAGATATTATTCAGAACCGCCAACCGTCACTGATACACACGAAAATTTGCCTGCTCTGATCTCTCACAAAGAAAATTACTAAAAAGGCCTTTGCCCATGAAACGTTTTACACGGCTACAAAAAAAAAAAAAAAGTCAAAGTAACCTGGCCCGCAACAGCTGATGGTAGACGTCGCCGCGCCGCTGCAGACAGCGCGCCGCGGCCTCGAGTATTACTATAAAGGCCTTTGCCCGCCAAACGTTTTACACGGCATAAAAAAAAAAAAAAAAAAAAAAGTCAAAGTAACCTGGCCCGCAACAGCTGATGGTAGACGTCGCCGCGCCGCTGCAGACAGCGCGCCGCGGCCTCGAGCAGCGCCAGGCAGCGCGCCACGAGGGCGGGCGCGGCGGCGCGCGGCACGGCGCGCTGCGCCAGCGCCGCCAGCCACCTGAGCGCGCCGGGCGACGCGCACGCGCCCGCGAGCGGCACGCACGCCGCCACGCCGCGCGACAGGCTCTGCTCGAACGTGCACTCCCACGGCTTGGCCAGGTGCTTCACGCCTCTGTGTAATGGACACGCGATTTTTATACTTCCAGCGACAGCAATTACGGAGATCGTTTAAGCCCGTATATATGACTAAAAGCAACGTTACAAGTTGGTAGTTTCTAGCATATTGAAAAGTTGAAATGAAATATAGCTTTATTGTACACCATAGAATAAAAAAATACAAAAGGAGGAATTACAAACAACAACATTAAAAGGTACAATGGTCGACCTTTTATCACTAAAAGTGATCTCTTCCAGGTATCCTTTGAATGAACAGGAACTTGCAAATGAAAATGCAATATTGAGATGGAAGTGTTCAAGAAAAGGATTAAAAAGTACAAAACAATAGATGGTACAACTATCATCAATATCTTTCATGTCTTCTAAAGGCGGATGCCATAAGATCTAGCACCCGGAACATACACTTAGACTGGATAATTTATATATGAACTATTTTTATCAGAAATCCAATGACAAAACAGAATTACAGACCACTAATATTCAATATATTAATAGAAAATCTAACAAAAGAATCGCTTTAGGTATGGAGCATAGCATAGATATGAAGAATTCCTTTATAGAAAGAAGCCGTAAATAGAAGAGTTGCAATGATGTGACCTGTACATTAACCTGTTACATCCTTTAATAGATTCAACCCACTTAATCGTAAATAAAGGATGTAACCCTATGTTATTAAGTAGGATAAATTTATTAAAGGACAAAAAGATTACGAAAAATAAAAAAATATAGTTTTAATATCATTTCAAGAGAGGTTTTATTTGAACTTTTTTGAAAACTTTAAGTTTTTTAAAAACTTTTTTTGGAAACTTTAAAGTTGCTATATTTTTGCTACATTTTGTTATGTTTGGCTACGACGAAACGTTGGTAGAGTTGGGAGAGCTGTCTAAAAGTTTGCTTAGTCCCTTAAAGAAATTAAAATTTTGTCACTGATTACTAATAAATAATATCGATAAAAATATAATATATGAACAAATAGAATGTTTTATTACTAGGAATGACACAAAACTGAAGCCATATCACGGGAGAGAAATACTAAACAAAGGGAAAAACAAACTTTCTTATCAACAATAATTGCTACTGTATGTACACTAACGAAACTAGTTGTAAGCACAAGCTGAAAGTAATTTGTGTTTTTTTCTGCTTATCTATGTTTTTTTACGATAGACACGTCAACTAACCTTGGCTAAATCACAAAACTTGGCTGTATATTTCACACCTCTCCATTAGTCAAAAAGAATATGAATTTCTGATATTGCATACAAGTGCTTAAAACTGATGTCATCAGTTACACCTATTGGTTACCATAAACCCTATGATTTTTTAAGTGGAAATAGTGGAATAAAAAAATGACACTTACTCAGACGTAATAAGAATGATTTTGATGCACTTCTTGGCAATGCTTCTATTACCACACAGGATACAGTTCTTCACAAGTGCTTCAATGTGTTTCTCGATGATAGCGACACATTCCAGCTGCTGTGTATCAACGGGGTTCTCTACTTCCTTATCTTTCTCCTTATCAGACTTAGCCAGCCGCATTCTCTGAAGCCTTATTGACAGCACCCAGATGAGTAAATCTAGTGCCAACTTCCTTTCCTCGTTTCTTCCTTTACTAATTGCTATTTCACAAAGATTATTCAAGAAACTATTCGACTCGAGCATTGCTATGCGTTGCTGGCGCTCCATAGGAACTTCGGTGTGAGGATTCGACCTCACTGTGATGGATATCTGATGCAACCAATCACAACCAATAAAAACCGCCTTTTTCGCCAAGTCTCCAATTCTCGGAGTCTTTGACATATCCTTCGCTGGGTCATACAAAGTTTTTAAATGTATCAGGAATGTTCTACCCCTAGCTCGAAATAAGCGGGGGCTCGTCAATATCAAAGTACCAGTTTGTAGTGCAGAGTCTACTCCCGAAGATAGCAACAGTGGGCCCGCAAGTATTTCTGCATTATGTGCCTGAAGATACTCCTCACTATTCACGGGATTCTCAACATTAGGTAAATCAGCATCAATGACTGGGAAGTGGATAGGTGAGTCCGACCTCTGACAGAATGCTGCATCTTTCTTGTATCCTATTCCATGCAAATTCTGTTTTAACAGTGTGACCTGTATCACAGGTAAGTTTGTAGCATTAGCTGTGTGCAATACAAAGCTGAATTCTATGTGTGCCAGTGAAACACTATAGGGCATGGTTAATTCTAAAACATGCTCGTCCCAGGTGGAGGATGTGTTTTGAAGCCTCCAGGCCCTGTTATTCTGATGGTCAGATCGAGGCCGCTGAGCTGGTGATAATTCACACCAGAACCCAGGAACTACAGCGCTATAAGGCACGGTTTTGTTCATACCGTACAAACCGCTTAATGAAATTAAAGTTTCTAAATCTGCTAGATTCAAATCAGTCTTGTTAGCAATGATGACAGAATTTGTGGCCTGCCCAGACGTATCGCACCATAACATGTCAAAATCTAAATTAGAAAATTTGTCCTCATTAGCATCACCAGTAGAATCCTTTTCGCCGTCGTTTAATGCGTAAAAGTATATCATTCCATGTTTAGTGGCTACGCTAAGTCGTTCGACAGATGCGCAGTATACAACAGATGTGAATTGACCTTTGGGCGCGCGCTTTTCTGACAATGTTTTAAAGTCAGGCAATGAGTACAACCTTAAGCAACCATCGACCCCAACGGCCGCGAACGAATAACAGTCGTCTTTATCCACAGGTAATAGACAAAGGTCTACAGGTGTCTCATCATAAGGCAATTCTTTTATCGAAACCGGATTATCTTCTAAAGTGTATACAGAAGTTTTTTTATTGATCTTGTAAAGGATGAAGTAAGCTTTTATATCAGGCTTCTCAGTCTTTTCGGTCTCAGTAACTTCGTCGACTTCCATTTTTGCGTCTTCATTAATGTCGTCTTCTTTCTGAGTTCCAATTTTATCAGGCCTAAAAGAGGAAATGACAACTAACAGATGTTCTTTATCTTCAGTGGGCAGTAAATGTGTTACCCTGGAATCATCTTCAAGATTCAATTTGGATGGAAGACTCAGGCACTGAACAGTGACGCCCTGGGACACGACTTCCTCTGGAGGAGGATCATTATCAAAACCATCATTATTACTATTGCTCACAACCGTTTGAGTACCTAATTTACTTGCTGAAAATGGTGCAACCTTAACTTTTTCATTATTTTCGCTATTATCTTCATACCATTTCAAATCAGATATTTCCAGTGGTCCATTCATGTTTAAATAATGAGTAATGGTCGGTGTTATGGTTGGATCGCTCTGAACCGCATCAGTCTGATCAACGACTTTCGTGCCAGCCGACTCCAAGTTACCACTTTTCCAGCTTTTCAATTGTGAAATATTTCCGACAAAATCGAGCATCTTTGCTTTGTCAGATGCAGATAGCTCAAGAGCGGTGGGCGGCGGGAGTATTTTGAAATGTTGTGAGAAAATAATCTTTTTAGGCTCCCAAAATTTTGAATCTTCTTTACTTGATGATGCATTCAAATTAATAACGTTACTTATCTGATCGTCTAACAAATTGTTGGTGCACTGTGGCAGTTCAGTTTCATCGTCAGAGTACTGGAAGTAGATCTCGTCGTATATATTCGCGTCGTCGGTTCTTGCCACAGGACACACTTTCTTGCTACCACCTGGCTTTGAATGGCCATTATTGCCATTGGATGTGTGGACTATTGTAGTAATAGAGCCCGGGAGTGAGCTGTATATGTCATATGTTAACAAAAACAGCATTTTATCAGTGGATGCTTGGTTGTTCTTGGCTGCATTCTGATCGTTCATCGCTTTGACACTCTCCTCGGATTTGTCTAGTGCACCTGAATCGAATAATGCCTTACTTGTGTCGTCTTTAATAGGCTGATCGGATTGAGCAGTGTTAGTTCTTGTTACGATAACTGCACATATAAGGGAGGGTTTTGTTTTATTACCGCCAGTTTCTTTTTCATTGTTTTCGGTACTCTGGGTTTGTGGGTAGTTTTCTTGCTTTGATGTCATGCCAATGAATGACATCGCCGTGAGCTCTATGCTATAGGTAGCTGTGAAAAATAAATATTAAAAATTATTAGCTACCAAACTTATAACATAAATCATAAAAATTTCTATTTTGAGATTTTTACTTTTTGTAATTTTTTTTTAATTAGTTTATAAGAAGAAAAGTCATGACAGCCAAGAGTACAGATTAAGTGATCGGAAGATATTTCAAGCATTTTAACAATCATTTAACAATTATCGGAAGATATTTCAAGCATTTTAAAATGCTTGATTTTAACAATTAAGATACAATATACTTACAAGTGTCCTTCTCCAAGCTAGCAGACCAGACCTTGTTGCAATCGGTGGTGAGTATACCGCTAAAGATAGAGTCGTAGGCAGACAGGTGGATGAATTTGACCAGTTTGAGTCCGCAGTCGAAGCGCCACACATTGACTTTTCCATCCGCTGTGCCCGAGGCGATGAGGTCGCCTTTGTTGCCCTTAGACACCACCGTTACATTCGGACAGGGCACGGCGCATGCGGTTGCATTTGTCACCTGTTGTACATAAATCACTAGACTAGAATCAATTTATGAATACTCACGATTGTTATCTCTTGATGGAACTTCATCTTTGAACACATTCAAATTAACTTTTACTTGTTCCACATTTATTTCTATTAAAATACCTGACTAGTTTCGCCCTTCTGGCATTATCTAAGGTTTCTAATTACAATTGTAATTTATAATGTATATGTAATTACAATTGTAAAAAGAAACTTTGATAATAAGATTTGAAATAAAAGTGGAATAAGTAAAAGTGAATTTGAATGTGTTTAAAGAATCAATTTATATTTAAAGTCAAGCGAATTAATTTAATTACATTTCTGGTCAGAACACATAAAAATAAATTAAAAAAAATTTTATGGGAGAAGAATAATACACGAGCTAACTGCTCATCATTCTAGACGACTAATTAGCTCGCAAGAGGCAAAAAGAAGAAAGTTAAAATTGCGCATTCTCATTCAAGGACTACAAGGACTATATACTTCACAGCCCATAATTACAACTCGTTTTAAATACCCTTCAAACTGGAACACTGCTATTTTTCGGAAAAATAGAGTCTATTAGCAAGAAAAATGTAAGGATAAAGTGATTTCTTCTTTTTCTTGTAAGGTAAATATGAGTAGGACAAGGTGGCACTTTGATAATTTACCATTGTTCGGGAAAGATACATATTTAAGACAATACATAAGCTGAGGTAGATTCTCATCACACCAGGATCAAAAAGTCAGATATTCTTATCTGAATAGGATTTTACGAATACAGATCAGTTTTTTTCCTCAGGTCTGTTTCCAAAGACTGATTTTTGATTCTGTACATAGTACTATAACTTATTGTGTCCACAGGTAATAAAAAGTTTGCTGACAACCTCCGTGAACGAGATGCGTACCGACCGATTTTTAAAAAGTCGCTATTTCTAAGGTCCCGTATTCGATTCTCGGACATGGTCAATGTAGAAAAGCCACTTTTTCTACATTGCCTTGGATCTAAATATCTGTGTGGACTTCGTTGTCTCCGTTTCCATAACACAACTGCTTTAGCCGCTTAATTTGAGAGCAGAGCAATTGTTTGTGATGTACCCAATCCTCAGAGTTAATTGAGAGTGACGACAAGTCGGTGCGAGACACGCTCGCGACTCACGGAGATGGGCACGTTGTGCGTGTACTCGCCGCGCACGAAGGGGCAGCTGGGCGAGTGGCGCTCGTGCTCCACCCACGGCTCGTCCGACTTCTCCCAGCACACGAGGCACACCATGCACGTGAAGCACATCGCGCGGTCGTCCCCGCTCGGCGACGGCTGGTGGTAGAAGCCGGCCTGCGCCATGCGCGCCGGCAGCGCCCATCTGATGCGACAAAATGCGTTTACAGCCGAGTTGTTGGGCGGTCGGAATTACGAGTCGAGAGAACCCGAGTTCGATCCCCAGGTGGCAGTACCGATGAGTTTTTCAAAAGACTTATGTACGAATTTCATCGTTCGCTTGGACATAAAGGCGGCGACGGGCTCACCACGTGTCACGTTGTCCCTAAAATATCTTCGGTGGAAGGTGGGTCAAAGGGACTTAATTGTCTAGACTTGATCTCTGTCTACCCCTGTATTGGGAATTTCGTGAAGATATATATTATATATTATTTCAAAATGTATTTGTTTAGCAAGACTTACCATTAAATTGTAAATAAACTTTTATGTGGCACTGTTTATTTTTTAAGCGTCTTCAAAAAGGTGGAGGTACTTAATCCGATTGGTATAGTTTTTTATTGTTCTATCAGACCATCACATTTTTTTACTGGATTGTTGAACTGTATTTATTGAGTTGTGTATAACATCAGTAAAGACATTGACAATTTTTGTTCACTTATTTATTTGTTTATTTATACTATGTACTTACCGCTATGTAGATTAAATAGATTAGATGGGGACTGGTTTCCGCAACTCCACGACAAAGCGCATATTTTGCGTGTGTACAGGAATGTCTATTCAAGCCAACCCAACTCCTCCAGGAAACCCCTCGGCTCCTTATGTTTAAGATAGAACGCTAAGCCTATCCCTATGTAAGAAACTTATATGATAATTTTTTCTGTTGTAAATAATAACCAGAACAATGTCTTTAAAATCAAATTCCAAGTGCTGCGGTGGATTTCTATATATTTTAAGCAAGTGCAGTATGCTCAATGTTACTTAAATAAATAAATGTCTTCACGTCATTTCCAATACAGTAGTAGATAGAGTGCTTTCGACCCACTTACCACCGAAGACATTTTTTGGGACAATGTTAGTTGAAATCATTATTAAATTACAATACTCACTTATAGTCCATATGTGGCCATCTTTTGAAGGTTTCCTTTCTCTCAGCTTCCGAGTACATGAGCGCCCTCGACTCCTCATCTCGGGAGCACGGCATCAAATCATTGGCGCGTTGCCCCACCGCCGAGGCGATCGCTAAAGCCGGAATCCGTCTGTTCTGACCCTTGAGCTCCTGTACCACACCGGACGTGACCAGCCGGAAGGTGTATTGTGGTAATGAGATTTTCACTGTGCTCCACTGCAAAAGTACACAATTTCAACGTCCCTATATTTTTTTCCACTTAAGTACAAAATACACAAAAAATAAATTAGTTTTGTGACAGTTATCACTCATATAACAAATTTGTTGTAAAAACGGAAAATAATTCCTTATTTAGATTTGTACAATTTGTCCTGTTCTATAAACATGTGTTATATATTCTAATGTATGAGGGCATTGGATAACTTACATATTTTGTGTAAAGTGAAATACATTTTCCCTTTAATTTTACAGTATTTTTACTATAAAATTGAACGTTGAAAATCAGTTCAGTAGTTATCTAATTTATCGTTACTTTATAACGTCGTCAATTATGTGTATATACTAGTATATATTATTCCATTATATATTATGAATAGGCGTAGTTTACCTTTTGAGCTTTGACGCCTTTCCGAACTGGTTCAGCATCGATAGCACTTTTGAGTGCGTTGATGAAATCCGACAGTCCCTCAATCGAGTGCACATCCAGATTTTGCACGCACTGGTACAGGATCACCGCCTAATATGGAAGTCGTTTATATTATAAGTTTTATCGTAATACTTTGGAATAATTCAGTCAGAAAAAAGAGCATTATGCATTATGCGTATACTTAAAAATAAATATACACACATATACGATAGTACAATAAAGACATATGTAACTACAGCGTATATGTTTAAATTACTCAAGTCCTAAAGGTTGAAGCAAAAGAAATTATAAACTAAAACGCCCTCTAATTTTCAAAGGCTTTCAAATGTTTCTTTAGAGGTCGCCAGTCCAGTGCGGGTGGACGAGACACATCTTCATGATTTACTTCTCAGACATATTTTACTGATTTCTTTCTTTTTTCTTTCCTTTACAACAGATACGTTATAAATACAGCACTAAAAATTGATTAATATAATTTTAGCAGTTGAGTGATATGACGGTAATCGAACTTGGGTCACTTGCGTACTAAAGAAATCACATACACCGTGATTTTGAAATTGTTCCTAAGACAAATGAAAAGTACTTTGATAGGTGTATTACTAGCAGTGTATGCAATTCTCAAAAAGACATAAGTTTATACGACACAGAAGTTGTGTGGCATCACTGCTACAATATTATATAGTAAATACTTCCAAGAATATTGTCGTAAAGGAGACACAACTTGTTCTCCCGCGTTTCTTACGGTGTATATGAAAGATGGATTTTTAAAACACTTTACTACCTCTCATTACTTTTATCTTTCGCCTCTCTAGTTCCTTCAACGAAGCCTAACACACACGAAGCAACCATGATGTGGGCCATGCGAGGGTATGTAGGCTTTGTGTATTAAAATATATTATATTATTGCTATAAAATAAAATATATTATTTATATAATATTATTGCTATCTTTTGTGTATTAAAAAAATAACATTAGAACCACTGCAATTAGAAATGTTAAAAAAAAACACGATGCGTGCAACTCCCGCGCAAATTTCACCCGCATTTAACGAGTCACTCGATCGATTGTATCGCGTAGTTTCGCCATAGCTGACTAATAGATCTGCATAATGTTTACGCAACTTGAATACTACCGACTTAATAAGCAGCTATTAATCAATGATGCATATTGTTCTTCCTATACAAATGATACCTAACCTAAGAAAAGCTAATTGATATTTTCCTAATTGGTAACCTATTAGAAAACTTTATTTAATTTTTTAACTTTTTTTTTCTCTCAATATTGGGGTTCAGAGGTTGAGTAAGTAGAGTTTATAGACCTTTCGGCCAACTTTTTGCTAATTAAAGTTATGGACAATATGCTTACGGTTATTTGTCCATATAAAGGGACAAAATACCAAAATATGGAAAAAAAAATTGTCTGACTAGGTATGTCTAAGTTCGATTATATCAATCGATTACTTCAAGCGTTCGACAAACTACACTACATCTTCACGACGCGTATACCTCAAAACCATAAGAGTAGAGTATACCAATGCGTGTTGCAGTAATCTCCCATAAATTAATTATTAATATGTTCCTTCATTGCTAGCTGAATGAGGAAGCTCAAAGTTGCTCAGCAGGCTATGGAAAGCTATACTTAACAATGATACCCGTGGCATAACCAGGGTTAACGATACCGCCATAAGGATAATCAGTTAATAAAGGATAAATAATCAATCAGCAATCAAACGTGGCAATGGGTTAGCCACATAGCTCACAGAACTGACAACAATTGAGAAAGAAAGATTTCCAAGTGGAAACCTTGTACAGGCAAGCGCAGTTATAGGATGACCCTCTAAAATATGAAACAACCTTCACAATTTTGCACAAGACCAATGGATGCAAGTGGCATTGGACCATTTCTGATGGAATTCCTTAGTCACATGTGGACATGAGGACTCTCAAACGACTGAAATGACCAACATTATAGCCACAAAAATAAACAAAATCCAAATCAATCAAGCTGTTCACAATCTGTGAAGGATGCTCCATCATACTTAGGTAATTGATTTTAATTTATATACCTATGTGGATCAATATCATCTGATATTAATTTTGTATTAGTTTATACTTAAAAAACATAACTGTAATTAAGCATATTATGTCTGTGATATCTTCTTGTAAACACACAACCGAATAGACCATGCTCCTAAACGGTTTTGTTTTCCAAGTAGTATTACTGTCAGAGATTACAAGACCCTTCAGAATATTTACCACGATTGCCTACAACAATACATTTGTAACAATAGTTTTGTGATAAAAAGTAAAAAGTTGTTCCTAAATGCAGAAAATTGACATGTCAATGGTTGATATTGATCCAGCCTTTGAAACGAAGGGAATCCTGCTGGGAGCAAACATTTGTGAGATGAATATAAACAAATGTATTCTAGTTAAATCATAGATGTTTTAAGGTATATGAGGTATATAGGTAAGGTATCTGAAATTTATCTGCATAGGTAAATATATTTCTAGTATACCACCATTCAATTGCGAGGACAAAGAGAATCCAACTTTGATGATGGATGATGTGTGTCACTGTTCAGAAATATAATCACATGGAAAGGGAAACACCCAGAGTAGAACTTTCTTCATAAGATAGAAAAACAAAAAATAAAGATGCGAAAGAATAAACACCTGACAATTTGTTCGGGCTACCGCATCGGGATGATACATGAAGATACTAGTACAAGCTCATTAAAAAAAAACAATAGACAAACCATTTCATTTGTTCAAAACAGTCATTTACAACTTTTTTCCAAAATATGCAATAAATGTAAAACAATAAAAACGCATAGTAAAAGAAAAATTACATCACTAAACACTAAATAATATCTACATACAAGGAAAGCAGTACACTATTCTGATACTCTTTTAAATTTTATAGCAGTTGTGGTCTGCATTCATTCCCTAGTGTAGGTTCTTTTAGTTAATATACATATTAAGTGACAAATTCACCATATGTGGAAAGAAGAGCATTGTAAGAAATGTGTGTAAAATAAAGCAATGGGCATATAAGAAATATTGAATATGTAACTAAAGCAGTATGATGAACATTTCCCAAACCCAATCCATATCTTGTTAAGAGTTCAGCTAGCACCCGATATTTTAATGGCTATTATACCAGATATACAATATTTATTGTGAATCATACAAAAGTTTTGAAAGAACTCATAGGTACAAGCCTACCTACTGGTAAAAGATTGAATTAAGGTCCCTAGATTTATTTTCTAATTCTAACAACTAACTTGGCTATCATATTTTATTATTTAATATTTCTGGCAATCAGATGAAAAGGTTGTTAAGCGATGTGTTCTTTAATAGCTATTAGAGCATATGCTTTTAATATGTTTAATGTGTATAATCTGTTTAAGTCTGTTTCTCAATCTAATGATGTAATTTTCTATTAGTGGAAACTTTTAATTGGCCTTCTGTTCATTTAAAAATAAATTATATTAAATTAAGTTAGCTGTAAGTTTTCCAAAAATGGTAAAATGAAATAAACTTTCTAAATAATATGAAGTTGTTTATCCAGCCCTGAATTAGCATGGGTAGCAGACATATATTTTATTTCTGTCATAGTGTCGTAAATTATATTTCAGAAGCAATGTAATGTTTCTTCCAATAAAAGTCACAAACTTCATTCCTCATTCAAACTCTTTTTGAAAAACATTGATATATGCGTTTATTTTGTTCTAATCAGAAAAGAACATTCCAAAATATTTTTGAACTTTATACAATATTCTAGAATATTCCAGGAAAGTCTCAAATGCTCTCTACACTCTAATGGTCTGGGCTGTTTTAGAAATGTGTAGTGGGCAAAACTTTAAACCCTGACATCTATAAAAGCTTCCCCTTCAGGTAAAACCGGATCCTTAATCATGAGCAGGACATAGGGGCTACCACACAATATAATCAAGAGAGTAATATTGTGTGGTAGCCCTATATCTTATACTGGGACAAATTTTTGACAGCACTCACATTACTATACATACATACACTTTATTTTATAATATAAATTGCCTAGCTGATTTACTACTTTGTATAACTCACAGAAATATATGTTATGGGGAGACATAGTTAATTTTGTATATGAAATAACAACAAAACTTTGTTTTGTTGGGCAATTCTTTTATGAAATTTTTAATGTAAGCCTAATTTTTAAAATAACATTTTGACTTTCTTAAATAATTTACTAAATTTGTTTTATCTATCTATCTGGTGATGGCTATCAAATGGCTGTTATTTTTATATAAACATTGTTAAATTTGCTGAAAAATAGGTAATTAGCGGAGTTCTGGAAATTAAGTACAAAGCAAAACTTCTTTAGCCTTGTTTGTAATACAAGTTAACTGAATTTGTTTAAAGTTCAATATTTAACTGTCTATGGAACTAACTAATCACAAATTTTATCAAAATTGTTCAGTATGTAATATTGACTAGTACACCATGTTAATATTATACTTTATACCTCTGAGAGCACAAGTTCAATGCTTATGATATTGTCAGGTTGTGTAGAAGGTACTGGTCGCTGCAGTGCAGTGTGTAGCAACAGTACTCCATTGTAGTCTGTTCGAGCGCCAACACCACTACTGTCCCATAAGAACACTCGGTCGGCGCCCGATGCATACTCAACGCCTAGTGCCCCTCCATCATCTAGAAGCAATCAATGAACATATTCTAAAATATAGCCAGTAATCCGGCAAAATCAGACTTGTTTACCGAAATCTGTCAAACGAAGAAACAATGTAGGACACGGAAAAATCATTTATGAAAATCTTGAACGCAAAACAAACTAATACTTGGCAATTATACATACTGTGTTACTGAATAGGGCTACTCTGTAAACTTTGGACAAAATCATACACAGGTATTTAGACTCACCCGCTGATAGACAGGATGACTGTAGAATCACACCAGAGTTCACATCTAAAACGTGTACAGCACCTTCATCACTCTTCACCAATATTATATTCAAATTACTGTGATACGTTAAAGAAGTAACAGGAAAGTTCATACGAATATAACCATCTTCTCGTAATATCAAAGAATCATCGCCCATCGTGGCCGTGAACACATCTGTCTATTCTACGTAAACGCCATTTGTAATTATTTTTTATGTCAAATAGTGTACTAAAAACATGGCCAGAGTCAAAAATAATTATACAGATAAAATACCTTTATATTTGTATATATATTTAAATTACTTTAATACATCTGAATTAAAACAACATTAAAAAATATATAATTTTTTATTTATAATGAAATAGATATTTCAAAACAGACCGAGAATATAAAAACAAAGTTATAACCGATACTTACTCATGTATCGGTTATTACTTACCTACTTATCTAAGATATTTACGGGAAAATGTGATCTTTGGCATACAATACATTCGAATCCAATTCTTCTGATCAAAAATTATAAACGGCGACGGGCTCACCACCTGTCACGTTGTCCCGAAAATATCTTCGGTGAAATGTGGGTCGAAGGGACTTAATTGTCCAGACTCGACCTCTGTCTACCCCTGTATTGGGAATTGCGTGAAGATATATTATTATTATATATTAAAAATTATAAAGTATTTCAATAGTTGATTGTTTTTACATCGATGTATTACCTATGACCGATGTATGACCTATTCCACAACAACTTTACGATCATCTTCTTAATAACTCAACACAACGAATAAATGCAAACAAAACGAAACATCTTACCAGAAAAACTTCTCTTTTTCGAATATTTTTCCGGAAAAGAGATTTATCGAACGGCATAAAGCAACCAAGAATTACTTTGGAAACCTACCAGAAAGTGATAGGCTGATTAATGAAAATTTCGCACCATAATTTTGAGAAATTTGCAGATTATGAGGTGATAACTTCTTTTGACCTGATAAGATTTTAAACAATTCTCAAACTCTGAGAAATGAAAAACCTGCAAAGAAAAGAGATAGCCAGATATATATTTATGATTTAGTTTTGAAGTGAAAGCGATGTAACACATCAAGGTTTATTATTCCTCTATCGCCTTGCATCTTTTAGTAATCATATATTATGTTACATTACTATATTAACCAAAGGCTATTGTTTCGATTGTATTTCCTAAAAGTTAAGATTTTTTAGCATTTTAGCAACAACAGGTGCAAAAGTAACTTTAGAATAAAAATGTCAGTTTACGTGCTTTTTCCTATTAGGCGTCGTAAGATTTATAAATCACAATGACTTGATGATAGAATATTATGAATATACAGATTGAAGACAAGAATCTCTTGGAATACTAGACCAAAATTAGGTAGACTGGTGAGGAGCGATAAAGGTACGAGTTGTTGCTGTACCAGAATTGCAAACAGCATCCGTACTGGGAAAAAGAGAGTTTGCTGAGATGACGATGAGGAGTCACATGCTTAAAGGTCGCAAAAAAACCAAATGATAACAAAGATTTCAACGATTTACTGTTACTCTCTTAGGAGAGAGACACACAAAAATACTTCTTTAGGAGATTGTCATAACATATAGGCAAAGATTGCTAAAAGTTCAAGTTTGAAGCACCAGGGGTTTAGACTCTGCTTTGATTACTAAGTTAGTTAGTATAAAGTAATTACTTATATGGTAGTAGTAGTAAAAAGTAATTACTTATATGGATATTTAAGAAAAAAACGTAAGAACAAAACGGCTTCCAAAAAGACAAATCCACCACTTTAGCTCATTTCATGCTTGTTAACCATATAACGCAGAACATTGACAAAGGTAGAAAGCTTACCGGTGTTTTTTTCGATATGAGTAAGGCTTTCGATTTTGTAGAGCACGATCTGCTGCTAAATAAAATTGAAAACTATGGCGTTAGAGGAATTGCACATGAATGGGTAAAATCTTACTTATTTAACAGAAAGCAATATGTACAAATAACTAGAACTACTGAATATGGAGATCAAGTCACTTATAGCTCGAATTTAAAACAAATTTCTAAAGGCGTCCCTCAGGGCACTATCCTCGGACCCCTGTTTTTTATTTTATACATCAATGATCTACCATTCAGCAAATCAATCAGCAAAAGCATCTTATATGCCGATGACATATCAGTCCTTATAGCAGATGAAAAGAAACCTTCAGAGTATGAACATCTAGTTAATTATACAGTAATATCAACTATAAAATGGTTAGAAAATAATAATTTATGTCCAAACTTACTTAAAACTAAACATATTACATTCTCCACAAATCGGGTAAATATTCCAAAAATTAAAGTTATGAACCATAACCAAGAAATTGAAAATGTTACAGAAGTAAAATTTCTTGGCTTAACTTTAGAGCAACACTGTAGTTGGAAAACACGTATAAGATTAATGTGCGACAAATTAAATAAGTTTGTTTATGCGCTTAGGCGACTGAGAAACTTAGTTAATAAAGAAGCAGCGATGTTAGCGTATCATGGTTATGTGGGATCTGTCTTACGTTATGGAATTTTAATCTGGGGAAATTCCACAATTTTCAACAGAGCTTTTGTAATACAGAAACAATGTCTTAGAGCAATCTGTGGATGTGGCCCTCTTGAATCTTGTAGACCAATTTTTAAAGAGCTAAAAATTTATATTGTATTCTTTATATATTTATGAAATCGGAACATTCATAAAAAAATATCCTAAATTGTTCCTTAGATGTACTGATGCAAATGAAAGATTTCCACATCGAGACATAACGAAGTTAACTTTTCCTAGGTGCAAAACATCTTTATTTCAGAAAAATTGTTATTTTATGTGTATTAAGATATATAATAAAATTCCAAGTGAAATTCGAGAACTTACTCTTAAAAACTTTCAGAGTAGGTTAAAGCAATGGCTCATTAAAAATTGTTTCTATTCAGTAGATGAATTTTTTTGCTTTAAGCAGAAATAAGTACTGTTTCTTTTTGGTAAATCTGCAAAATTGATATTTGTACCTTATTTTTCTTTTGTATTAATTTTTGTTCTTTTTTTGTCATTACTTATATATACCACTACGGAATATGTCATAATTGTATTAGCTTCATATTTTAATGATTTTGTGTAATAGATGAAACCTTATCTTAAGAAATATTGCCTGACCTGGAGACTATTACTACGAAATATTAGACGAACTTTAGATAATGACATTAGTGTATAACTTTTCTTGACCATAATCTATATATTATTAATGTTTAGTAAAATTCTATAATTAAGTATTTTAAATTCTATTTCTAATGTATTTGCATGCCGACATGGCGAAATATGATTGACATATATGTACAGTTTTAACATCTGTAATTACCACATTTCCTGCAAATAAATAAATAAATAAAAAATAAAATAAATAAAAAACTAATGTGAATGATCTATATAGGAACTAATCTCTAATATAATAATCTGTATTGATACTCGCCTTACGCATAAAACTACTGCAAGAAGCTGAAAGTTATTTTCACGGTTGAATTATTAAAGGTCCACCTTATACTGCGGGAGCAAGAGAGAGTGCGGGTGTGTAATGTGCGTTTGTGTGTGAACAGGGGTGCCGGAGCGTGTACGGACGCGGTTCCGGGAGCGGATGCGGGTGCGAGTGAGAGTGCGGGAGCGCGAGCAGGTGTGGGTGCGGGAGCGGTGCGGCTGCGTTCCCGGGGTGGGTGCGGAAACGGGAGAGGAACGTGTACGAGTGTATGAAGGGGTGTGAGTGTGTATTTACGATGCAGCAGCGGCTACGGAAACCGTGCTGTGTCGACAATAAGAGAGTAGTACATAATAATAACAACTTAAGAGTGATGATAACAAAATGGAAAATACGTATTACATAGTTGTGCTGAACGTAAATTACTAAACGCTACGTGAGACGTGATGGGAACATTAGTAAGAGCAATTTAACAGTTATACAATTATAATATATTAGATTTGATTATATCTGTACATAGATACATATACACATACTTCTATAAACATAGACAGATACATAAATGTATGTATCATTTATCCTAACATCAATTTCTAAGATTATTGAGAAACTTATTAACAAAAGATTATCTCATATTTAAACAAATTTAATATCTTTGCGGAGAATCAATTTGAATTTTGTAAAAAGTTATCCACAGAAGACGCTGTTTCCTCCCTCACCTCACTTGTTATTGATAATTTAGATAAAGGAATAAAGTGCTTAACAGTATTCTTGGACCTCGAAAAAGCGTTTGACACCGTTTCTGTCTCCACACTTGTTCACAAACTCGAGAATATTGGAATCCGTGGCACCTCATTGGCGCTTTTACATGATTATTTGAGTGACCGTAGTCAAAGTGGTAAAATAAACGATAATATTAGCGATTGTATTAACATAACTTATGGCGTACCGCAAGGTAGTGTTCTAGGACCTACACTTTTCCTGATTTACATGAATGAATTGTGTAGGTAACTTAAATTTAGAGTTTGGGAAAATTTTCTCTTATGCCGACGATACTGCAATCGTGTTTTCGGGTGACTCGTGGGAACAGGTTCGCCAACGTACTGAATCTGGACTAAAAATAGTTGCAAAGTGGTTAATTTCCAACTTTCTTACACTGAACATAAAGAAAACAACTACATATGTTTCTCAATTCGGAATTTAACTCAACCAAATTCCGATTTCACAATCAGGATTCACGACTGCGATAATCAAGACTCCAAACTCTGTAACTGTAACCAAACTGTGTAACAATCATATCAAAAGTTGAAAGAACGAAATATTTAGGTATCATAGTTGACCAAAATTTGTCTTGGTATGCTCACATAAATTTGTTATCATCTAGAATGAGGAAACTTAATTGGATTCTTAAAACCATGTCGCAAGGTTTTAAAAATCCAAATAAGTTTTCTAAAAAGTAACTTCGAAAGATCTTCTGAATAAAATATACATAGCTTTAGTTCAATCGATCCTGGTCTATTGCATTCCCGTTTGGGTTGTGGCTCAAGTTTTTGGAACTTGAAAGAACTCAGAGATCCCTTTTTAAGGTTATGTATTCAAAAAGATATAGATTTCCCACCTCAGAATTATACAAAATTAGTAACCTGCTTTTAGTCAGGCAACTTTACATATTACACTGCATTGTAAAAAACATAAAACAACTACATTTGATCCAAGCATATTAAGTAAAAGAAAAAGGATATAGTTTTTCCGTGTCCAACAGCATCAACGAGTTTTGCCAGTAGGCAGTATGAAAGGCGAGGTACTTACCTCTGCAATAAAATAAATAAATCTCTAAATATTTACACAAAGAACTATCAAGAGTGCAAAAATAGTTGCGGAATGGCTGCAATCACTTGACTATAAGGAAACTGAAAAGCTTTTAGAAGTTTAGCACTTAGTTGTAGTAATAGTTGTTACTTCTTAATTATTTTAAAAATTTACGAGTGTTAAGCAAGAGAACTATTTATTACTTGAAACTTGTCTGTTTCTTATATAAGTACCGGTTAGGATGACTATCATTTGTATACTTTTCTCTTGCTCTTATAGTTTTAAGTACCGCCTACATTTTTACTAGCCTAATGGAATAGCGGGAGCCTCCTATTACAAGTAAATAATTATTACTAATCTGGAGAACGAGTGGGAATGGGAGTGAATGCGTTAACGTGGGCGTGTGCGTTTGCGGATGTGGGTGCGGGTGCGGGAACGGCTGCAGGTGCGGTAGCGGAAACGGGTGCTAGTGAATGTGCGTTAGCGATGGCGGATGCGAGAGCGTTTGGATGCTGCCGGGGGTGTGAGTGTGCGTTACCCGGACCGGGTGCGAGTGTAGGAATGGAAGTGTATGCGTTAGCGTGAGCATGCGCTTTTCCGAATGCGAGTGCGGAAGCAGGAGCGGCATATTTTTCTTTGTTGTTTTATGGATCACTGACCAATAGAAGGGCCATTTTAACCTTGTTGACTTCAACTGGATTTCTTTGATACTTGGTTTTATCCGTAAATACGGATGTAGCGAGGGACGCTTATAACATATTTTAACCATATGTTAGAAGTTGCGAGTGCGGGTGCGGGTACATATATATGTTATCCACTTATACACATTCATCACTGAAGAACACTGATCTCCAGGTACTAAAAGCGGCAACTCATCGACTTAAAGTAGATATTCTTCTACTTTACTTTCTGGCGGTCAACGTGTGTAGGTACTTATTAATAAATAAGTACACAATAGTGTACTTATGCAATCTTATAGTCAACTCTTTGCAGTCCCATTTTTTTTTCAGGAATAGGATTACGATTATTTGTACATAATTGGCGACAATTTATAGAATAACATGGCATTTTTTATATTATATTACATTCAAATTTAGGTAAACTATGATGATATCATATCAACAATTTGTATATAAAATAAGAAAAAACTTTTTATAGCTTATGACTGTGATCAGGTACTGATACTGACACATAGAGCTGCTTATCACCAACGAAGCTTTAATGTATGTCTTATTGTTGCAAAATTTCAATTTCTTTTAATATTATGCTTTTTATCAAGTCATCGACTAATAAAATTCATTGTTAAAAAAGTATAAACTTTATTATTCCAAATACAGAAAAAAAAATCTATAAAAAAAGTTTTAAATATTTTTTTAACCAAAATAAACGACTATAAAATTGGACGGAATATGAATCAGACACAAACTTATTTCCTAAACAACTAGTTATAAATATATTTTATGGCTATGTAGACAAATAATTATAACAGAGAACCCCAACTAATACCACTGAAACAATATTTTTCACTTTTGATTATACTCCTATTGATAAGTCATTATAACCAATTATTTGATTATTGTAATAATTACTGTTGCGGCAACACCGCAAGTAGCTTACGCATCCGGCAACTGTTATCGACGTTGGTGGCAGCACTGGCGTTTGCAGCACTGACGGTGGCAGGAAACTCATCCGGAATACGGACGCACTACATAAGATTCTTTCTATATGTACTTACCTACTCATTTAATACAGTTTTTAGCAGTAGCCTAAAACTTTTACTATCCGCTCAAGTATTAGCAATAACTCAAATGTATATTACGGTAAAAAATATTTATGATACAATTATTTCCAGCCTTGTTTGATAGTAATCTCAGTACATTATTATACTTACACAGTATATTATAAAATATGATATTTTAAAAAATAAATATCAGAACTCCCATGAATCTAACCACTTCAACCCAGACATGGTGGAATTAGGCTCATGTGCTAAAGGTCCGTCCATCCCATACGCCAAAGGAGAAAAGAGGTAAAAACTGTATACAGTTGTTGAAATGATAAATCCCATAACACAATGGTACACCGTTCTGCCAAGCTCTGGGCTCAAGTAGCTTGTGATGCTTTTCAGCAAGTAGACTGTTAATATACCTGAAATTGATGTTAAATCTTTATTTCTTATAACACAGTATATACATTTAAAAATACATGAACATAAAAGTATTTTTTCTCTTTCGGGTCTTGTAACTACAATTTCTTTTTTAATCTAAAAATTCCAATAATGTCCAGTTTTCTATATTTAAAGTATTTTTATTACAACATCTTCTTTAACAACGTTGAAATGGACAATTGAAATAGATAAAAGATTACATTTATTTTTTAGGCATTATCCATAATGTGTAACAAAAATTCTTGGTATTAAACTGTTGGGGTTTTATCACTGTTGGTATGTGGCATGCGGACCTAGTAAGTTTTTATTTTTAACCCCAAAATGGTAACCTGAAAAATTCCTGATGCAGAGCAGAAAAGACAATAATTAACAATAAACCGCCGTGCACACAAATGTACTTTAACATTAAATGTGACGATTATATATAAATAATAATAAATAAATATCTTCACGCAATTACCAATACAGATTATACCAGGGCAGAGAATACCAGGGCAGACAGAGGTCAAGTCTAGACAATTAAGTCAATTCCCTTCGACCCACCTTCCACCGAAGATATTTTCGGGACAATGTGACAGGTGGTGAGCCTGTCGCTCGACTCGAAATTCCGACCACCCAACAACTCGGCTATCGTGACTTATGATACGATTATATATCATTACTTATTATAAATAATTCAAAGCACACTGTCACACAGTTTACTGAAATATTTCTAGGATCAGTCAGTTCACATTTGGTTTATAAATGCAGCACATACCGGTTAGCATGGAGCTGAAGACGAGGGCGGGGAAGTAGTGGTGGAAGTAGAGCACGCGGCCCATGGCCCAGAAGGGCACGTAGTGCAGCGCCCAGCCCGCGCAGCCCCAGCCCGCCGCGTTCTGCAGCCGCCGCTCGGCGCCCCCTGCCGCCGTCCGACGGTCAATTGACAACACTGACAGACCCCCTATGCAGTCGCATAGACAGGGACAACATCACATACATTGCCCTGATACCAATTTAAGTTGCTTAAGCATTCGTATAATGGAATCAGAAACAATAAAGCTACCATAAACACCCAGACCCGAGGAAATTCACAAAGTGTTTTCCGCATTGACCCCGACCCGAGAATCGAAACCGGCACCTCAGAGCTGGCGACAACATGAAAAACCGGTGTGTACGCCACTCGTCTACGAAGATCGACAAATAATAAAAAAAGCATATTTTTCAAGCATATCACAAAACCTTTTTTTTTTACCTATTTAAGACATTTGCTGTATTTCTTTCTTCTTGTGAATGTCATAGAAGGCGATAAAGGGAAAATTCATCCTAATATCATTGGCTACTGACAGATGGCGGGGTAAACATTTCGAAAAATACAGGAACAAATTTTAACAGACTGTTAGCTGGCAGCACTAAGGTGCGAAATGTCTAATACTGCGATTGCCAATCAGCTTATCGAGCGTGGCGATTATGGCAAACCCTCCCTTATGGGAGAGGCCTACCGCCTCCGGTGGACAGTGGGCATTATGAATTCATATTTTTCTTTCAGTCCCTGCAGAATCCTATCCCTAAAATTGTTAACTTTTAAGGTTTAGGATTTTATTTACAACTTTTTGGTGTTGAATTTACCACATACAAGGTAGTGAAGTAAAATTTTGTGTGGAAACTTGCATTTGTAGGCATTTTCAAAAATAATTATAAAAACACACAGAGCAAGTGTGAAGTCTGCCGTCCCGTATTAGAGCAGCGTGTCGGAGGTTTCTCACAAAGAACATTTGGTAATGATGAATAATGACCTAATTAAATAAAGCGACTTAATATAATATCTTTATTAATCTTACCTTGTATAGGCTTTCCAAATGCCTCGGCTCTCTTCTCTCTAATGGAGTTGATCACGTAAATAACGAAAAAAACGACCAGGAAAATGAGATTGGCCCACCAGACTATCGGATTGCCCAGTAAGTATATCCTGTGACCGCTACCCGAAAAGAACTGACCCTGAGGGAGAAAATTCAATTCAAAAATTTTCGTAATTAAAAATTTATCGAAATAATAAAAATGTAAATAATAAAAAAGTTTCTTCTGACGAGCTACACTCACGTATTTAGTTTGTTAGCGTTCTCAAAGATTAAAAGTTTCTTCAACAATACCTATGTATTTTTTGTTTATTGTATTAATGAAAATTATATTAATTATAAATATATTGCAAGTTAATGAAAATTCATTATTTCAATATATAACCACTGCTAATTTTTAAATATATACTATATTAAAGTTAATATATAATAATAACTAGCAGTGGTTTCACCTAACGATAGATCCAGAACTAATCGCATATTTGTCATAAATATCCTAAAAGCATTCACGTTAATGATAACAACAACTGTATAAAGTTTCAACTCAATCTAATTAACTATGTGTGACCAATCAAGAAATTTGGTATCTTATACATTATTTATAATTACAGTATTATTCGCAGTATCGTAAGTTCTGGCCTGCTTTATTCAAAATGTTTCGATTCCATTATCAGTCACTAATTTCTCATAGTATTTAATTAAATAATAATTTTCAAAATATTGAATGCCGAGAATAATTAAAGGCACAGGTGCTCGCAAGTTGTGCGTACGTGCGTGCCTGCGTATTTGCGTGCGTGCGTGCGTGTGTTTGTGTCCCATGATCCAATCATTTACTGAATTATTTTCTAAGACGATTCGTTTTTGGTACACCAACATTTAGCAGACCGGCAACGGGTAGCCGCATTTACGGTACAAGGAGTCTGGCATTTGGATCAACAATCATATAAAATTCAGTAAGGTAAAAAATATTTTAGCTTTGATTTAGGTGGCGATTTAACTTGTTTAAAATATTAATAAAAAGTAAATTAAGCACTGTTTCAAATGGTAATAAAAAAGAAAAGTCATAAAGGTTTAACAGCACTACATACTACCTATATCAACTACTTTAAAAAGAACAGAATAATATTAATTTGATAAATAATAGTATAAGTATTTTATCCATCTTCAAAACATCAAAGGTCATCAGAGTAAAGTTTATTAACTCAGAAATCGAAAAGTTTTTCACAAATGCATAAATATTTAGGAGCAGCATGTATTGACGTCTCACTCTATAGTTGATGGGCCACTGCCACGGCTGAGAGGTCACTTCGCCCTCCTTGGGCTTGAGGCCGGCGTTCCCCTGGAACATGACCGCGTGCGATTCGAGGAAGCGCTCCACAAACCCGGAGGCGTACGCTTCGAAGCTCACCTTTGGTACTACGGACACATGGCTTACATGAATATCGTATTCAGTTCTTAGTTATGTTGGATCTTCACGCAATTCCCAAATCAATACAGGGGTAGACAGAGGTCTAGTCTAGACAATTTGGTCCCTTTGACTCTTTTGACTTTCCACCGAAGATATTTTCGGGACATCGTGGTGTGCCCGCCGCCGTCTTTATGTCCACGCCAACGATATAATTCGTACATAAGTTTTCGAAAAACCCCATTGATACGAGCCTACCACCAGGGGATCGAACTCTGGTCTCTTGACTCGAAATTCCGACCACCCAACCACTCGGCTATCGTTGACTACTAAGTCACGATTATTTATTAAAACTTGAAAATTCATTAAGGTTGCGGGAATAGACAGAGTTACTGCTGAAATGATCAAGTATGGTTGGCCTCGCGTCTGGGATAGCTTTCATCTGCTGTGCAATTTGTGCTGGCGAACGGGGGCTGTTCCGGATGATTGGCGATCCGCGGTCATTGTGCCTTTATATAAAGGTAAAGGTTCACATTATGACTGCGGGTGCTATCGGGCGATCAGCTTGACCAGTTTATCAAGTAAAGTTTACTCGAAGGTTTTGACACGTGGGATGCAAGAGAAATCGGAAAGATTTCTATGGGAGGCACAATGCGGATTTAGATCTGGAAGAGGATACACGGATCAAATGTTTTCTCTCCGCATGATCACGGAGAAACTTCTGGCTGCTAACCAGAAGATTTTCTGTGCTTTTGTGGGATCTTGAGAAAGCATTTGATAAGGTTGTAAGGAAGAAAATGTGGGATCTTTTGCCGGGGTATGGTGTGGATGGTCGATTACTAAGGGCTGTGCAGTCACTTTACTGTGACTGTAAAGCCTGTGTGCGGGTAGGGCATGATCTGTCACCCATGTTTAGCGTCCAAACGGGCGTAAAACATGATTGTGTCATGTCTTCTTGGCTTCATACTGTATCTCGACAGCTGTTTACAGAAGCTGAAAGATAGCTGTTTGGGTGTAAAATTGTGTGACATTAAAGTAAATTGTCTGCTGTATGCTGATGATGCAGTGCTTATTGCACCATCAGAGCAGAACTGCAGGCATTAGTCACGTGTATGAAAGAAGAATGTGAAATTAAAGGTCTCCGTTTGAATGCTAATAAAACTAAGGTTCTGGTATTTGAAAGGGACGAAGAAAGAACGAAGTGCGAAATTTGGGTAAATCAGGAATGACTAGAACAGGTGAATGAAATTGTATACTTGGGTAGTGTGTTTAGCTGGGATGGAAGATGTGATTTAGATGAGGACAGGCGTGTAGCTGCCGGGAATAAAGCCAATGGTGCCCTGACTGCGTTAGTCAAAAGGCAAGACGTAGTGAAAAGTTCACGCCTTGCAATACATAACGCAGTGTTGGTACCGACTTTGTTATATGGCAGCTATGCCAACCTGGGTATGCCAGAAGAAGCATTAAAGCAGGTTGAATGCAGTGGAGATGCGATCTCTTCGTAAGTCACCGGCTAGAGGTGAGCGGTGCGGCCTTACCATGGCCGACCGAAAGCGAAACGAAGATATTCGCAATATGGCAGGTTTAAAAGATGATCTTGTCACAAAAATGGATAAGGGCGTGCTTCGATGGTTTGGGCAAGTTGAGCGAATGAGTGAAGACCGAATGGTGAAGAAAATATATAGCGCGAAAGTTAATATTAAAAGGTGTCGAGGTAGACCGAGACTAACTTTCGAAGACCATGTGAGCAAATTGCTCGAAGAGGGAAGGGTCAAGAGTACTCCGGATACCTAGACGTGCATGTATGAAGATGATGAATCTGAAAGAAGCGAAAGAAGTATGTAGGGATCGTGACACTTGGCGATCTGTTCTCTCTGGCTACCCCGTCAGGGATTGTGCGTAAGTAAGTAAATAAGTAAGTAAGAAAATTCATTACTACTAGAATTCTATTAGTCTTATGGTCTCCTTTATGATATAAAACCTTCTACTTAATGTGTATATAGATAAAATTTAAAACAAACTGCACAGTTAATGTTATCAACACTGTATACAAATTTAATTTGAACATTTATAAAAATGTTCTTTTAATAAGTCATAAAGAAAATTGTTATTCTGTAATTGGATTTATGTGGTGATGATTAGTTCTTATTTCTAAGACGGTTAGGCCGACTGCCTGTTACATTATCCCAAAAATT
The DNA here is from genome assembly GCA_029286605.1 of Sericinus montela. Lineage (NCBI taxonomy): Eukaryota > Metazoa > Arthropoda > Insecta > Lepidoptera > Papilionidae > Sericinus > Sericinus montela. Next base: position 1,487,957 of record JAGSMR010000055.1, on the reverse strand, counting down.
CTTCTGTAAAAGGTGGGTCGAAAGGACTTATTTGTCTAGATTTCATTATCTAGCTAGTCTACTCCAGTATACCCTAAAAATACAAAAGAATAACTTTTTTAAAGTATAGAAAAAGTCGGCTTACTTACAGTCTTCGAATAAGTTGTCCTCAACGTTCCATAGAGCGTTCTTGTCTCTTAAATTGGGATTGCACGCAACTTCCTGTTGCTCATAGCCCCATTTCGGCAGCTGTTTGCCAGTAGTGGTCAATACACAAGTCTGCAAATTAGTTACTATTTATTTTAGATAGAATATAGAATAACAAAAAAATGTATCTTAAAATATTGTGGTAGTATTTTTCATATAATTGGACACATTATATTTGGAAGTCAGTGCAATTTTCAAACAATCAATCAATTACAATAATTACTATATAAAGAACAGTTCACTATAAATGTGTGTGAATTAATATATGGTAATTAATCTATAATGATATATAAATATAAATTTTATTTATAAATTAGTGTTAGAAAAACATTTTCAATCATCTATAGATCAAACAACTGATTTTATAGCCTTTGAGACGATTTGGACGATACAGGCAGGGAGAGCATCTAATTTTTTTTTAAGTCATTGTATGAGAGATTATTGACTTTAATTAGAATTAATAAAAATTTGTATAACCTGTAAGTAATGTATGAACATCAATTTGCTGCGCACGGTTTGTATCTCGTCTCCATCTTTGCCACCAGGAATTACGATTTTCCAGACATCATTAGCATCTCCAATGCCATCCTGATGGGGAAATACAAATGCTGTATCAAAACACTTTAATTTTTTTTATGTTCACGCAATATAATACCTCAAATTCTGAAGTAGACAGAGGTCTAGATAGCTTACTCCTTTCGACCCACTTTTTACCGAAGGTTATTTGGGGCAACTTGACAGGCGATGTGCCTATCACCATCTTAGTGAGTATACTGACTCTCTGACTGACTGCACGCTGATATTCATCGCAAAAATATCGCGGTGCGAGTGCAGGTTGCGGCCGGTGGCGGCGTGCGTCAGCCGCACCGCTCACCTCGCCGTAGCCGGTGACCTGCAGGAACTTGGCGGAGAGCGGCGCGCGCTCGCGGTGCGAGTGCAGGTTGCGGCCGGTGGCGGCGTGCGTCAGCCGCACCGCTCACCTCGCCGTAGCCGGTGACCTGCAGGAACTTGGCGGAGAGCGGCGCGCTCGCGGTGCGAGTGCAGGTTGCGGCCGGTGGCGGCGTGCGTCAGCCGCACCGCTCACCCGCCGTAGCCGGTGACCTGCAGGAACGGCGGAGGCGGCGCGCTCGCGGTGCGAGTGCAGGTTGCGGCCGGTGGCGGCGTGCGTCAGCCGCACCGCTCACCTCGCCGTAGCCGGTGACCTGCAGGAACTTGGCGGAGAGCGGCGCGCGCTCGCGGTGCGAGTGCAGGTTGCGGCCGGTGGCGGCGTGCGTCAGCCGCACCGCTCACCTCGCCGTAGCCGGTGACCTGCAGGAACTTGGCGGAGAGCGGCGCGCGCTCGCGGTGCGAGTGCAGGTTGCGGCCGGTGGCGGCGTGCGTCAGCCGCACCAGGTCTCCGCTGCGCACTGACACAGTGCCGTCCGTTTGCTCGCGATCGTACGGTTTGATAAGCCAGCGGTTGTTATCATCCTTGTGTGTGTATGTTGTTATCTGGAAATTATATGAAAAGCTTACATTTTATTGGTCATTGAAGAAACAAAATTATATTTACATTACCTACGTGAGCTATGATGTCACGAGGAAAAGTAATTTTTTTGTAATTAAAAGGAATGAATGAATGATTTTTATGAATTCACTGAAGTTCACATACAATTTTTATGCTCTAACCTGCTGTTGCCTCGCGCCAACTCCTGCCGGATACAGATGATGGTGTGAGTGTAAATATCCACCACCAGTTCGATGGTTCTTGAGAGTAATGAGTGCACCATAAGCTACTACCATTGGGGCACTAGCGTTGTGCAAACTGTTGCCTTCCAGTCGCGCCTGGAAGCCCGAAGAGTAGAAACCATCGCCATTTCCACTAGAACATAGATATTTACATACATACATACATAGATAGGCATAACATCACATACATTGTTCTGATCCCCAAGTAAGCAGCTTAAGCACTTGAAATAGAAACAATGAAAAAATATACGAAATGACAAAAACACAATGAAAAAGATCCCAAGTTAGCCTAGTGAGGATATGTGCTATACTGAGAATTGAATTATACATCATAGGGAATCATAGGGATAAATATCTCTCCCTCTCTCAAAATTAGATTAGACGGACTGGTTTCCGCGACGAAAACTATCCCATAATATATATTTCACAGCATGATATATATACAATCTATCTCTGCAACAAACTCTGTCAAATAATAATTCACAGAAGGCTTTCACTCAGCAGAAGGTAACCATTTTTAAATAGTATTTTGTCATACCTTCTGCTCAAAACAGTCAGATGAATCCAGAAAAAAAACACATAAAGCATGAACGGCCAAAGAATCAAAGTGATGCTCCTTCCAATAAGATGCTTCAATGTCAGGGTCTAGAAGAATAAAAATACATTATTAATGAATATAATAAAAAAAATTTAACAATGTAGTGCATAAAATATAAATAAATTTTGCATAATTCAAACACTTACTACGGGTTTATTTACATCTCCCAAAATATTCCAGAGGTCAGCAATGGTGCGCAGTCCGACAAACAGTACAACAAATAATCCAACAAACTTAACAGACATAGTGCACGCCAAAGCCCATCCCAGGAATAGCTGCCACAGTATCATTCGAGGTGATAAAGGGGGTTGTCCCGAGTCTGTTAATGTTCTGACCTATAATATTAATATTATTAATTGTTATTATAACATTAAAATGTAATGGTAAATAATAAAAATAAATACCTTCACAGCATTCCCAATACAGGGGCAGACGGAGGTCTAGACAATTAAGTCATTTCGACCCACCTTTCACCGAAGATATTTTTGGGACAACGTGATGGGTGGAGAGCCCAATATGTAATTAGTACATAAGTTTTTGGAAAAACCCATTGGTATATCATTGGCTTGGACATGAAGACGGCGATGGGCTCCTTGTCATATCCTTGACATACCACTCGGATATCAAAACTTAAAAAATATAATGGTCCTCCTTTAATATTAACATGAGACCATATCATCGGTATACTAACAACTTTAAATAGGAAATATACTTGAAAAGCCTGAATAAGAAAAATGCATAATTATATAATTTACCTTAAAAGCTCCATAAACTGCACAACTCATGAAAAATAGTAGAATTGGGTCAAGGAGTATATACCTATTAAGTGTTAAAAATCCAACATCTGAAAACAAAATTATATAAAGCAAATATATAATATGTTAAAATTATATATATATATATATATATATATATATATATATATATATATATATATATATATATATATATATATATATATATATATATATATATATATATATATATATATATATATATATATATATATATATATATATATATATATATATATACATATATATATATATATATATATATATATATATATATATATATATATATATATATATATATATTGATAATAAGACACATCAAAATTTTTATTCGTCTAATTATTTGACAGGGGAAAACTTACCACATAACAGTAATATAGAACCAATAACTGTAGCATCTAAAGAATGAGTCATTTCCCAAATCGTTAAGAAAGTCAGTGGTATTATTAAGGCCCCCAATGTAGTACAAAACTGTAAAAAAAACAAAAAAAATTTCTGTTTATTGAAAGCTGAGTAGCCGAGTGTTTGGGTGATCAGAATTTGGGTCACTAGACCTAAGTTCAATCCCCAGGTGGTATTGAATTTGAGTTACTAGACCCAAGTTCAATCCCCAGGTGGTATGCTTGTACCAAAGGGTTTTTCAAATGCTATGTACAAATTAGACCGTTGAAATTCTTTTTTGTAATATGTATTTATGTAGTCATCTGGTGTTATAATTATATATGTAATATAAAATAGGTACATACCTGCATACCAAATACTTTAAAATAAATGTTATATATATATATATATATATATATATATATATATATATATATATATATATATATATATATATATATATATATATATATATATATATATATATATATATATATATATATATATATATATATATATATATATATATATATATATATATATATATATATATATATATATACATATATATATATAAGATACTTTTATACAAAATTAATACTTCTTACAATTCTCATCCCTTCATATCTGGCACCATTGTATTTATCTCCTGGTTTCTCAAAAGGAAATGTTCCATCATATCCAGAAAGCTTTCCAGAAAGAGCTATCAGCATCTGTAATATTTTTTTTACACAGTAATTACATTATTCTAATATTCCATATACAGTCATTAATTTTCAGAAGTACCTTGCCAAGTGGGGGATGAACATCGAAGAAGAATGTTCTATTTATGTACCAGCTTGCCATTTTTCCAAAGTGTGTTTCATCCCAACTGTAATATTGAAAAAAAAAAACAACATGTTACATTACTAGTGTTACAATATAGCCTCAATAGTTGAAAATAAATATACAAGTTTGTTGGAACGTTGTCGATATGACATTATAGTTTAACTACCCTCTATCCTCCAAACCCCACCTTCTGAATCTGATAGATATAATTATTTATTTGGTTTATGGAATTATTAATACAACAGTAAATAATTTTACTGTATACACAATGAGCAATTCAGATAATGTCATAAGCTCCGTAATATTAGATTACATATTTATAGTTCATGAGTAAATGCTACTGGACTCGTCTTTGACAGCATAGTTTTTAATTCTTGAAATGTAAATTATTTCAAACACTGTGATCTAATGTACTCGATTATATGAAAACAAATAGATATTTTACTAATAGACGTTTTTTTTTATGTTTTTTACAACATAGTATACGCTTTCGTAAACAAAATCAAACTCACCAAACATGATCTGGCTCCAGAACTTTATAGAACCTAGTAAAAAATGTTGCACCACATAGAACAGCAAAAGTAATCCACCAACTGAAACCATTACATCTTTCATTTAAATCGTTATTCTTATTATTTATAAATCAAATTTAAACTTTGCCAATTACATTTTATTCTGTGATGTTTTGTTACTATTTTTGTTTTTATCAGTCATGATCTATTAATATAAAATAACACTATAAATTTTATTTAAAATATCAAAAGAAGTTCAAAAACTTCTGCAACAAAAATTGTCAATAAAATCAGTTATTAAATAGGTATAAATTAAATATGAAGTGAAAAAAAAAGTGAGATAGCGGTAATTTGAAATTATCAAGGTCAAATCTGTCAAAACTAATCTAATATAGTAGGCGTGTTCTTTACTAAACTGACTCGCAGTTCCATTAAGATGAAAAATATTTGACGATGCGAGCGATGACGTGCGAGTCATCCGATTTCATTGCTTGGCTTCAAGTTCAGAGAGCGCTTCCTTTAGCTATTTGCCCGGTTTTGTATAATACGGATATGCGACCCCGAACTGCTTCTACTGTTACGACCTTTCTCCTGTGACAGTAGTATCCTATTCCCCTTCCCTCACAATCACTCAATAAGGTGGAAGCTTCCCGCCAGCACCGACTGGCAGTCACAAGACCTGCTAATATATCAGCTTGTATCGGCGTTAGAGGTTTCGCTAATGTCCACGTCCCTACCTCTCTCCGATTGTAGTAGTCCTCCGTCCGACTCTGGGTGGCAGGGGCAATAGTGCATCCGTGTTAGTGCGAACACTGATATTTTTTTTATTACTCCTGCCCAAATCACTTGGCTATTGACACGGTTTCCGATCAGATATATAGTCTAGTGGCGATGGGCAGAGGTAGTGAGCTTTGTGTGTGATGCAATCTGGCTCTGTCTGATGACTGCACGCTGGCGGCTTAGTGAGAGTAGTGGCTCCGCACTGTACAAGGCTGACAGTATGATTCAGCAGCACTCTGAGTGACAAAGCAGCTCTATTCCGAGAGACCCTGCTTTCCCCAAACTGTCTGTGTCCTAAAAAGGCTTGGCCCTATCATCTAGACTGAAGATCTTAAAAGCTCATAATATGACGTTTGCTGCGTGAAACGTGCGTACCTTCCTCGATCGCGGAAAAATCTGTGCCCTCTTCGTAAAATTGCTCTCGTGTCCCGAGAACTCCGACGCTAAGATGTTTTCAATCGTTGGGGAGAGCACTTAAACAACTTACTCAATGTGGACCGAGTTGCAGATCTCGCACACATCAGCCTGATATCTGCATTGCCCACGATTAATGAGTTGGACAGTCCACTGTCTCCACAGGAGGTCATCGTTGCTGTACAGCAACTAAAGAACGACAAAGCGGTCGGCGTTGACTATCTGCCTGAGGAGTTGTTAAAGCATTCAGAATTCGCTCGCAGGTTCGCTCGAATGTGGGACGGGTGTGTGTTCGAAGAACGTGTCCCTGAAGACATTAAAGTCTCTTGTATCTGTCCACTATACAAGAACAAGGACGACAGACCTGAGTGCAATTCTTATAGAGAAATTTCCTTGTTAACTTCCCCCGGCAAGGTTTTCGCTCAAGTTTTACCTAAACGCTTGACAACTTTTTTGAAGACATTTTGCCTGAAACCTTGTGTGGCTTCCGGCATAGTCGGAGCACGTGTCGGGGCTATTTTCTCTATTCGCCAATTTCAAGGGAAAAGTCGAGGGCAAGGTCAACTGTTGTTGCTATGTTTTGTTGACAAAGCCTTTGTAGAAAAAGCCTTTGACAGTAGGCCCTGAGAAGCTCTTTGAGTGGTGGTATCGAAACTTGGATGCACGGATAAGTTTGTAATAATGATCCGGCTTCTGCGTGATGACATGCGCTGTTGTGTCAATGTATAAGAAGAGCAATCATAGTTCTTTTCAGTGAGCTGCGGCGTCAAACAAGGCTGCGTACTCGCTGCAAGTATGTTCGCTTTGTACTTTGCAGTAGAATTTCGGGAAGCTTTATAGACTTTATCTGAGGGTATTCGTATTCGGTATTGTATAGACGGTCACGGGGTTTTCAACCTAGCCAGACTAAAAGCTCACACCAAAGTGTCCTTGACCATCTTTGAGATGATTTATACAGACGATTAAGGTTTGTGGCGGAATCCCCGGAGGGTCTACAAAGACTTATGTTAAGTTAATGTCGTGTGTTATGATTCGTTTCTAAGATTTGGAAACCGAAGTAATGCTTCTTGATACTGCATAGCGTCCCGTTCTACATCAAACTCAGTAACGACTCGCTTACGCTTGTAAGCAAGTTCAAATATCTGGACAGCACTGTATCATCAAAGTGTCTCCTTGAAGATAAAGTCAACAGTAAAATTGGAGAAGCTGCTGTAGCTTTTGGTAAGCTTCGTCCCAAGATATGGTTCACATGATATAAATGGGGTTTTATCACGAGGGGAAAAATTGGAAGACTTAAATGATTTGATCATTTTAAAAATTCCTGATATGTCTTCTTAAAGATAGTTGGGTTATTTTAAATAAAACATTATTCGGATTTTTATATATGTTTTATTTCAAAGTGGTCTCTTTCAGCGTTGAAGAGAGTTATCAGTTCGAAACACCTTCTTCGCTTGGTTTAGATAGTTCTATTTTGGGAGCGTCCCGGTGATCTGTAGGCTGGCTCAATCAATTTGGTGTTCATGAGAGGTGCATTGGAATTGACCGATGATAACGTTCTGTTCTTGCGACGCGGGTCATTTAATTCATTCAATTACGAACGACTCATTTGTAATGTAGCGCAACACAGATAGAAAGAAGTCAGTGTCAGTAATGTAGTTACATTTACCTTTGGATGTCATATATGACAAACGTCAACGTCACTGGTCTGTCAATTTGAATTAATTCGTAAATAAAAACATTTCATTTCTTTTATTTAATAATTTGTTTCCACAGTGATGGTTGTCTTGATCTTGCAACATGAGAATTAATTGTTATATTTTTTTATATCAGTGCTTAATTATATCCTTTAGTTTTGCGGATATAAGTGTCGAAAATAAAGTGAAATTTTTAGATGGATTTGTGAATTACTTAAATAATTTACCTAATCAATTGTTCACTTACGATGACGGGGTACTATTAGATACGCAAAAGATCGTGAGTATCACTTTCATACGTACAATTTTATGCAAAGGTTATCGAGTTTACATCCATTGCCATTAGCTATCTTTTTTATCTCTTGAATTCTTATACTATTTTAGCAATGTTTTTATATTTACGTTTTTATTGTTTTTTTCATTTGGCTGTTCACCGATATTTAAGAGACAGTTAAACTGATTAGCATTGGAAAAATCTTAAAAAAATATTTTTTCCCTAAAATAACAATAGACGAGTTGTTGGGTGGTCGGAGTTTCGAGTCGAGAGATCCGAGTTCGATCCCCAGGTGGCATTACCAATGAGTTTTTCAAAAACTTATGTGCGAATTTCATCGTTGGCTTGGACATAAACACGGCGACGTGCTCACCACCTGTCACGTTGTCCCGAAAATATCTTCGGTGGAAGGTGGGTCAATGGGACTTAATTGTCTAGACTTGACCTCTGTCTACCCCTGTATTGGGAATTGCGTGAAAATATTTTATATTTTTTTTAAAATAACAGTAGATGAAGCTATTGTTATTTTATCTATGATGTTTGTAGTATGTACCACCATATATTAGTGTCCATAATCAGTGGCAGGCCACATAGTCATACTTTTAAGCATAATACTGTAAGCATTCAATCAGAAGAAGTATAAAGAAGAAGAAGAATGTAGTTCAGAAAAATGTAACAATTTTTTTTTTCATTTTGACATGATTTCCCATACGAAATTATGTCACGACATAGGTAGAGGTCTAAACAATGATGTTTAAAACTTTTGTGGATATTATGAAGGGTATATGGCTGCCTGAGTGTCCAAGCCAATGTCACATTACACTGATGTCGGTATATACTTATAGAAATAATTATTTATAAACATCTAAACATCCAGGACTAAAGTACAAACTTTCATATCATCACAAAAAAGTTTGCCTCTGGTGGGATTTGAACCTGCAGTCATTTCAAGACAGGGTCACTTCTAACTAGAGTATCAGATAATCATAAAATAAATAATTGGTATAATTTAAAAAAGAACTTTTAAAACTATTTAATTCTTATTGCATTGGTCTTAGTGCTTTACATTTTCTTCCTTCAACAGGATGAAAACCAGTACAAAATTGAAGTAAGCCTAAAAGTTACCACCCTTCACAATCATGACACTTCCTCGCGTCAGAAATGTATAGTTACATTAAAAGATTTAGGAGAAAATGGTGTCAGTATACAGGATCATGATTATCAGTGCGAAATATTTGGCCCTCAGCCAAGTGGTAATGTTTTTAATGTTGACAATATTGTATCTGAGGAGCAAAGTTCCACAACAACTGAAACCGAGATTGATTACCAACCAGTGCAGCTTGACAATGAAGTACAGAGTAATACAGAGGTAAGGTCCCTTTAAAGTTAATTTGTCATGAACATATTATTACTCCTGTAAAATGAAATAAATATTTCAGACACATAACATTATCACCAAAGTATGTAATAGCTAACTTTACAATCTAGATACAAAGATTTATAGATATGAACATGTTATGGCAATATACATTACTTTGCACTCAATCTAAAAGTAATTAGGTACACATAAAATTACGCACCCGAAATTCGTTTAATTTTTATTTTTCTGTTTCATGGTAGAATATAAATTGTTACGTATGTTCGGACAAAGGCATGAAAATGTTTTTCTACCAGTATTAATTTATTTGGTGTGACTGTTGGATTTGATTCATATCAATATTGTTGTTGTTTCCTGTTCATCTGTATTCTATTATTATGACTATAATTAAATGTTAATCATATTCAATGGCTTCTTAACGAATGTCTATTGTTGCTAACATTAGTTAGTGATATCCATTTTGAATTAGTAACTACATAGCCTGTGATCTTTTTAAATCTAATGATGCAAGTTGAACATTAACTCCAATATATTCTCATTGGTCAAAAGTCTCGATAGCCGAGTGGTTGGGTGATGGGAATTATGAGTCAAGAGACCCGAGTTCAATCCCCAGGTGGCAGGCTCGTACCAATGGGGTTTTTCAAAAACTTATGTACGAATTATTATATCGTTGGCTTGGACATAAAGACGGCGACGGGCTCACCACCTGTCACGTTGTCCCGAAAATATCTTCGGTGGAAGGTGGGTCAAAGGGACTTAATTTTTTAGACTAGCCCTCTGTCTACCCCTGTATTGGGAATTGCGTGAAGATATTTGTATTTATTTATTTATTTACACATTGGTTTTGGGGATTGAATTTGGGTCTTCTAATCTGAATTCCGATGAATCGGGGCTTATCGTTGGTATAGTGTAAATTTTTGTGTGGGTATAGAAAAAGGACTTTGCTTGGTGTTTCTCTCTATAATAAAATCTCGGACAAAGAAATATAAACCAAATAATACACGGCAGATTCAGGGTAATTATAAACCCTCAATATTCGGGTATCGGTAAGTATCCTACCGGAATTTTCCTCTGTGAAGCAGTGAACTGCAGGCTTTAGTGATAAATGGTAAAAGGTCAAGCAAGCAGTGTTAGGTTATTTGAAACCAGTATCCACTAAAACCTGACGCTTTTCGCATTTAGGGACCGTGGCGTATCGTTATATTGACAGTTTAATATCTTTGTCACAAAACTTCCCTTCCCCCATTATAAAAAATACTGTAACAAAAGTGAAATACAAAAACAAATCAATATTTTTTTTTCTGTACAAAACAAAGCAAATGCCTTAGAGGCCATTCATTCCACAGTACTATACAAGAAATAATGTTTTATAAATAGGTTATTAATCATTCGTTTTATCGTCATGTTGTCATACCTGAATGACAGACTTGTTTTGGATACAGTGACAATTTCATACATTAGATTATATTAAATGTGGACAGCTAGCGGTGTCAGTTCTGAGATAACTAGGAAAATATTTATTAATAGTCCTCAATCGAGCCATGAAATCACTTACGTGACCCTGGTCTCTCAGGACTAGTTCGTCAAACCCGTGCAATTTAAGCCGATAACGCTTTAATGTAGTTAAAAATTTTGTTTCTTACTTAATACAAGATAATTAAATGAGTCATGTGAGCCCTTTGATATGGGATTGCTTTAATACGGCTTGGCGCTGACTAAAAAAAGAGACAATAATCTTCTCTGCATATAAAGTTCGACGTATAGATATGCGTGTATTAAATATGTATAGATATGTATATGCATGGCCTTTCTTGTCGTATAGAAACTTTTGTATGCATAATCAATTGGTCCTCTATGGGTTAAAATAAAAAAAGGATGTACCTATGTGTTTATTCTCAATCGGAAGTAGATACCTAATTTTAGTGCTTGTTATTTTAAAATTCCCATCAATTCCCGTTATATTTATTTATCATATATATTTTACCCCCCTTATTATGTGATCTTTATAACAGGAAAGGTATCAGTAGCCCAAATATTAAGGTGTTGCGCTGGCGGTTTAGATTCTTATCTATATTCAAATACTTATACTATAACTTGTCCTGACTCTGTCTTGCTATACATATCTATACATATATTTTATAGTCTATGTAAGATTGTAACTATATATTATGGATTGGAACTAGCCATTGCTATAGTACGTTATGAGATACGTTAAAATAAATTTGTAATCTTAAACATACACAATTAATAAATTTTACAAAACAATCTAGAACTTCGTGTTCCTCGGCCGTCATTAGCCGGGACTCCCATGTTAGTGATGCATGATTTCATCATAATTATAATACTCGCGTGACATCATAGTCCGGTAATAAGCGTCACATGAAGTTGGTTTGGAAAACATATTTTATTTCGAAAAATAAGTTCCTAGAGCTATCCGAACTCTAATTTACGATTTTTAGAATATTCATTAGGCTTATATTAACAGCGTTTGGCACACCTCACCACCTGTCACGTTGCCCGAAATAGGTTTTGGTGAAAGTTGATTCGGTGAGTTAGGAATTAATTGTCTGAACCTATGTCAACCCCAGTCGGGAATGCGTAAAGATATTTATTTATTTATTTTTATCTGTTTATCTCTTTGTTTGAGCGTCACACACTTCATTGTTCGATGTCGAAACTATAAAACAACAAAACAATCTATAAAATTGCTACTATTAGTAAAAAGACACGGACATCTACTAGTAGATACAGGTTAAGCTCTCAGTATGAATCGTTACAGAGTTGTTTACGGAGATGTTAATATTAAATATTTTTTTTTCATAATAAATAAATAAATTGTATTATGGAACCAGAAATAATAAATGTACCTGAAATAGAAAAGCCGATGAGAGGCCCGAGAAAAATCAGAAATTTTTTTCTACATTTATCACACATGGAATGGAGCTGGAGACACCATGAAAACTGGTGATTACGCGCGGTGCAACTGGTCCGCTGAGTTCGTCAAAAGGCGGAGGAGTTCGTGAGGTCGTTCATATTAAAATAACATACACTTGTTTGTAAATTACGCACAAATTACTGAACGAATTTTACTGCGGTTGTAAACAAAAAGATATGTGCAATAAGCTTAACGTACGTATATTTGTATCTATGTTTATGTATCCGTGTGTTTGTCTGTGGCATCGTTGCTTCCAAACGGATGAATCGATTTTGATTTAGTTTTTTTTTTGTTTTGAAAGCTGGCTTGTTATATTCATCAGCTCTTTTCTATTCGGTAATGTACGAGCAATTTCAATATTTACTTTTGAAGGGTTTATCGTTTTTAATTATATATAAATTTTTTCGCTTTATAATTGAAAAAAGAAATCTTAAATGTTCTGTTCCGTTAATTATCTGATGACCCGATAGCCCAGTTTGTAGCGAGCCTGCATCAGAAGCTAAGGGTTGCTGGTTAGAATTCAGCTAGAGAACAAATATTTGTGTGACGAATATGAATCTTTGTCTTCGAGTTATAGATATTTATGACCATGTATATACGAATGTTCCGTGTGGTAACAGCGTAAGAAAATTGCCACCTTTCTTCCCGTGGGTGTCGTAAGAGGCGACTAAGGGAAACAGCCTTAAATATCGGTATGGCAATCGATAGATGGCGGGATAACCATCTCTAAAAATATCAGACCGAAGATGGGCAGCAGCATCTGAGGTGCGAGTGGTCTGGTACTGCGATCGCCAATCCGCTTGCCAAGCGTTGCGATTATGGCAAATCCTCCCTATGGGTGAGGTCTATGTCCTAGTGGACTTTAACAGGCCGATATGTATGTGTATATGTATGTATGTATGTATATACGAATATTTATTCATATATTTAAGAATATTGTGCCATTAGCATGGACATTAAAAAGGCGATAGGCTCACCACCAGTCACGTTGTCCCAAATATACTACGGCTGCCCTATAACCTCTGCCTACCCCAGTATGGGATATTGCGTGAATATATAAAAAACATTATATGTTTTGTGTGTACAGATTAGTCTATCTCTCTGATACGCAGTCTTCATAACAAAATAAGGTTACAATACTCGTGTGTCTGTGACTGTGACCAACTGAGCGATAACCACTGGATCAATGGGTTAAGGATAATGTATAAAAACGTTGTGAATTTTGTTTATAAAATATTGTTTAGGACTGATTTATCTCGGGTGCGAATATACAATACGGGTGTGATGTACAAGCGAAATAAACTCTGTTTGTTGCGTATAGACGGTTGAATGATCTTTTATTGTAATTTGACAACGAAATATTTAAAAAAATAAATAAATATCTTCATGCAATTCCCAATACACGGGGAAGACAGAGGTCTAGTCTAGACAATTAAGTCCCTTCGACCCACCTTCCATCGAAGATATTTTCGGGACAACGTGACAGGCGGTGAGCCCGTCGCCGTCTTTATATCTAAGCCAATGATATAATTTGTACATACGTTTTTGAAAAACCCCATTGGTTCGAGCCTTTCGCCTGGGGATCGGACGGTGTCTTGACTCGAAATTCCGACCGCCCAATCAATCGGCTATCGTGACGTGATTAAAAAAAAACTAATTTAGCAGCCTGTGTATGATCACTGCCTAGGTAGTCCTTCCTATCAAATAGTGAGACAGAATAGAGTTCGGGAACGTTCACTATGCTGCTCTTCTTTCCGACTCCATACGTTCTCGAAATACGTTCAACGGTGTCCTTCACGCTTCAGTTGAAGTTTTAAATCTCTCTTCTTACGCCTCTCCAGCATGATGGCACCATTTTTGCTAAAATTTCGGTTCTCAAAAACACTTCTTAAAAATCTTGAAACCTTTACGGAATTGATTTATACACTACACAGTTTAATCACGTCTATATCAGTTGTCATGATTTTATTACAGTTACAACAATACATAACTGCAAACATTGCTGCTTTTTAAACGGTACTCGTTATAAACTGGGAAACGAATGGAAGTAAATCTCGCGGTTGTCAAAGCTATGCGGGTAAGCAAAGGTTGTTGAAAAAGCGCCACCTGGGTCTGGCGTTGGGCCTGACCTACGAGGTGGCGCTTTTCGACCATTAAGTCTACTACTGGAAATATGCCTCTATCTCAAAAAACATTTGCCTCACTCCAATAAATAATCTCATAGTCTTAAGGTCTCTCTAGGAATGCAGTTGCTAAGCGTTTCCACACTGTACTCTGTCTTTTTCACTCGTTTTACCTTACCTTGTTCTTAAATTTTGAATACAAGATTCATTATATATTAGTTTATATGAAACAAGTTATATTTTACTCTACTCACTTTTGTTTAGGCTACCTCTGGAGAACAGTTCTTTGCTGTACCTAAAGAGACATCATCTACACCATGTATCGGATGTGCGTCTTTTGTGAATCCTCATGCAGCCGGCGTTGATCAGTTGGCAGCATTGGGCATCCGCCACCTAAACCGGCACGAGCCAAACGTGAAGCATTCCTTGAACTCGGTCCTCGAAGTCGAGAGGCAGGTTCAGGTCAGTGTACAACGCTAAGGTAGTGTTATTCTGAAATGCTTCTTCATGTGATATGCTTCTTCATTCCATCTGCATTCTATAGAGTCTGTTAAAAGCTTGCTGCGGTACACAACTATGTAATGTAATGGAAATGTAAACCCTTTTCTTAGTACGATTTGTTATTATTGCAATATATGTCATGCGACTTGGCAATCCCATTTCGAGACACCTCAAATACTGATTCTTCAGCTTAATGACAACAACAAACTAATAATAATAACAAAATATAATAACTTAATAATAACAACAAAAATAAGTATGCTTGAGTCGGTGTGAGTGTGTATGGCAACATAAAGGTTGACTAGCGTATTTGCTTTTAAATGAGAATAGATCCTGTATCACGAAGTGAACAGTTTATTGTATTATTTTTCATTGTTTGGTGTTATAGTGCGTGAATATTTAATAATTTTCTTTTAATGCACTTATAAACTGTGCAAAGCCTGTCTATTAACAGGTTTAAAAAATATATTTAAGAAAAGCTTTACAGGTAGGGTTATTATAATATTAATGAATATATTAATGAGAGTAACCCCTGGGAATAAGGTGATCGCTCCCAAGCTATTTCTAGAAAATATCACATTATATTTGTATAATGCATTATATTGTTAAAAATATTGACCAAAAAAGAGGATACCTACGGAGTTTCTTTCGCCTGTTTCTTCTCCGTTAGAGGAACTTCATTACGAAACGGTGGTAGATTGAAAATGACGATCGATAAACGAATGTATGTTCTTATGTCGATGAATAAATGATTTGATTTGATTCGAAACAAAAAAGCATTTAATTGGGTCATAGGAAGTCTTTATAAAATTCATATTTAAAGTACTTTCATTATATTTCAGGTAGTTAATGGTGTGCGGTATATTCTAACGCTACAAATTAATTATAATAACTGCACCAGCGAAATAACAGAAACCTGTTCTTTCATTAAACCATGTAAAGTTACTATATTGGAAAAGCCATGGGCAAGGTTATATGACGGCTCAAAATATAGAGCGATTTTGGCTAACAACTGCACTGAAGAATGGATTTTTGATGATGGCGAAGTCGTATTTGATGGAAATAGGGAAAGCAATGATATTGTAATAAATCCAGCTAATAACGATCAAAGAAAGGATGATGATACCCGGAAACCTATTCCAGATTATGACAAAATTGCTAACACCGGTTCTGTGGATGATATACTCAAGGCGATACATAATTCAGATTTGCAGTCTCAACAGATACCTCAAAAAATGTTAACGGAAGCAGATGTGAAAAAAATAGAAGAGCAAATAATCCCTTACAGAGATTTTCAGGAAACATCTACATTGCGTAATGAAGAAGGGACACAAAGCTCTGACGTTGAGAATCTTGACTTCCAAACTGTCCCACAAAGTGAAACAAAAAAAAATTATAACCCAAACTATAATTCATTGTATTCAAAGACGGAGGGTGAAAAAGTGTCTTCTTTGAACGAAGATAAGAAAAAGGCCATCGATGATTTTTTCAACTTTTTCGACTCTGCTGTTTTGGATAGTGAAAAAAAGACGCCGTTTGTAAGAAGCAAGAGCTCTAGTGATGTAACTTTTGTTGGAGGACCAGTGAATCGAAACCCGAATGATCCCAAATATATGCAGCTAGCGACGGAATCTATGCAAAAGTATTTGCAGATAGCGGGAATATCTAATCCCCATAAAATTGTTGCAATAGACAGGGTAACATCCCAAGTTGTAGCTGGATCGTTAACAAAGATTGATTTTAAGATTTTGCCACAAGAAGGTACTGGTTCTGATATCAGCTGTCACTCTGAAATATTGGAGCAGCCTTGGAAAAATAAGAAAGACATAGATGTTTCATGCCGAATTGATGACGGTTTATCACGAGGTAAGAGGGGAGTACTGGGACGGCAGACAGATAAAGACGTTAATGATCCTAAATACTTGGAGCTAGCGCAGGAATCGATGCAAAAGTATCTACAAACATCTGGAAATTCCAATCCTCATAAAGTTGTCGAAATAGAAAAGGTAACGTCTCAAATTGTATCTGGATCGTTGACAAATATCGATTTCAAAATTATGCCGATAGATGGTACCAGTGACAAGATTAGCTGTCACTCTAAAATATGGGAGCAGCCATGGAATAAAAAGAAAGATATAGATGTTTCATGCCGAATTGATGACGGTTTATCACGAGGTAAGAGGCAAGTACTGGGAGGGCAGACAGAAAAAGACGTTAATGATCCTAAATACTTGGGCCTAGCGCAGGAATCAATGCAAAAGTATCTACAAACATCTGGAAATTCCAATCCTCATAAAGTTGTCGAAATAGAAAAGGTAACGTCTCAAGTTGTTTCTGGATGGTTGACAAAGATCAATTTCAAAATTATGCCGATAGATGGTACCAGTGACAAGATTAGCTGTCACTCTAAAATATGGGAGCAGCCATGGAATAAAAAGAAAGAAATAAATGTTACATGCCGAATTGATGACCGTTTATCACGAGCTAAGAGGCAACTGCCAGGAGGGGAAACGGAAAAAGATCCAAATGATCCCATATATTTGCAACTAGCGACTGAATCAATGCAAAAGTATCTACAAACATCTGAAATTCCAATCCTCATAAAGTTGTCGAAATAGAAAAGGTAACGTCTCAAGTTGTTTCTGGATGGTTGACAAAGATCAATTTCAAAATTATGCCGATAGATGGTACCAGTGACAAGATTAGCTGTCACTCTAAAATATGGGAGCAGCCATGGAATAAAAAGAAAGAAATAAATGTTACATGCCGAATTGAGGACCGTTTATCACGAGCTAAGAGGCAACTGCCAGGAGGGGAAACGGAAAAAGATCCAAATGATCCCATATATTTGCAACTAGCGACTGAATCAATGCAAAAGTATCTACAAACATCTGGAAATTCCAATCCCCATAAAATTGTTAAAATGGAAAGGGTAACAACTCAGGTGGTATCTGGATCGTTGACAAATATCGATTTCAAAATTATGCCGATAGATGGTACCAGTGACAAGATTAGCTGTCACTCTAAAATATGGGAGCAGCCATGGAATAAAAAGAAAGAAATAAATGTTACATGCCGAATTTATGACCGTTTATCACGAGCTAAGAGGCAACTGCCAGGAGGTGAAACGGAAAAAGATCCAAATGATCCCATATATTTGCAACTAGCGACTGAATCAATGCAAAAGTATCTACAAACATCTGGAAATTCCAATCCCCATAAAATTGTTAAAATGGAAAGGGTAACAACTCAGGTGGTATCTGGGTCGTTGACTAAGATTTATTTTCAAATTTCGCCAACGGAAGGTACAGGTGATGTGATAAATTGCTTTTCTAAGATCTGGCAGAAGCCGTGGGAAAACAAGAAAGATATAGATATTTCATGCCAAGTTGGCGGCCGTGCACGGACCTCAATGACACCATTAAGAAATAGAAGGAGTAGAGGAAGCCCCAAAGTATGTGATCCAACACTTCCCAAATTCAAAACATTGGCTGAAGAAGCTCTGGTTACTTATCAAAAATTAGAAAACTGTCAGCAACATCACAAAGTAGTTGATGTTAAACGTGTGGTTTCGCAAGTAGTTGCAGGTACATTATACAAAATTGACTACACTGCTGCACCTACCACATGTTTGATACATAATACTAAAAATTTAAGTAACTGCGAAGAAAATAAAAAAATTATATTATATTGTCATGCTGAAATTTGGGATCGACCATGGCTTGGGCATAAAAAAATTGATGTTAGGTGTTTTACAGACGATGAAAATGCAGAGTTATCAGAAGAGAATTTGAATTCATTTAAAAACGAGAAAATAGTTGATGACGATAAAAAAGATGTGGTGCTAAGTAAGATTGGACATGGACAATTATTTAAAAGGCTTCCTGCTTTGACCAAAAGATCTGTGACTAAAAATTTTTCACACAAAAACAAACTGAAAATTGGAAAATTAGTGCAAGAATCGCTAGACAAACTTGAAATGTCATCTTTACACAAACAGAAACAAAGGGTGTACCAAATCAATAATTACACTAGTGAAATGACCTCCGGACGTGTTATAACTATTAATTTTGACGTGGGCTATACATCATGTTTGAAATATGAAGAAATTAATAACATTACATTTTGCGATTTCTTGGAAAATTTGCCTAAACGACGTTGTGTATCCCGTATATGGGAAACACTGAAGAATGGAAAAGAAATTGAAGTGACGTGTGATGATCACGATCATATTCCAGAAATTCAATTAAATACTGAGAACGCGATGCATTTGGCTACCGAAGCATTAAAACATATTGAGGCTAAGTACCCTCACCACCGACGCCAGAAAATTGTGAGAATATTCTCGTTAGAGAAACAAATGGTCGCGGGCGCTCACTACAGAATGAAGCTTGAAGTTGGACCTACAAATTGTGTAGCATTAAGCATAAAGCAAAATTGCACCCTTGATGAGGATATGGGTCCAAATATGTTCTGCCGGGTGAATGTGTGGCTGCGAGCAGGGTCGGAGCACCCAGCAAATTTCCATGTCACATGCGACCAAGAGAATTCCCATGACCAATTAAGGCGTCACTTGCAAGCGCAACATATGTTTTACGATTTTCTTGCAACCTACAAACCGTCATATTTGGACAATCGTGAGGAAATGTTAAAACGATTCGAAATTTTCAAAGGCAACGTCAGAAAGATCCACGAACTCAACACTCGCGAAAGAGGCACAGCCACGTATGGTGTAACTAAATTTGCCGATTTGACGTACGAGGAATTTAGCCGGAATTATTTGGGATTGAAACCGAGTCTACGTAATCCTTATAACATTCCCATGAAGAAAGCAGATATACCAAAAGTTAGCCTGCCCGACAAGTTTGACTGGCGTGACAGTGGTGCTGTTACTGAAGTGAAGAACCAAGGGTCGTGTGGAAGTTGTTGGGCTTTCAGTGTCACAGGTGATGAATATTGCAGTATTTTTTATTTATTTTACTACTGTTACTGAATAACAATTTGAGCTGAAAAGTTTTGACTGTCTGACTAAAGGGCGGAAGGTAATAATCTTATTTAAATCGCAGGTAATGTGGAAGGTCAATGGAAGATTAAGACAGGGAATCTGGTGTCCTTGAGCGAACAGGAGCTGGTCGACTGTGACAAGCTTGATGAAGGATGCAACGGAGGACTGCCGGACAATGCCTACAGGTACCTCTAGCTGATTTGTTACAATTTTATTTGTGTGCTTCCATCAATTTAATGATGACCTCCGTGGACGAGTGACGTACACACCGGTTTTTATGGTGTCGCCAGCCCTGAGGTTTCCGGGTTCAGGTCAATGTAGAAAACATTTTTTCTACTTTTTCTCGAGTCTAGGTGGATTCCAAAATACAAATCAAATTCAATACAAGTCTAATCAAACTGCTATGGAAATGTTGCATCGTTTCTTACCCAGCTTCAGAACTTAGCGATGTTTCTTACCTGATACGCGACAGCGTTGATTTTTTACTGCGGCACGAATGGTGGGGGTCACGATAGCCGAGTGGTTGGATGATCGAAATTCGAGTCAAGAGACCCAAGTTCGATCCCAAAGGGTTTTTTTTTCACAAACTGGACTGGAAAGATGGGTCGGAAGGACTTAATTGTATCTTATTTTTATCTAGCCCTGTATTGGAAATGGCATGAAGATATTTATATATTTTTACGAATGGTAGGGATCAACCACGGAATTGGAGTAACCGCCGCAAGTTAAGGAAATCTGTTTTCCCGTTTCGTCCCGTGAGTGATGTATCCGTAGGAGCACTTGTAGATACAATTAAGCGTCAGTAACCGCTTACTTTGGTGAGCCATTAGGCCAATGCGGGGCAATTGAGCAAACGTCTAATGAACCCGTGAAATATACCACAATTATCACACTCATAGGCGTAATAGTAGAAAAACTATGCAGTTCGCCGTATGTCACCGAAGAACTAATTTCGTTGGCTTGAACGGCCAACGGCGTCGGGCTGACCACCTGTCACGTTGTCCCGAAAATATCTCCGGTGGAAGGTGGGTCTAAGGGACTTAATTGTCTAGACTAAACCTCTGTCTACCCCTGTATTGGGAATTGCGTGAAGATATTTATTTATTTTTTTAAAATTCTATTAATTTCGATCTAAACATTTTCGTTGAGCTGACGAATGCACGGACGGACGGTGTAGTATGGTTTTGTACAGAACCATCTAACGTTATCTTACGTTATGGTTAAGTTTTCCTGTTTATGAAACATCTAGCAGACTTGCGAATGAGGTTAAGGTTTCAAGGATTTATTTGTTGTTCGTGTACATAATGATTGTTATTATGAAAATATTAAATTTAAATTTTCATGCAGCAACTCTTTTATTACGGTCTAAAGAGAACATATCTGTGTTCCGGCCAATACAATATCGACGTGAGCTTGAAACCGGTTAACCACAGTTTCATGTCGAGACGACGATGGATGAGAGGCACGCGTACGCAACGGTTTTTATGGTGTCGTCATCTCAGAGGTCGCTGGATTCCCGGTCGGATCAATGTAGAATACACTTTTTCTAAATTTTTTCAGGGTCCGGGTGTTTTCAGGGTTCGTTGTTTCTAATTCCATACTACAAGTGCTTAAGCGCTTACTTTGGGATCAGAGCAGTATGTGATGTTGTTCTTATCTATCTATGTCCGTACATAGAACGAACCGTGTCTGAATATCCATGTTCATGTTAGTCATGAGAAAACAATAGAGATAACTATATGAAAGTATGTGCGTAAGCGCGATAACTATGCATTGAATACGAAATAAAATGACCATTGCAATGTTTTGTTGTTTATACTACATCGTGAAGTGTACTAGGATCGTAAACATACGAGTAGTTATTTGTTTTATGTAAGTTCACATTGTTGAGCACTGAATGTTTTCAATTGTTCTGTTTATTTAAATACCTGATTTGTTATTGCTTGCATTTTGCTTTGCTTGCATTATTAAGTGCTCTATACATATAGTATAGATAAAAAAACTTCCCGACAAAATTAAATTGAAGTGTCTATTTGTAATTCCAAATAAACAGCGTTTCACTTATCAAAATTAAGATAATGGTTTAAATACGGTATGTACATAAAAACAATTTTAAGTATTTTCTCTCTATCTCAGTTTGTTCCAGCTAATATCTGAAACGGCTTGACCGATTTTAACGAGACCTTTACTGCCGTATAAGGAGTAACTTACTCTACTTTTATTTTAGAAAAATAATCAGGGTCTTCTCGTTAAGAGTTAAAACGCAAAGCCACGGGGTGGGGGGGACAGAAGGTGAATAATATAATTCAAATTCGATCCCGAAAGTATTTTGAATCAGAATAATTCAAACTAAAAAATTTTTTTTATAGGGAAGGGAGGCAAACGAACAGGTGGCTCACGTGATGGTAAGTGATTACCGCCGCCCATGAACATCTGCAATACCGGAAGAATAGCGGATGCGTTGCCGGCCTTTGAGAAAGGTATAGGCTCTTTTCTTGAAGGTCCCTAAGTCGTATCGGTCCGGAAAAACCGCTGACGGCAGCTTATTCCACAAAGTGCAAGTGCGTGGCTGAAAATTCCGCGAAAAACGCACTGTGGTGTAATGCCAAGCATCAAGGTGGTGTTGATTAAATATGAGGTTATGCCGTAAGGTACGATGGTGAAATTCAGCGGCTGGGATTAATCCGAACAATTCCTCGGAGCACTCCCCGTAGTACATCTTGTAAAAAATGCAAAGAGATGCAACGTCTCTTCGCAATGCCAAGGGATCTTGCCCATCAGGTAGATCATGGTCGTCGACGATTCGAGCCGCTCTTCTTTGGATACGGTCAAATGGAAGCTGACACTGGGGTGCCCCCGCCCAGAGATGCGAACAGTACTCCATGTGCGGCTGAATCTGCGCCTTATAAAGTTGCAAGCGGTGGGCCGGCATGAAATACTGTCGTGCTCTACTGAGCACGCCAAGCTTTTTAGAGGCCAATTTGGACTTCCCTTACAAGCGACCGCGAAACTGAACGTTGCTCGATATGTCGACGCCAGGGATTCCGATACTGGCTGAGGCAACTAGGGAAGTGCTAATTAAACTGAATTTGAAAAAACAAATAAGTGAATTGACGTGCAACAACGTCAAACTTGCGAGTATCTGGTACCTACTGATCTTACTCCTGACCGCCACTCGCTTTTCAAGCGTCACGAATATGATAAATCCTCCATACGGAAGAAGTTTGCACTCGTATTTCTTCGCAAACGGAGTACCAAACACTTTGCATCGTTGACGTCGGTTCCCCTCTCTTGAATTTTAGGTGTGGTATTACTACACTTATCCCGTCATCTGTCTGAAGCCAATGAAATTCTCCAAGCTTTTCCTTTAGTAAGTCGCGATAGTCGAGTGGTTGGTTGAGCGGAATTCGAGTCTAGAGACCCGAGGTCGTTACCTGGGTGGTAGGCTCGCACTAATGGGTTTCTTGAAAACGTACGTACGACTTATATCGTTGGCTTGGGCATAAAGACGGCGACGGGCTCACCCCCTGTCACGTTGTCTTAAAAATATCTTCGGTGGAAGGTGGGTCGAAAAGACTTCATTGTCTGGACCTCTGTCTACCCCTATGTTGGGAATGGCGTGAAGATTTTTATTTATTACATCGTCACGCATACTTACAGATAGTGGCTAGAGGGAATAGATCGCCAAGCGTCGATCCTTACATATCTCTTTCGCATCTTTCGAATTCATAATTTTCTTCGTGTACACACATCTAGGTTTCCGAGTACTCTTGGCGCGAACAATTTGCTGACATAGTCTTCGACAGTTAGTCTTGGCCTTCTACCCCTTTTAATGTTTACTTTGGCGCCGTATGTTTTCTTTACCATTCGTTCTTCACTCATTCGTCCAATATGCCCAAAGCATCAAACCACGCCCATAATCTTTTTAGTTATAAGTTAAGTTTTCAAACTTGCCATATTGCGAATCATTTCGATTCGTTTTCGTTCAGCCAAGGTAACGCCGCAAAATTTACGAAGCGGTCGCATTTTTACAGCACTCACTTTGCTTCTGCTGATATGACTAGATTTCGTTGCCGTATAACAGCACAGCGTTTGTCCAGTGCCGACAAGGCACCATTGACTTTCTTTCCGGTAGCTTCGCCTGAATCACGTCTTCTATCTCGCTTAAAATCGCTTCTCAAGTATACAATTTTATTTTCCTGTTCTATACATTCCTGAAGTCACGATAACCGTGTGGCGGAGTGTTCGAAATTCGAGTCAAGAGACCCGAGTTTGGTACCCCAGGGGTCGTACCACGGTTTTTTTTTAAAAACATGTCTCTCACGTTTTTTGTTCAATAAATTGTCACGTTGTCCCAAATTTCTGTCAAAAACATTCCTGTCGTTTGGTGTCGGCGTATGAATATAACCACCTCTCTTTCAGCGAGTTACGCTAGAGGAGACTGAGAGGAAAGCCTAGTAAAAAGTAATAGCTACCACTATAAGGTGCAATAGCCGTCTCGGAAAAAACTAAAACAAAATGAAGCAACAAGACAGTAGTGTCTTGTACCGCACCGTAGACACTCACAGACCTCCTATATACTGCAGTGGACTTTAACAGGCCATTGAGTAAGAGTTTCCTCCTTTCGAATATCAGAACCTTATTTTTTAGCGTTCCGTATGTCAGAATAAAAAAACGGAAAAACCCTTATAGATTTGTATAATTCGTCTTAAATTAAAGAGACATTTGCAAAATCAACTGACACGGGTGAGACTCGAATCCCCGACCACTGCCGTACCGTGGCAACGCTCTGTCCTACGAGCCATCGTGTACCACACGGATCAGTGGATACTAAATGAATCTCTTAAGATCAGTGGATATTTAAAATCTCTCCTTTATATACTATGGTGTTGGCGACATCTACCGGAAGTTATTGAACTTCCAGCCCAATGTCCGTACAGCTACTAAACATTAATATGATAACGCCATTTACACTCTTATTATGCATTTTTTTGAATATTTAAAACATTTAAGTTATGCTGAACTCTTTATTAAATTTAAGAGAAATAAAAAATATCAACTAATATTATGCTTAAAAGTGTATTATTTTTATTAGTCATAATTTTTTTACCGATTTCTGTTTAGTTTTCATTGGCAGTAAAAGAACAAACTAGAAGAAAAACGTCCCCATAATCTAACACAAGTTCTAGTAATTATTAGAATTAGCAACTGTGGGAAAACCCGATCTATTGATTATCTGTTTTGCAATAAAATTATGATTCGGATCTTGATGAGGAAGCCCCGCGCTCCTACGTCAACGCGACTAACTTTACTTCTACGAATCAATTTTGTATAATTTAAAAGAAAAGTGTTAGTTTTTTACTTACAGTAATTAATGAATGTTTTTTTTAGATATTAATGAAAATACAAATGTCGTATATTATATTATTTATAAAAATTAAAAAAAATCATTCTTCTTTACAGCCTTTCAAGAGTTCACTGAAACATAGGCCTTCCCTAAAGTTTGCCACAAAGAAAGACCTTAACCACCTACGTTCATGGACGTTGGCTTGGACATACAGACGGCGACGGGCTCACCACCTGTCACGTTGTCCCGAAAATATCTTCGGTGGAAGGTGGGTCGAAGGGACTTAATTGACTAGACTAGACCTCTCTGTTTACTTATTGCTGGGAATTGCATAATGATATTTATTTATTTATTTTACTACCAAAACGTAACTAACTCGTGACCGGAAGTAGCGTGTATGGTGTTAGGTATCTGGTACTGCGATCACCAATCCGCTTGCCAGGCGTGGCGATTATGGCAATGCTTCTCCTGCAGACCGGCCTATGTAATGCAGTGAACTTTTGCAGGCTGTAATGATGGAGATGTTATAAACATGGAAGTTTTCGTTTTGGATTCCTCTTTCTTTGCATATTATACCCAGTCGGCAGTCTGTTCTGCTTCACAAATAAAGGAATTAAAAATATCTTCACGCCCCGTTTTCAATATTGGGGTAAAATCTTTTCGACCCACCTTTCACTGATGACATTTTTTAGCGCTACGTGACAAGTTGCGAGCCTGTTGCCATTTTCATGCTCAAATCAACGATATAAATCGTACATAAATTTTGAAAAACCTCATTGGCTTCGATCATGGGAATGTATGAATCGAACTTGGGTATCGTAGTGTTTCACATATAGTAGTGTTTTACATTTATATACATAAATATTACAGGGCTATCGAGCAATTGGGGGGCCTCGAGACGGAGAGCGACTATCCTTACGAGGGAGAGAACGATAAATGCGCTTTCAATAGGAGCATGTCGAAGGTCACCATCAGCGGTGCCGTCAACATCAGCAGCGACGAGAGCGATATGGCTAAGTGGCTGGTCACCAACGGACCCATATCCATTGGTAAGATTTTTGTACCCGACAGTGATAGGATTAAATATAATTGTTAGGTAGAAGCAAAACTATTTTAACAATACATAAAAATAGGAAGTATATCTTTACGCCGTTCCCTATACAGGGGTAGACAGATGTCCAAATAAATAAGTCCTTTTGACTCTCCTTACATCGAAGACATGGTTTAGACAACGCGGCAGGTGAGCCCGTTGACGGCGACGGGCGCCGTAGAAACGATATTCATCGTACATACGTTTTCAAAAACCTATTGCTATGAGGCTTGGGTATCGAACTCGGGTCTCTTGACTCGAATACCGATCACCACTCGGCTATCGTTACTTTAACAATAACACATTAAACTGACTTAAAGCATCCCGGTGTAGTATGTCACAGCTGACGACCATGCAAATGTAATTTTTGCCTACCCCTATAGCGATGGGCGTTATTGTATGTACTCACTCGTACGTGCTTATTGAAAATGTTTATGAGAATTATATTTAGTATATAGATTCCTTTTTCACGTCGGCATTTTGCGTGGCCGTGCTCTATTCCAGTCCAGCCCATTCCAGGCGCAGCGGAAGATGAAGCTTGTCTTTACTGCGTAAGTTTTACTCTGCAACTTCTCAACCATGCTTTGTTGTGTTAAGGTATAAACGCTAACGCGATGCAATTCTACGTCGGCGGCGTGTCCCACCCGTGGAAGGTCCTCTGCAACCCTAAGAATCTTGATCACGGAGTGCTCATCGTCGGTTACGGCGAGAAAGGTAATCACGTTATATTAAAAAAGACCTTAACACTATGAAATGTGGTAAGTTTCCTATGGGTACAGCGAAAAAATAAAATAAATGTATTCACGCTATTCCCAATACAGGGGTAGACAGAGGTCTAGTCTAGACAATGGTCTTGTTGACCCTTGGACCCACCTTCCACCGAAGTTATTTTCGGGACAATGTGACAGGTGGTGAGCCCGTCGCCGTCTTTATGTCCAAGCCAACGATATAATTCGTACATAAGTTTTTGAAAAACCCATTGGTTCGAGCCCGCCACCTGGCGATCGAACTCGGGTCTCTTGACTCGCGAAATTCCGACCACCCAACCACTCGGCTATCGTGACTTTTTTTTTACAGGGTATAGCGAATGAATAAGAAAAGAACGAATACTGTGGAAGGAGAAACGAGTTTGTATGAAAATTATGAGGCTAGAGGAATGAAGAGAATTATGAGAATTTTATTGTGTGTGCTTTATGATATTTAGGTATGTTTAATTTCTTTGGATTTTTGCTCGAAATAGATGAGTTATATCAAGAAAATGTTGAGGTCTTGTTTTTAGCTTTTAGCAAGGGGCAGATGATCTAATAGTAACAAAGAGAACTACTGAATTTCAATAAATAAGTACAAATTTTTAATCATTAGATCTTTAAAAAAATGTATAATATATATAACTAGTTTAACTAAAAGGATGAAAAGTGGTTCGAATGGAATAAAGTCAAGATAGAAGAGTGGCTGGGTGGATTGGAACGTACGAATTGGATGGAATTGCGTGAAGAATAGACGGCGACGGGCTCACCACCTGTCACGTTGTCCCAAAAATATCTTTAGTGGAAAATGGGTCAAAGGGATGGTCAGTTGCCGAGACTAAACCTCTGTCTATCCCTGTATTGAGAAATGCGTGAAGATATTTATTTATAAATTTTATGGAAGGGCTAAATAGTCTAGACCTCTGACCGCCACCAGTATCAAGAAATGCGGGAAGATAAAAAATTTAATGTCCGTTGTTATTTTTTTAGACTACCCTCTTTTCAAAAAGCGCCTCCCGTATTGGACGATTAAGAACTCATGGGGCAAGTCCTGGGGCGAGCAGGGCTACTACCGCGTTTACCGCGGGGATGGCACCTGTGGCGTCAACATGATGGCTAGCAGCGCCCTCGTGTAACACAGACTGTACCTACCATCTTGTAAGGGTCATTCATTCACAACGCGGATCAGCAAAAACAAGTCACTACGTTCAACCTGTTTCTATAGTTTTTATAGATGTCTAAAATAGAAACATATCTTGAAGCTAACTAATATATAATAATAAGCAACTCTTTGAAAGGCTTATAATTCGTCCATGAAAACAAGATGACTGAAATCTGAAATCGGTCACTTATGTGCATAAGATTTTTTTGTAACAATCTGTAATATAAACAAAATCCAGAAATTAAGATATGAAATATTGTAATACTCTTATAATAATGATGAATCTTACGATGTCTACGGACATACAGACATCCCATATTCTCGAATTCCGGACTCGAACCCGCGCCGTTACGTATTGCACTCAGCATGCAACTCATTTCATATTAGGTTACATTTATAACATATTGGTGCTGCAACATTTACTTCCTTATGAAACGAAAACAACAACGAAAAGGTTTCAATTGCCAACATGAGGACTAAATTTCTATTAAATAACTGAACGAAAATAAATATAAAAAATGAGTTAGAAAAAAGTTTTTAGTTCAAATTTAGAACTTATTAACTATTAATTGCTAAGAAGCGTGTGGCTTACGAATCCACACAATATTTTTATTTGCGTCTCGAAATCTGTTTAAATCCAAAGATCTGTTTGTAACGTGACGAACTATAATTTTTAATTAAATTTAAGTAATTATGTGGATAATAAATTGAAGCTTTACTAACTATGTTAAAATACTAACTGACTACTAGTTCTTCTGTAAGTTTATGTTAAGTAAAAAGCGAAAGCGAAATATCATATTTATTTACTAATTACTTATATATATATATATATATATATATATATATATATATATATATATATATATATATATATATATATATATATATATATATATATATATATATATATATATATATATATATATATATATATATATATATGTATATATATATATATATATATATATATATATATATATATATATATATATATATATATAAAGCATACCTATATAGTAGTAGTACGACTAGCAATTCAATTAGCTCTTAAACCAATATACAATCGAATCATTTCAATGCAATCTTCGTTTGTATTTTTCAATTATTATGTACGTTTTATATAATGCAATAGAAAAGTTTTAAACAATAGAAATATTTCAAAGATTTTTGTAAGAGTTTATTATTTTCTGAAAAATAAATTGCAATGAATGAATACAATCAAACAATTTACTTTGTCTATGTGCAAATGATATTTATGTTTATTTGTTAATATCGGCTCCAACACTCGAACTGTTTGCCCAACAACAGATATAGAGGTGGTTTAAAATATACTCAACGATACTCTACGTCTTTGCTTCTCAGTTCAGTTACCACAAATACTCGCGAATATTTCTAATGAAATTCAATAACTTATGATCGTATTGTGATATTTCTAAACTATTATTATAATATTGTATTAAAATGTAGTATTTATGTCCTAATATCGTCTCTGTACATGTATCGACAGTCTCCCAGTGACTACGGCAAATTTTGTTCATGTGAAATACATATTCTACTGTCTACCCGGACAAATATATCTTCAATGATAATATATTATTTATAATAGAAAGAAACCCCTCGGCAGTCATTTCAGTTGAGATTTATTTATTATATTTATTGGTCGGTATTTCTTACGTATATATTTTTTGATATTTTAACTTATTTTATGTATTTTTATTTTATAGGTATATAACCCATACAAACGAGTCTATATAAGAAATAAATAAACAAGTAAAATAAAAAGCATACAATTGCATTATATACTTTTTGAACATAAAAATATATTTTTTCCCTTACAGATCTTTGATACATACCCTATTTACTAGTCGTATATTTTTATTATCTTGCTAGGTATTTTAATATCTTGGAATTAGCTCGTATATTTGAGATTTTCAACTAATCATTAACCATTTTATAATTTGTATAGATGTAAGAGATGTATGTAGAATACTTATAACAATATTATTTTTTTATTGTTTTTAAGCAAAATGTTTTGATACTGTATGTTAATATGATTATATATGTTAATTTACTTGTGAATAAATGAATTGGTTAAAATGTTTGTTTTATTTATTGGTCTGTATCTTGAAATTATCTGAAGGGCTTTCACTTTAGAGGAGGAATTTCAATAAAAAAATATCTTGACGCCACTCCCAATAGTATCTAGGTAGACAGAGGTCTAGACAATTAAGGTTTTCGTCCCACCTTTCATCGAAAAAAAAAATATTAGACTAACGTAACAGGTGCTGTGCAGCTAAGCACCGTCTTTCTGTCCAATCCAACGATATAAATCGTACATAAGTTTTGAAAAGATATGAATATACTATCAGGGGATCGAATTCGGGTCTCTTGACTCGAATTCCGATCACCCATCCGATCCGACTCCGATCATTATCCGGCTGTCGTGATATTTTACAGTTAATTTGTTAGGGAAGGGAGGTTCCCTTATTTGGGAGTGCTTAATAAAACGTTGTTAATTTCTAATATATGCGGGATAATTGCGTTCTCTAGGTGCGTAAATCGGGACACAACCAGATTTAAGATCTGACATTACCTTTAGAATTTATAAAAGTCAACCTCTCGGGCCTTTGTGAAAGATCTGAGTATGACTTAAAGCTGCCATCGTCACTTGGCCAACGGATCGCTTGACAATATACATAAATAAATAAAAATAAAATAAATATCTTCACGCAGTTCCCAATCCCCTGTATTGGGATATACAATTAAGTCCCGTCGACCCACCTTCCACCGAAGATATTTTTGGGATCACGTGACAGGTGGTGAGGCCTCTTTATGTCCAAGCCAGCGATACACAGAATACCTCACAGAATACCGGCGTAAAGTAGAAGTCTAACAAACTTCTGCGTTTCGTCTGGTGAGTGCAGGTAACCGGTGGCCCACACACCACTCTCCCTCAATTATGGGGGAGGGGGGCACTCTAAGGGAGGCAACGCATCTGCTAAGCCTCTGGTATTGCGAGTGTTCATGGGCGGCGGTAATCACTTACCATCACGTGAGCCACCTGCTCGAACCTTCCTTTTCCTATAAAAAAAATACAAGTCATACATAAGTTTTTGAAAACCCCATTGGTACGAGTCTGCCACCTGGGGATCGAACGGCCTCTTGACTCGAAATTCCGACCACCCAACCACTTGGCTATCGTGACTTTACAATATCCATACATTGCTCTGATTCCAAAGTAAGTACTTAAAGTACTTGTGTAATGGAATTAGAAAAAAAGGCAACACAAACATCCAGACCCGACGCAATTTACAAGTGGATGCATTGAGACGACCGGGTATCGAACTCGGGACCTCAGAGCTTCACCATGAAAACCGGCGCGTACGACATTCGTCCGCGAAGGTCGCCTCTTAAGACTCTTAACTGGGTTTACTCCTTATTCATAATCACGACACCATTCATATATATTTATCGAAGGCTATTTATATATTTCGATAAATATGGGTGTGGTTATGACGGAAATATTCTAATATATTTAAAATATTCCAATGCAATGCATTAAAACTTACCTCAAAGCGCTTTGTCGTCGAGGAGCCGGCTTCCGACCTGTCACCGACACGCCCCGTGTCCCAGTCAGGTGCACCGCAGGGAGTCGCACCATAACAACTACGACGAGGTAAACAAAAAAGGAGGATTGATATAACATTTACAAAATAGTAGTTTTACAAATCGTAGTCTGTGACGCGCCAGAGTGACACGCATGTGTATGATTCTAAAAATTTAAACGTTGTGATTCTGATCTTTGCTTAAAATCATAGATAAAGGTTGTATAACTGAAAATATGATAATATAATTCAAATTCGATTCCCGAAAGTATTTTGAATCAGAATAATTCAAACAAAAAAAAATTTTTTATAGGGAAGGGAGGTAAACGGGCAGGTGGCTCACATGATGGTAAGTGATTACCGCCGCCCATGAACACCCGCAATACCAGAGGCATAGCAGATGCGTTGCCTCCCTTGGAATTGGGGGATGGGGGTGTGTGTGCCACCGATTACCTGCACTCACCAGAAGAAATGCAGTATTTTGTTAGACTTCTACTTCACGCCGGTATTCTGTGAGGTCGTGGTACTTCCTCGTTCGAGCCGGCCCATTCATGCAACAACAAAAGCTGATGCGAGGCTCTACCACTGACAAACTATACACACACTATACACTAAATAACATCTCTTATCTTCATTATAATATACATAATAATGATTGATATATGTGTGCAGTTCAGTCCTGCTACTGAACAGCTAGTTTAACGAAAAATAAACAATTTATTTGAACCGGGGTCCTCCGTTTGCATAGTATCAGTTTTTTTCTTTTCTTTTTCTTCCAGCAATGTATTTGCAACATACATATATGTTTTTAATTATATATGTTAATTTACTTGTGAATAAATTAATTGGTTAAAATGTTTATATGTTTATTCATATATGATTGTTTACGTCTGAAAGTGATGTTAGTGTCTTATAACATTATATACCATTTCATATTACTATGGTGGTTTATCCATTTCTTTCAATCACTTTTTCCTTTTTTTCTGGTTTAAGCATCTTTATTCTCATAAGAATCAAATTAACCTACGTGAGAATAATATAACCGTCACGTATTACGTTAAGGTAAATTATGACATGACTACGAAACAATAACAAAAAGAAGAAATTAGAAGAAATATAAACATAACACGGTAACATAACATCATCATCTAAATTTTTATAATTGTTAGTATTATTGAGAAAAAGCGGGAGGTGCTCAATAAATCAGAACGCACTAAAACACGCTTCTTTCACAATAAACCCAACAGTTTTCATAAATTATTCGATTTCTATGTTAAATAAATAAATAATAAATATCTTCACATCAGTCCCTGACGGCGTAGCCACAGAGAACCGATCGCCAAGTGTCACGGCCCTTACGTACCTCTTTCGGTTCTTTCAAATGATTATTTTCTTCATACACGCTCGTCTAGAAATCCGAGTACTCTTGACCCTGCCCTCTTGGACAAATTCGCTCACATGATCCTCGAAAGTTTTATTTTTCTCTTTTTTACTTTTTAGTTCGGTTCATCGTTAAACAGTGTTTTTTTTAATGATTTCTTGTATTTACGCGAATACTACACATTTAAAATAAAACGATTTTCTGATTTTATCGCGTTTTTAATTAGTTTTTACAAACTATTTTTATTTTCCGACGATTCGGATGCTTTACAGCAACCGTGACCACGGTTTATTTAAAATCGTTTTATTTAAAAGTGTTTTTTTTCTACTTATTTTACTATTTCAATTATTTATTTACGGTATGGAATCGAAATTTCAGTACATTTATTTGCTAATATGTTCGTCTCAACATTTTCCCGTAGACATTTAATATATCGTTAGATAAAAAAAGCAAATTTAAGAAGAGAGAGAACTAGATATTTGAACAGCTGTAACCTGGTTCACCGAGTGTATTCGACGTCCTACTTTCCCGGCCCCGAGCGCCTGACAATACCTAGGCAACCTAAACTCCCTGTCGTTCCTACTTTCGAGACTTTCGTTGTATGCGGAAACTATTGTGCGGCGGATGCATGTCTTTTGAAATTTTTACCGTTTGGTACACCTATTGAGTTGTATATGAGACAAATGTCTTATTTTATTATTGGCCTATTTCATGTGTTTCGCTTTTGCAAATCTATTGTTGCAACTTTATATATAAATCAAATTAAAATCGGCTATTCTTCAAAACAAGAATTAAACATTCGTTTATCAATAGTACCACCATTTCTTCTATAAACAGCTTAGGAACAATCACGTGTATCCCAGGGATTTTATCAATAACGTATTAATTATATCTTCACGTCATATCTAATACAGAGGTAGACAGAGATCTAGACAATAAGGCCTTTCGACTCACCTTCTCACCAGGTATTAATGGATAACGTGATAGGTGGTGAGCCAGTAGCTTTTTATGTCCAAGCCAAAGATATTAATCGTACATAATTTTTGAAAAACTCCTGAACAGTGAACCATTTACCATGAAGTTACTTACTTTCTATTTTCATATTTTTTTATGTTTTCTTAGATAGATGATCTCGAATTAAGAATATAAATAGCTCCTAGGGCCCTGTTTTTTTTTATAGAAGGGAGGCAAACGAGCAGATGGCTCACGTGATTGTAAGTGATTACCGCCGCCCGTAAACATCCGCAACACAAGAGGCATAGCAGATGCGTTATCGGCCTTTGAGAAAGGTATATGCTCTTTTCTTGAAGGTCCCTAAGTCGTATCCGTCCGGAAAAACCGCTGACGGCAGCATATTCCATAAAGTGCAAGTGCGTGGCAAAAAATTCCGCAAAAAACGCATTAAAACTGTGGTGGAATGCCAAGTATCAAGATGGTGTTGATGGAATTTTTGACTATGCCGTGTGTTTTGCAAGATATATTGAATTGCGCTCAATGTGCTCGCATGTTCAGCGCAAAAATCGGTTACTCAGTCATCTTCGAGCAAATGAATGATGCTCGCAATAGTCGTAGATCCAAAGTCGCTGTGGCCGAAATCGGTCGGGATACTATATTATTTCTATATAAGTTTTATAACCACAAAACAGAATAGCAAATGATATGAAATGTTATGAAAATAAAATACCAATGGAAGAAATCTATAAGTAAAAAACAATTTTCATAGAAGGTACAAAAGTTATAAAATTGTAACTTGAGACACAAACATAAGAATTTTGTATCATTAAAAATATAAAACCTTACTACATGTGCCCGAGAGAGAGAATGTTTAACGACGTCTGAGTTGTAGTCATCAAAAATGTATACCGTAAACTTTTCTATTGTGCAAGCGTTCGAAGACGTTGTTAAGATTTGCGAACTTATATTTCTAGGGCTTTGTTAAAATTATCATAAATTGGCTCATGAGTGGAACTCAATATGAGTCCGGAATTTTCTAGGTGTAACTTTGAGAAATTCGCTAACAAAAGAAATTAAATCAGTCGACTGAATATTTAATTCGCTGAAAATGTTTGTCTCGTCTTTCTTCGTCATTGAAGTGGGTCAAATTTTAAAATTGCTTGAAATCTCGTATATATCGGGAAATAAAACGTGTCAGATTTTTTATGTTATGTATCCAAGAGTGGGCTCTGACGGACTGTAAATTTTAAGTACACTATCATATTGTATATAAAAATGTATAAATTTAGATAGTGGAAACTCGCTTCGAATATCGGAAAGTTGTATAAGGATTAGGATAGTAGTTTAAAAAAATAACTACGTTATTAGCCAACTATACAATTCTATATGTCAATATTATATTTTTAAAAACAAACTTATCATTTAAACAAATTTTGTACAAATTTCATGTTGTGATTATATTGTTAACTTTGTCTTTATTGTGTACATAAAATATGAAATAAATAAATAAAATAAAACTTTAACACTAAATAATAACATTCATGGTTTCTTTTATATAACGCCTTTAACACGGCCTACCAACATTATATTCGGAATCTTACTTCGGGTAACAATCATACGCCCTAGTTGTTGCTCTCCGTCCGGGAGAAGCCTTTAATATCAGCCCTTTTAACGAAGAACTTTTGTTTTTTAGCTGTTCAGTTAATGCCTGCCTATCTGGAAAGCGGGTCAATTGACCTGGAAATGTTGCGGCAGCATTTGTTTCAATGTTGTGGACGATTCATATTTTAATAAAGTTTCTATTTATATTTTAATTACAAGAACGTTTCATTTTCGTATTTTTTACTGCATTTCTATATTTAGCATGTCGTTGCTAAAATTCTGCATATGAAAGCCCCTGCTTCACTTTGTTCTGGTGTTTTTCGACGTTGTTATTCCGCCCATCTATATGTCAGCCATTTTTATTGTCCAGGTCTTTTCCACGTTTACCTCTTATGACACCCCGTGGGTGAACACGGGGTTTGGTATTATTCTTAAGTCGATACTATACTAATTTTGTGTCAAGTTAAAATGAGGTTATAACTATCTTTTTGTTTTTCGTACAGTTTTAAAGTTGTTCGCCGGGATTTTGTCTTTTGTTTTTAATGAATGAATTAATGAAATACATATGATTGGCATTCTATCGGTTTTCCAAGAATGCCGTAAGTGGCGACATAAGAAAAAGCCTTTAAAATGCAGTTGTCTACCGACAGATATCCATCTCGAAAAATACCAGACAGAAATCAGCAGACCGGTGACGGGCAGCTGCTTCTGTGGTGCAAAGGGTATGGTACTACGGTCGCAAATCCACTTGCCAAGCCTGGGGATTATGGCAATTCCAAATTCAATTCCTCCTATTCGGGGATATCCTGTTGTGGATCTTACAGACCGCTATGTTGATTATATATATATATATATATATATATATATATATATATATATATATATATATATATATATATATATATATATATATATATATATATATATATATATATATATACATATGATTGATTCTTTACTACAAAGTAATTTGACCGAGGTTGACAATCCAGATAAAAGTCTCGAATGTAATTCATAGAATATTATCATTATTCTATGGTTTGTCATGTGAGTGACACATACATATTTATTTCTCTACGATTGATATTAATTTTTTGTCCCTACGCACTGGTTATATTCTCTTTGTGAATTTTTCGGAAAAACAACTAGAGAATCAACGTGAATTTTATTTCGGAAGCTTTCCAAGCTTCATTATATTGTGAAACCATGTAATTTATCAGTGAATATTACCCGTAACGCTTTTTTGTACAAAATAATAAATGTCCGATGTCAGTAAGGAAACTAATCTCCCGCGTAATCCTCAATACAGGACGGAACCTGAGTTTAATGGAGTGACAGAAACTATTCCATATGAGGTGTTTCGGAATAATACTACGTCCGTCGAAGTAGTTGTTAAAGGCGTTAAAGGAAAACGCAAAAGAATGACAGATACGGCTTATGTCAATACGGACAACACAGTAAAACTTTTATATAAAGAAATAGATGTAATCAAGAAAAAGCTGTATGAAACCAAAGCGAATGCTGATGAAATGAGGGAATCTTCTAAAACAATAACATTAGAAATAAAAAAGCAGTTAGATATGGCTCGTCAACGGGAGTTGGAAGAGCAGACAAAAAATCTGGCGTTGCAGTTAGAGAACCTGAAGCTACGAGCGATATTAGATTCGAAAGCAAACTTAATTAAGAAATTGTTGAAAGAACTGATGAGTGTAAAGCGAGTGGTTAAATTTGTTGCCAAGGGGGTTGGTTCGATAAGTCAAACACCTGATTTTACTATTAACTCCGAATCGGAATATAGAGCATTTGAAAAGGAATTGCAAAATGGTTTTATTAGTAATGTTTTAGAAGCTGAAGGTTTTACCCTGGATAGTACCATTTCTAATAAATTATAACTGTTGCAAGCGATAGAAATATTTTGTCTCGGAAAAAAATGGATTTTTTTTTAAAACAACACTTTTCTAAGTTAGTTTTAAATGATTCATGAGATTATGTAAATTTTAATATATTAATAATAATATATTATTGTAAAATAATAATATATTATTCTTTCAAAACGTTTTGTTTTTTTTTTAAATCAGCGCGGCTCCGCTGCCTTCAGATCCCTCAGAAAGGGTAAAAGTATGTTGTGGAAGCCTGAAGATACGTTGAGTTGTTGCCTGAAAGCCGTTTGGGCTTCGGCGGGAGAACTCACTTGAGTTTCTACGTGAGTGATATAAAAAAAATATGCGATCCACATGAAGAAGAACTGAAAGATGATAGTTATTCATTATCTGAGGAGCGACGAAATTTTATTTTATGACTTATCGCTTGTCTCTTTTTGTATTGCTTTTACGTTTCATTCTGTTTAAATATTTTTTGAAAACTTCAAAAAAGTTTTAACTATCAAAAACACTCGCACGAAAAATGTCGACGGCTGTGTCACCATGAAAACATAGATATGTATATTGGATTTAGTCGTGCTTTCTTAAATAGAAAACTTATTTGTTATACTAGTTTGAAATATTTTATCAGTAATTTAAGTGTTGTCAGCAGCTCGGAAGTTCCGGGTTCTTTTTGTACATTTTCGGTTAACCACTTTTTTATATCTATGAATTATATTTATGAATTATTGTACACCAATATTTTACACCAAATAAACAAAAATAAAATGAAAATATTATTAAAAGTCAAAGGCCGCCAATGGTAACACTATGTATTAAACATGGTGGTACCATTGGCGGCCTTTTAGCTAACAAAGTAAGTGCGCCAAACAGCCAAAACAAATCCTCTTTCGTAAAGGAGAGTAAGCTCTTCACGCTCCTGACCTTCACCGGTCTGCTTGATATTGTTCTGGTATCTTTGTAGATGGTAATCCCAAGTAAGACACCCACTGGAAGAAAGGGGTGGTATATATAAACGCTGACATATAATTTATACTAGATGTATATAACTTGACGCTAAATTTAAATATAAATATCATCACGCGATTCCCGATACAGGGGTAGACAGAGGTCTAGTCTAGTCAATTAAGTCCCTTCGACCCACTTTTCACCGAAGATATTTTCGGGACAACGTGACAGGTGGTGTGCACGTCGCCGTCTTTATGTCGAAACCAACGATGTAATTCCTACATAAGTTATGGAAAAACCCATTGGTACGAGCCTGCCACCTGGGGATCGAACTCGGATCTCTTGACTTGAAATTCCGACCTCCCAACCAATCGGCTATCGTGATTTTACGCTGATTTATATTAATACAATATCTAGAAAATTATTTATTTTACGTTAGTGACAAATTATAATAGTGAAAAATAAGCATGGCGGTTGCCCAAAACTAGAGGTACGTATATTTTCAAGTATATCCATGTGAATAAATCGTGAAATGCAAGTTGGCGGTCGGGACCCGGGCGCTGCATTCCCGGCTGCACGCTAACCGGGTCACAACGCGACCGGGTCACGCGGTCAAAGCGTAGCCCGGTCACCCGGTCGTCGGGGAAGACACGCCCGGTTCTCTCAATATGCCACCAATTTAATGATTTACAATTTCCTAAAGGTGTACATCCGCTAGGCATATACATTATCATCTTCACGCAATTCCCAATACAGGGGTAGACAGTGGTCTAGTCTAGACAATTAAGTCCCTTCGAACTACCTTCCACCGAAGATATTTTCGGGAAAGTGTGACAGGTGGTGAGCCCTTGCGCCGACTTTATGTCCAAGCTAACGATATAATTCGTAAAAAGGTTTTTTGAAAAAACCCATTGGCACGAGCCTGCCACCGGGAGATTGAAGTCGGGTCTTTTGACTCGAAATTCCGACCACCTAACCACTAGGCTATCGTTATTAAAACATTGTTATTAATTATTATTATTATATCTTCACGCACAGTCCCTGACGGGGTAGTCAGAGAGAACAGATCGTATAACATATACATACCAAATGTATTCATGGACTGTCCCTTTTCACCTTGTTTTATTGAGACAAATTTGTGTTAACACGTAATAATATCTGTAACATCTCTATAAATACATACATAGACAGGGACTACATCACATACATTGCTCTGACCCCAAGGTAAGCATATAAAACACTTGTGTTTTGGAGTCGGATATAACGACGGCACCACAAACATCCAGACCCGAGAAAATCTAGAAAAAGTAATTTTAATATATTGACCCGTTCGGGGATCGAACCGTAATAGATTATGTATTCCTGTTAATATGTATTACTGTGAATTACATTATATACTACTGTTCGGGAATAGAACAGTAATACATCGCGAGCCGTTCGACGTCGGTCTAAGCGCCTCTCAGGAGTCCATTCGTCCCATCAAAATGGACAGGTAGAGTGGGACGGTGGCCGACTGGCCGTCAGACGGTAGAAGACACGAATCGCGCACGCGCACATTCATAAGCGCGTTCGGCCTGACGCATCAAGATCCTGCCGTTGCGCGGACAACATTGCGGCGCATCTGTTGTCGCTGCCGTGCAGTCTCGGACCGTGCGCGTATCAGTCGGCGATGATTCAGTTTCGGGCACTCGCAGGACCTGTCTTGAAACATGGAGCATGTCGGAGTCTAGAATGTGTGCGAGTCATTGTGTTATGTTTTTTTTTTTATAGAAAAGGGAGGCAAACGAGCAGGAGGCTCACGTAAGTGATTACCGCCACCCATGAACACCCGCAATACCAGAGGCATTGCAGATGCGTTGCCGGCCTCAGAGTTCCCTCCTCCCAGAATAGGGGGAGGGGGGTGTGTGGGCCTCCGGTTACCTGCACTCACCAGACGAAACGCAGAAGTTTGTTAGACTTCTACTTCACGCCGGTATTCTGTGAGGTCGTGGTACTTCCCCGGTCGAGGCGGCCCATTCATGCAACAACAAAAGCTGATGCGTGGCTCTACCACTGTTTAAACTGATAGGCACAACGAAAGTGAAGGCGCGCGCTTAGGGAGGATGGAGCGTCGATCTCAATCGGCCTCTCACACTCCGGAGGCGTCTCGTTTCCAATTCGTGAATGCAGGCGCGCTCTTAGCAGAGATGCTGGGACCCGAAAGATGGTGAACTATGCCTGGTCAGGTCGAAGTCAGAGGAAACCCTGATGGAGGACCGTAGCGATTCTGACGTGCAAATCGATCGACGGATCTGGGTATAGGGGCGAAAGACTAATCGAACCATCTAGTAGCTGGTTCCGTCAGAGATGACGACACCTTGAAAACCAGTATGCATGCCACTCGTTCACAGAATTAAATAGTTCATAGAAGTCATCAATATTATATATATACATTGGGAATAGGTATACACAGAGTTTTAAATCTGAATTAGAAAATAATTGATGTTATTTAAATTTACTTATTATTTATTATAGTAGATGATAGGTTAAAATAATAAAAATAAATATCTTCACGCAATTCCTTAAACAGGGGTATACAGAGGTCTAGTCTAGACAATTAAGTCCCTTCGACCCACCGAAGATATTTTCGAGACAACGTGACAGGTGGTGAGCCCGTCGCCGTCTTTATGTCTAAGCCAACGATATAATTGGCACATAGGATTTAACATTTTAAAACCCATTGGTACGAGCCTGCCACCTGGGGATCGAACTCGGATCTCTTAACTCGAAATTCCGACCACCCAACCACTCGGCTATCGTGACTTTAAATGATAGGTTGATCTACGAAAACACGAAAGTCACGGTAGTAAGGCGATCGGATTTCGAAACAAGAGATTCGAGTACGATCTTAAGGCGGAGGGCATACCAACGAGTCCTTTTGTTATGCATAGTAAAGAAATAAAAAATAATAATAAGATAGATGTTTTAAGAACAAAGTGAAGCTATTAGTACGAGCCTGCCATCTGGGGATAGAACTCGGGGGTATATATATATATATATATATATATATATATATATATATATATATATATATATATATATATATATATATATATATATATATATATATATATAATAAAATACAAATACAAGAAAACGCAAATACAAATTAAATAAATAAAGTATTATTAAATGTATATATTAAATGTATGTATTATTACTATCAGTATTATATTCATCGACCCTTACCTTCAAAGGCGGAGTCACCACCAAGGAGGCTATCGGTTCGTTAACTTTTCGGAGTGAGCCTTCTATTGTTTCCAAACCGGATAGTAGCCGTCCATTTTTCCGGAATAAAAATTAGTCCTCATGTTTGATTCTAGTGTTTCATTCAGTACCAAATTTCTTCATCAATTGTCATTTACCCGTTCAGTCGTTAAAGCGTGAAATTTCAACAAACTCTAAACATAAAAATATTCACCTTTATCATACTACTAGGATTTATTAAAATTGTGCAGCCTTGGCGGCTGTACAAAACAAACGCAATGAAGATACTTGCTCCATGAGAGACTTGAAAAATGGTCTTATCATTAAAATGGATAAGGGCGTGCATGTTTGAACATGTGGAACAATGAGTGAAAATCGAATGGTGAAAAAGTGTACAGCGCATAAGTTAACCATAAAAGGGGTCGAGGTGGAACTTTCGAAGATCGTTCGAAAGTTCGAAGATTTCCTGAAAGTGGGAGCAATTTCCTGAAAGTGGGAAACTTCAAGAGTTACTCGGATGCCACGACGTGCGTGTATGAAGAACGTAATGAATTTGATAGAAGCGAAAGAGTTATGTAAAGAACGTGGCACTTGGCAATCTATTCTCTTCAGATAATCCTTTAAGGCGCGTGCGTGAAGATATAATAATAATTATTATTACTAGCTATATGCTTTTGCGGTACATAGTTTTTTGTATTTTTATGTACTAGTTAGCTGATTTTTATCTTTTATTCTCTTCGTATTTATACAAAAGAGAGAGTGAAAGGCCAAACTTTAGCTATTTATTTCCTTCGATATTTTATCGTTGCCATGAAAAATAAATGTATGTTTAAATCTTTATATGTTAATATAAGATACGATATAATATTAGGTTACTATAATGTTAGGATCGGTACATAATATTTTTATGTGAGATAAGTGGCTATATATCTTGTTGTTGTTGGTTTAGTCCTGGAAACTTTTATTGATGTGTTGTCTTCCAAGACCAAACAGAACCTTCAAATGGAATGGCCCAAATTTTAATAATTATCATCGCTTCTCTTTTGAAACCGATGTACAACAGTAGTTTAGTAGTACTCTGATATTAATTACTTAGAAATATAATTAACTATGAATAATAAAAAATGAAGAGAAATGACAAAATACTTTATTGTTGTATATTTCCATTCAACTTCTGTCGCATTCGACACTGAATTTACCAGCCAGTTGAATTCAACTAGTTGACTGAAATCAATTTTTCATATAACGAAACGAAACGACGGGTCGGAAGATTGATACGAGCTGTAGTGTACTATGCACACTTGGGGGATACTTTGTGGACGAAAATGGATGAAATTATAAAATTCTTATTATAATTAGAGCTTCCTTTTACACCTCTCTAAGAGGTCTCTCTCTCTAAGAGGAGGCTTGGGACCTTGGTCTTACTCTTTTCTGTTGTGTAACGTCTATTGTGTTAATTTTGAACTCATCACAGGCAATTAGTCATGCCTTACGATTCATAACGCAGTTATATAGCAGCGAAACTTCGGTCTGCCAGAAGTAACATAAAAGCGAGATGGATGCTGTAATATGTGTATAATGTAGGTATTTATAAATAATGTTTCGGTATGTGAAATCCTTCAAATAGTGTAGGATATTACAGATGCAGTAGAAATGCGATCTCTTCGTAAAATGTGCGGCGTTACTTTACAAAAGGAAGATTCGCAGAGAAGAGTAATTTCGCAATATGGCAGGTTCGAAAGATGATAAAGAAAAATAACTTCACGCCATTCCCAATACTGGGGTAGACAGATGTCTAGACAATGAAGACCTTTAAATCCACCTTTCACCGAAGACATTTTTGGGACAACATGACAGGTGGTGAGCCCGTTGCCGTCTTTATATCCAATATAAATCGTAAATAGGTTTTTTGAAAAACCCCTGTTGCATTGAGGCTCGAACTCAGGTCTCTTGACTCGAGTTCTGATCACCCAGCCACTTGACTATCGAGACTGGCGTGGAAGATGATAGTTCCATTAAAACGGATATGAACGTGCTTCGATGGTTTGGATACGTTGAGCGAATGAATAAAGACAGAATGGTAAAGAAATTATATAGGCTGAAGTAGACTGAAGCTACCTTTCAGCAAATTGATTGAAGAAGGGAGGGAAAAATGTATTCGGATACCAGGGTGTATGAACAAAATGAAGAAAATATAAGGATCGTGAAACTAGGTGACCTGTTATACCTGACTTACCCGCCATGGACTCTGCGTAAAGATATTTATTGATTTTATATCAGTAGTCAACAGTAGACATAAAATAGTATTTCATGTCTACTGCTGACTACTATTATAATTGTAACCATTAGATTCGAAATCGAACCCGCAAAGAAAGTATAAGCATTGTAATCCATAGGTCTATGTCCCGTCAGAAGTGCAGCGTTCTGAAACGAAATGTTACGTCGGATTGTGATTGTAATGCGATTTGCCTCATTTTCTTTTCATGTGCACGAATGACACGATTCAATTGAGTTCGTAACGATGTCTATATAAAGATTTGTAACAATTTTATTTTGTAGCTTAAAGGGAAATTGGAAGGGAAAAAGATATAAATATAAGTAATGCAATAATAACACATGTATAATAAGTTTAAACTGTCATTTATTTATATGTATAATGTATTGTAATAAATAAATAAATAATAACATTAAAAAAAAACTTATCGACTTCCATTTTTT
This sequence comes from Sericinus montela, assembly GCA_029286605.1. Taxonomy (NCBI): domain Eukaryota; kingdom Metazoa; phylum Arthropoda; class Insecta; order Lepidoptera; family Papilionidae; genus Sericinus; species Sericinus montela. The sequence goes on along the minus strand of JAGSMR010000055.1, from coordinate 1,443,147 downwards.
ACGAAGATTTCGATCCGGAGAAGACCCGAGTTCGATCTCCAGCTGGAAGGCTCATATCAATGGTTTGTTCAAAAACTTATGTACGATTTATATCGATAGCTTTGACAGAAAGACAGTGACGGGCTCAAAATCTGTCACATTGTCCCAAAAATATCTTCGTTTAGAGATGGGACGAAATGACTTAAATGTCTAGAACCCTGTCTTCTCCTATATTGGGAATGGTGTGAAGATATTTATTACTTGACTTCTATTTTTGATTGAAATTTCTGCGTAGTAGTAATGCTATATACATATAAATATAGCCTTTACCGCTTTCCCAAGACTGCAGTAGTCAGAAGTTTGGTTCTTTCCATCCACTTTTCACCGGAGCTTTTAGAGGTTACGTGATAAATGAAAAAGTCCTACCGTTGTCTGTGTATCCAAGCTAAAGATATTGGAAGCTAAAGAATTGGTTTTGAAGAAAAATTCATTGCTACATCTTCCCCTGAGGAATAAACTCGTATCTTTCGATTCGAATTCAGCTCAACCAATTACATAGCTATCGTGGCGTCAATGCATCCTGTGGTTGCTAAATGAATATTATTCAAAGAATTGCTGTAAATAAAATAAAATTTTTGACGTTTTCGTAAGACTGCATGTGTATTTCTCAATCCTGCGTCTGGCAAATCCTTTATTTACTAGACACGTCTACGTAACACGCATTCGAAAGAAAAACAAATTAGTTATTAAGTAAAATTCTTTGGTGAGTCGTTTGACATTAGTTATGGGAAACCGAAAACATACAAATATCTTGGAGCATACGTAGTATAACAAATTTTTAGTAACCACTACGACCCAGACGACCGCCGAAACGTTCAGACTGAAGCCGCGAATACAATAAACCGCCTATTGCATTTTTCATCTACGCTAGAGCTAACTTCCAAATTCACTCTACGTACCACTCCGCCGATGGAGTGCCCAATCTTCCTAATGGGCTTCGGGCTGTCGATAAGACCCGAACGGTACCGAATCCAGACGATGTCTAGCCTGAAGCTCGGCAGTCGACTTCCAGCCTCCATGTGGACCGCACGAGGCTTTTTACATTAATCGTCAGTACTCACATGTGATAAACTTTTTCTAACCCCCAAGTGCCGTGGCTGCTACGTTTAGAGACTTGTATATAGAGATTATTGACGTTTGTATTGACCGATAATGAGTTTCGACAATACATCGGCTGAAAGGAAACTCTAGGTCAGCGAAGGTTTGTGAAAAATGTACTCTACATAGACATTTGTAATCTTTAGATGTTGTATTACGTAGGATTACGTACTAGGCGGGTTTTCCTGTCAAAGTTACCGCTTTGTAAATACCTCTCAAAAGACACCCATGCCCACTTTCTGGTCACATGTTTATAGACTATATTAATGAAAAGGAAGCAGTCTTTGTAGAAGTCCACAAAGACTGCTTCCATTTCCAAAGTTTTTTTATGGTCCTCGCTTTGATACTCTTTTAATTAATTTATCCGAACATATTATTACTAAAGAAATGGGCTTTGATAATTACTTTAAACGTTAGCGATGTTGGTTTAAAAATTATTCCTTTGTCGGCAAAACTAAATTTACTAAGCAGGTAATTTTTCTACTTAGGAATTTTACTTTGTTCTACATGTTTATAGCAAAATAAATATTGAAAAAATTTTTCAGTAAAGAGTATCTAAGGTATTTCTTAAGTTTCAAAGAGTTAGAAAGAACATGTGTCGTTTAATAACTGAAATGTATATCAAAGAATAAATTATTTTATTTAATTTGAATCATCGAGGTTTGTACCATTCTTCCGGATTTCTGGCGCCAAATTGAATTACGATCACTTCTGTGTTCCGGTTTCAAAGGGATGGAAAGGAAAGATAATTACTGATTCTCAGTCAATCTTAACTATACTTTAACCTGTACTTAAGTAGTACCAGTACCCTAGTTGTTTGCTGCTGTTGTGTATTATGAAAGTCATGATATGACAATAAAATGTGTATTATGAAAGTGTTTGGGTGATCGGAATTTCAGTCAATAAACCCAAGTTCGATCCCCAGGTGGTAGGTTCTTTCCAATGGGTTTTTCCAAAATTTAGTCACGATAGCCGAGTTGTTGGGTGGTCGGAATTTCGAGTCGAGAGACCCGAGTTCGATCCCCAGGTGGCAGTACCAATGAGTTTTTCAAAAACTTATGTACGAATTTCATCGTTGGCTTGGACATAAAGGCGGCGATGGGCTCACCACCTGTCACGTTGTCCCGAAAATATCTTCGATGGAAGGTGGGTCAAAGGGACTTAATTGTCTAGACTTGACCTCTGTCTACCCCTGTATTGGGAATTGCGTGAAGATAGTTATTTATTATTTTAAATTTAGCGTCAAGTTATATACATCTAGTATAAATTATATGTCAGCGTATATATATATATATATATATATATATATATATATATATATATATATATATATATATATATATATATATATATATATATATATATATATATATATATATATATTTATATATCGTCGATTTGGCCATAAAGACGTTGACAGGCAACACTTCTCACAGTGTTGTCCCAAAAAATGTCTTCAATCAAAGGTGGGTCGAAAGGACTTTTTACTTTTTATACGTTGTGGTATTTTCGCTACCACTGCCTTTCTTCTTGTAAGAAATAACAAACCTAAACTACCGACCGGACACGGATAGCAGCTATTAAAGTGTGAAGTTTTCGGTACTGCGATAGTTAATCCGCTCGAAAAGTATGGTAACTATGGCAGAATCTCTTTTTTTTAAAGTCTACTAGCATTACCGAATTACATTACTAGTATTCCTGTTAGCCACTCCAAGTAAGCTGCAAGGCTTGTGTCTGGAGTTGGTTAACGTCAATTGTCGAATCGCGGGGCCCGAACCTGCGATGTTGTTTCGCAGTCCGCATCCTAAACCGTTAGGCTAATGCCGCTATAGCTCCTCTTTATAAAGAGGAGCTCTTTATAGAAGAGGCGTATTTGTAGTGGTGGCCATTAAGGCAGTAAGTGAAACCCAAACGGTGGCTATGTTGCTTGGCTAATAGGCTGGCTTGAGCGTAGCGGACATTCATCTCCTCCAATCTCACACAAACAATATTTAAGAAAAGCCCAGTAGAGAGCATTTCCAGGCTGCAATTTTATCATCAAAATGTTATTTTTGATGTTACTACAGTGTGTGCGCTACTCGTATGAAAAAGCTAAAACAAAACCTGCGTGTTCGTGAATAATATTATTCAAATGGCGCCAACATGCAACGGCCGTGACTCGGTTTAAAATTCAGTTATGATTTTATAAAAAATCTTTTTTAACTCTGTTCTTTTTCCCTATTAACAAACAAGTGAAGCTAAGTCGTTTCAATATCCCCCGTGGACGAGTGGCGTAAACACCGGTTCCCATGGTGTAGCCAGTTCTGAGGTCCCGGGTTCGATTCCCGTTCGGGTCAATATAGTAAACACACTTTATACATTTTCGTTGGTTCTGATTCCATAATGCAACTGCTTACTTTGTGACCAGAGCAATATATGTGTATCCGAAATTTATTATTTATATTATTTATTTGGGAATTGTTTGTTTTGTTCCTCCTATATGAAGGATTTGCCAAAGTCCTCATGGTCGGCTAACGGTTCAGCAGAACTTATTTACTAAATACATAAGTTTTCAAAGCCAAATTTTCTAACTACCAGTCATTTGGGCAGCACCACTGCCATATTACATATTAGATATTTCTGCAGCCAAATAGCGGCGTAGCAAATGTTGGCTTCGGAATGGGTATGCAGAGGCAGTGAACTTGCGGCATTGTTGGAGAAGGCATCGCCCTTTCAATAGTAGCAGTGGATCCAATCGTTCTTTTTCGCCCCAATATATACATACATATATTATCATCACGCCTCTTTCCCGTAAAAGTAGGCAGAGGCCTTCTTTCCGCTATCTACGACCCTGAGATACATCTCTTGCTTCGCCTACTTTCACTCTTAGCACTCCAATCTAATATTTAAAAAAGTTTACTTGAAAATTTTCATTATATTTGTTCGAATATACAGGGTAAAAGGTTAAAACAAGTCAATGCCTGGTCATCATTGTAGACGGGCGACTGATAGAAAAACCATATGCTAGCGGCTGTTTCGGGAAATTTATGTGGATTTTTATTTTGATACTGGCAATTAATTTTCTTAATGCTCTGTAAAAGTCCACTTACAAGTCAATCCCGTAGGTTTTGCCATACTCGCCACGCTTACCAGACGCCATTCTACTCGTCAAGCTTCACAGATAACTCACACCTTTTTAAAGCAAATTTAGATCGATTTAGTTCAATCTTGAATAGACTGCAACAGCAAAAGCGCTCTGAGACAGAGCAAAGCTATAATCTAACAGTTAAGTTACACTATTATACTTTAGCATATTTAATGATGAACATAGACTCTCCAAATGTTTTAGAGAGCGCCACGGACTGAAATATTAACGGAGCAACGACGCGTAAGAGAACGTGATCGAAATTAAGTAATGTTTATTTGAAAGTTATTTTTGTTCGAGTGTCTGGGGGAATTCCCACCTAAGATCCACCTCCCCCCCCCCTCCCCCTCCTCCCCAATCTATCCAATATCCGATGCAATAAAGCCGTGGTAAACTTTTTCGTATCGCACATTTATCTCTTTGTATTTGTATATCTTATATTGTTCATCTCTAATGTAGTAAATACTGTTGATTTTAATAGAGGTTCGATGATCCATTAAGTATCAATGTTGCCATGTCATTCGCGCTTACTTCTTATATCCTAGAAATATATTGTTAAAGAAAAAAAAACATTCTTTTCACCGAACTTCACACACAATCATTTCACCGGAGGTTTATTTGGGATAACGTGACCGCCTACTATGTCCACTGATTTAAACTTCGATCTCGTAACGTCTCGGATATCGGGATGGCAAAAATATTTGAAAATAATTTGCTCACAGTCGTTACAGCGTATCGGCGATTGCTGGACCACTTTAGGTGATGCTTCCCATTATCAGTCCGTTTAGTTTTGATAAGTAATACCAAGCTTTTCGAAATGCGTATCCCACCTATTATCTACCTTTGTTGGTAGCACCATTTTTCCTAAAGGCAAGACTTAGTAATATGATAGGCTACCGACAAAGAAAAATACTACACCAAATAACAGCAGGCTTGTCTTGTCTTGTTTGTGGTTTACTCTCCCGGAAGAGGTCTATGTGCTACGCCAGACTTTTACAAACCGTTATGTATGTATGTAGGAGTATTACGATTTTCATAGAATTTTCCTTTAGTCGCCTCTTAAGACACCTACGGGAAAGAAGTGGTTACGAACCCGTTCTTTCTTTACTTTTATTACTACATAACTTAATTTTTATCTGTAATCTATCTGTATTACTTATCTGTAGTCGACCTCTATGTAAATATAAAACAAATGCGCTACCCTATTACGTCGACTCTATGAATAAACTTATACTTTCTTTCACAGAAACAGAGTCTGCGAATTCCTCAACGGGTTACATAATGTTTTCCCTATGTCGGAGATACAAAGATGAACATGGTGAGTAACTAATTAATCTTTAACCTTAGTCTTCTACGAAGGAGGGTTGAGGTTAAACCAATGAATGATTTCTTAATTTCAAGCACTTATAACTTTTTCCTTAGCCTGCTATCTTGTACTCGTTGGTGGAACAAATTATGGTATAGACAGATTGAGCTAATAAATGATTTAGCTCTATTGGTTGATCTACTTCCTTAATTATAGCATATTTTAGTAAAGCCTTTATATTGACTATTATGTACTTATATTGTAATCAACGCTAATACTCAGGTTAATTTTTTTTCACATTCAGTTCTACAATTTTTACAATTCCAATACCAGAGAGATTTTTTTTAAAAATGGGTACAATTTATATCCTGCGCTTGGACATAAAGACGGCGACAAATTCACCATCAGCAACGTCTGGACCCCTGTCTACCCCATTATTGGAAATGGCGTTAAGTTATTTTATATTTTCTTTTGTTGCTACAACAAGTAAAACTGACATTTTTATTTTGTTTCTAAACGTTATAAATATGTGTTATGTTAAAAATTCAATATATTTTTGCCATATGTTTTAAAATATACGTCAAGTCTTAAAAGACATTCAAACCTACCATATTACAGTAATAGCATTTTTTTACAATAAAGACACTTAACAAAGCGATTTAGATTATTTAAATTCCAGTTAACCAGTCTAACTCTGAATTAAATTTTAATATTAACTTGCATTTGGAGTGGCCCACGGTAAATATAGACAAAAGGCGGACCACATACCACATTATTTCTGTCATGTAATAAGTTATCAATAATTATGAGAATCATACAAATAACTAGTTCAATTTAGTTAATTTTTCGAAAAAGTTTTTTCGGAAAGACACTTGAAAGTACTCGGAAACAACTTATAAGAATTTGTTTATCATTAATCTAAGAATCTATCTCGTGTCTCCTGCCGTCCTAGGTTCAAGCATACTCAGTGTACTCCGTCAATGCCTCACTTACTGTACGAAAACTATAAGAAAACTCTGCTTCTGATCAGCAAACTATACTGCTAGGCCTCTGTTTTAGCCTAGGTCAGGTCCTTTTTTTTAATAGAGACCTAAGACATGCTGTGGGCTTTTGCAGGTCACTATGATGATATAATATCTTCACGCCATTCCCAACTGGGATAGGCAGAGGTCTAATTAGGTCCTTTCGAACTTTCCATCGAAGATCGAGATTTTTGAGGCAAAAGATCAATAAAGAAGGCGAGAGGCGCACAGGTGGTGAGCCTGTCGCCGTCTTTATGTATGTCATTATCATAATGATGATGAATGTAATAGTTACCTATGTACCAAGCTTCGTCCTGGAGAAATCAATGTTTTACTTTTTATTAATCTTCGCCAATGGGCGAAGTAATGCGCCAGTAATGACTCAAAAGAAGAAGACAGAAGTATAGACTATTTAGTCTTCTATTTCGGTTCACTCTTTACGGAAGCTTCAGAAACAATTCTGGTGTTTAATACAGCGCCGAATAATACTAATGAAATACAAAATATTGACTAAATAACAAACTGTATGTACATACAATATATACAAGAATATAGCTACTAAATTAGCTCGTACAAAGTAATAAGATTACTGTTTTAACGTACAAAACTATAAGTAAGGGCAATGGGAGACGACTCAAAGACTAATTACGTCTGGTAAACTTTATTATTAAGCGAAGGAAACAGAGAAATTGCCAGATTAAGATAAATGAGAGCGGTCACTGCCTAAATACTAACATTTATCCTCGTATCCATGTCTGTTAGACATAATAACATGTTTCTGAATTGCCAGTAATGATATTTAAGTGAATTAGTAAAAAAATCACGCTTTGCCTTGTATGGTTTGATATGTTTAGTCAAACTTATTGAATCAATTCAATTTCACTTGTTCCACAATTTATATTAATTAAATTAATATCGATATGGCAACCGATAGATGGCGGGATAACTATCTCTAAAAATATCAGACTAAAATAATCAAACCAAACATATATAAATATCTGCACGCAATTCCCAGTACAGGGGTAGACAGAGGTCTAGTCTAGACAATTAAGTCCCTTCGACCCACCTTCCACCGAAGATATATTTCGGGTCAACGTGACAGGTGGTGACCCCGTCGCCGCCTTTAATCAAACCAAAGACGGCTATTATGGCAACTATTGGAGAGGCCTATGTCCTGCAGTGGTCTTTAACTGGCTGTTATTTATGTATGTAGGTATTTAATTAAATTTGTGAGTTAACTAATAGCGATATTTGGTTCCTGTAGAACAGATTTGAATTTAACGGTAGTTTTAATTTCTAATAGCATTGCATATTTAAAGCTACTTTTTAGTTCGGGAAATTCTATGATCATGGAGGAATTTGGTTATAAAGCGTGGACTGAGGCGCGGGTAGAGTGACCAACTAAAATACATAGAGGCTGCCTTTTTCATGTGACTTAATACTTGCGTTTCCTTAACCCGAGCTTCACATTTCTGGTAATGGTAATGGTGATAAATAATGTGCAAATTGATAAAGCATATATAACCCTACCTACATAGGCCTCTACCGTAAGGGTATGTTTGCCATAATCGCCACGCTTGGCAAGGCGATTGGCAATCGTAGCAACAACTTCGCATTAAAGTCGCTGCTGCTCTTCCCCAGTCTACTGAATTTTGATCAGGTTTTTACCGAGGTGGTTATCCCACACATGGTTGATGTTGTTGTGGTTGCCGTTGTGTTACTTAAGGTTGTTTCTCGTAGACGCCATTAAGACACTCGCAATTTATATTTAAACGTGTAAGTACAGCAGATTTAAAGTAACAAGATTATTTTTTTTCGACAACCTTCCCTTGAATCTTAACGTGAAAGCGTTATATTAGGAACAGGAAATTTGGAAAGTGCTGAAATGTGTTAACGTCAATTTTCCTATAAAAGAAGTAATTTTCATAAGTACGTATTTCATGCGTGTAGTCGGTATAAAGAGATATTTACGAAAAGGAGGTCTTTTGAGTCTGTGAAGGGGAGATTAGTGTGAAATGCGATCTGTAAATAAGCAGATACTGTTAACTTGCGTACACAGATCACGTTTTCTCGCTCTTCGTAGTTTAGTTAATATTACTGTTTAAAAGTTGTTACTGTTTAGTACGATACTCTTTGTAAGTACATTGTCTAAAGCTGTACAGGCTAAATTTGTAAAGAACTTCATGAAAATAGAATGTACAGCATGGTTCACATGCATGATAAAGACATTATTGTGTCGAACCCAATGATGTAAATGTTTAATAATAATAATAATTGTAATATGTTTTATTTTTAAATTTTTTGTCTATAAGTGGAGGATACTAATTAGACGCGTATATATATATGGAATATATTACTGGGTCTGCAATATAGACTGATAGTTCTTCTAAATGGATAAACAAAATTTTAAAGGTGTATGTATGTATATTTGTCATGAAATTAATACTGGGCTGCGCTGAAAATCAATGTTGTGTTTATCCGCAACTTATACTGAGCGCAGACCCTTTTGTCTTGCTTTACTGGAATGCCTCTAATATACTTTTATAATAACATTGTATGTTTTATTTTTATTTTAGTTTTTTTAGGTTTTGATTTTATTTTGTGTTATTTTTGAACATTTGTGATTTAAATACCGTATAAATAATAATAAGCAACAAATTAAATTTTCTTTCTGTTATTAGCTCCACTAACCATTTTTTATTAGTTAACTCAAGTTTTCAATTTGGTATTTTAGACTGGTAGAGCCTAGAGCCATTTTCTGCTGTGTATCTGACATAATACAGGTGTGAGGCAGATCTTTCGCTTTTGAGTTTCATCCGATGAGTGAGGTAAATAGCTCTTCCTGTTCTCCTTTATCTCCTTTCCTTTCTCTTAGATAATTCGTTTGTGGTTGGAAAAGAACCCACAGCGTATATAAATATGCGTTGGTAATTAGTTACCTTGACCTGATGGACGTTTTTGACATGAGGAAAAATATTTGAAAGCGGTGCCTGAAAGATAGACATAGAAAAAGATAGGGGTAGACAGAGGTCAAGAAAATTAAGTCTTATCGACCCACCTTCCACCGAAGATATTTTTGGGACAACGTGATGATGAGCCCGTTGTCATCTTTATGTCCAAGCCAACGATGTTAATGTACATAAGTTTTTGTGCCATTGGTACGAGCCCCACTTGGGGATCGAACTCGGGGTCTCTTGACTCGAATTCTAATCACCCAACCACTCGGCTATCGTGACTTTTTATATACTTGTGTATAATATATAAAAAGTTATATATTTGTATATACTTTGCTAAATCGGTCAAAACTTAAAGTCTCAAAAATTAGCAGCGAATTCCACGCACAGCTGAACACGTGCTTATATATGCAGTTGCTCCGTCATCTATAAAACACTGCCAATTATTATTTCACGCATAGTTAAGTGAAGTGTCAAAAGAGATTTATTCCGTCGCTTTTATTTTCTACACAAACGCTGTTATTTTTTATTGAAAAAATGTTACTTTTTAAATTTAAAAACAATTTAAAAAATCATCGTGCACAGGTGGGATTCGAACCCGCGACCTCTACCATACTACCTTACCTAACAACCTATAAAACTCTGATACAGAATCCAGGCTTCTCGTGTGATGAGAATTTGCCAGAACCTCGCTTTTTAAAACGTTACTGTCACCGGTCTACTAAATTACGTTTTGTTTTTTTTTTTTCTGTTATTAGCTCCACTAACCATTTTTATTAGTTAACTCAAGTTTTCAATTTGGTATTTTAGACTGGTAGAGCCTAGAGCCATTTTCTGCTGTGTATCTGACATAATACAGGTGTGAGGCAGATCTTTCGCTTTTGAGTTTCATCCGATGAGTGAGGTAAATAGCTCTTCCTGTTCTCCTTTATCTCCTTTCCTTTCTCTTAGATAATTCGTTTGTGGTTGGAAAAGAACCCACAGCGTATATAAATATGCGTTGGTAATTAGTTACCTTGACCTGATGGACGTTTTTGACATGAGGAAAAATATTTGAAAGCGGTGCCTGAAAGATAGACATAGAAAAAGATAGGGGTAGACAGAGGTCAAGAAAATTAAGTCTTATCGACCACCTTCCACCGAAGATATTTTTGGGACAACGTGATGATGAGCCCGTTGTCATCTTTATGTCCAAGCCAACGATGTTAATGTACATAAGTTTTTGTGCCATTGGTACGAGCCCCACTTGGGGATCGAACTCGGGGTCTCTTGACTCGAATTCTAATCACCCAACCACTCGGCTATCGTGACTTTTTATATACTTGTGTATAATATATAAAAAGTTATATATTTGTATATACTTTGCTAAATCGGTCAAAACTTAAAGTCTCAAAAATTAGCAGCGAATTCCACGCACAGCTGAACACGTGCTTATTTATGCAGTTGCTCCGTCATCTATAAAACACTGCCAATTATTATTTCACGCATAGTTAAGTGAAGTGTCAAAAGAGATTTATTCCGTCGCTTTTATTTTCTACACAAACGCTGTTATTTTTTATTGAAAAAATGTTACTTTTTAAATTTAAAAACAATTTAAAAAATCATCTGGCACAGGTGGGATTCGAACCCGCGACCTCTACCATACTACCTTACCTAACAACCTATAAAACTCTGATACAGAATCCAGGCTTCTCGTGTGATGAGAATTTGCCAGAACCTCGCTTTTTAAAACGTTACTGTCACCGGTCTACTAAATTACGTTTTGTTTTTTTTTTCAAGATGGATTATCCCTTCATTTGTAATAAGCTATTGACGGGTAAAATGAGATGGTAAAATCTTCAGCACAGACCTCGTTGTCTGTAGAACGAGAACAGAATTTAATTAATCTTATAAATACACAAGAAAGACAGTAAGGGAGGAGCGGAGGTACTTGATTAAGTTGCTGTTACGTTCAAGACCCCTGAACCTAGAATATCATGACAAGAAAGAAGGAAAAATTTTAAAAAATATGTGAAAATAGAGTTGATTAGAGTCACGATAGGCGAGTGGTAGGGTGGTCGGAATTTCGAGTCGAGAGACTCCATAGATTTTTTAAAAACTTATGCACGAATTATATCGTTTGGACGGTGACGAGCTCACCACCTGTCACATTGCCCCAAAAATATCTTCGGCGGAAGGTGGATCGAAACGACTTAATTGTCTAGACCTCTCTACACCCTGAAGTGGGAATAGCACGAACAGTTATTTTTTTGTGAAATCAAGTAGTGGTATAAATACAATTAAGTTACAAGGTCTAAATACATAATACAAACATGATTTGTTTAATATCGGTTAGATTTCGGGAAGTGTGTCGTCTACAATAGTAAGGAAAGCAATATCGAGAGTTTTCTCACCAGGTTTTCAGGTCTTGGTAAACATTGAGTTTTAGAAACATTTGTACGATGAATATAGGTGTTTTTTCCACCATATTTATTGAATATTGATTACTATTCAATATTTTGTGTAGAGTAAATTATCTGAATATATAATAAGTAATTAATGTCCCTATAGCCAAGTGGTTGGGTTAACCAATAGAGATTTGATTAGTGAAGTATAATAATAAATTGTTTAGCCGAGTGGTTGGGTGATCGGAATTCGAGTCGAGAGGCCCGAGTTCGATCCCTACGTAGCAGACTCGTACCAATAGGGGTTTTTTTAATATATGCACAATTTATATCGTTGGCTTGGACATGAAGATAACGAGTGGCTCACCACCTGTCACGTTGTCCCAAAAATGTCTTCGGTGGAAGGTGAGTCGAAACGACTTAATTGTCTAGACCTCTGTCTGCACCTGGATTGGGTGTGACGTGAAGATACTTTTTTTATTTAAATGGCCGTATATTATTATGTGCTATTTAAAGATATTTGAATTCGTAATGTTAGAAAACAGTTAGCGGCGACGGGCTCACCACCTGTCACGTTGTCCCGAAAATATCTTTGGTGGAAGGTGGGTCAAAGGGACTTAATTGTCTAGACTTGACCTCTGTCTACCGCTGTATTGGGAATTGCGTGAAGATATTTATTTTTTATTATTTATTTAGAAAATAGTGTTTCCGGGAAGGTGTCGTTAAATAATAAATAGCGAGAGTACATTTGGCCCGAAAGCGTCACACCTTTTAAAGTAATTGCCTGGATAATACTGGCGTCACAAATCAGCTGAGCGAAATTGGGATGCCTCTCACCTCAGTGCCTTCGGATGTCGGTTGGGAGTGGAAGGGGGTGGGGGGCTGAAACCGATGGAAGGGGGCGGAGGGTAGAAGCGTAAGAAAACCATTCACAAAACTGTGTCTGATCGATACAAGTATTTGTAAAATATTATTACTGGTTATGGTATACATTATTTTAAACGTTTCTTTTTTGTATCTGATACGAATAAATTGTCTGCATTTTACAATAAACAATTTCTCGTATAAGTTTTTTTAAAGGAATACATAAAATTAGATCTTGTGATTTGGAGAGATAAATAACCAAAAAGATAGCAAAGGTGAAAGCAGTATCAAAGTGTGGAAGTATTTTAATTTTATAATAAAGTGTAGATTAAAATATTGGCCTTTTAGTTCAATCCTGCAACCCGTATTCCGTAAGAATATGTGTAAAGGCAATGCCTATCCTAAATAATTTCTCACAAAAACTTAACTTAATGAACTGCCTTGGGGAACGGAATTTGTAAAGATGGTAGACTCCTTGTCTGCCTGTGAGTGAGATCTGCCAACCGTTTTCTAAATCCCTCTGCATGCCACTGAATGAATGCAACATATATATAGAATAGCAACCGAATGTCACTTGAGTGTTCCTGTAGTGAATTGTTTACGCACCACCGACGCGTGAGGGTACGTGACCGACATAGTTAAGTAAGTTTTATTTGCGATATCGACTGGTTATTTTTATTCGAGTGTCTGGGAGAATTCCACCCTCTACCGACACAAAGTATCCGATACAGCTGAGTTGTGGAAACTCTTCAGTGACGCTGGTCTTTGTTGTCAAAGGGATTCTGTTTAACTTTCTATTATGACTCAATCCCAATACTATACTAATGTTGGTGAGGAGATTGTTAGATACACTATACGCATTTGTCACGATAGCCGAGTGGTTGAGTGGTCGGAATTTCGAGTCCAGAGACCCGAGTTCGATACCCAGGTGGCAGGCTCGTACCAATGGGTATTTCAAAAACTCACATACGAATTATATCGTTATGATGATATGAATCTTACATAGGTTTTTAAAAACCCATTGGTACGAGCGTGCCACCTGGGGATCGAGCTCGGGTCTCCCGACTCGAATTCCGATCACCCAACCACTCGGCTATCACGATCGGTTTTATAATGACGTCCACAATTGATTTTACTCGTACCATTATCTTTATTCACCTGTATACATCACTAATTAGATATCATTTGGTGTATGCTGTAATGTTTTGGAACCAATATTGCAATAATGAGCTACGAACATTCTGTTCGTAAAAACTTTCTCAGAGGCCTACATTACTGATGTTTTAGACAATATTACGCTTCATAATAATTTCTTTAAAAACAAAGTATAATGAGGTCTAGGCGATTATATCTTGAAACGATGTTTCTATTTCATCAAATTAACTACAGATATGATTCAAGTATAATACATAAACTATATTATGTTCCAACAACTGTAATGCGACGGGAGGTGCGCGAGGTTTATTTGCCGTATCATCTTGCCGCACTGATGCTGGATTTCGCGCTTCACTTCGACGATTTACAAAAACTTTAATACACATGTATTAACATCGATATATTTGCATTATCATCAGGTAAATTGAAAAGAACTTTGTTCATAACTATAGAGAAAGTAGATGACGATTGTTTATATTGTAATGTGCTTAATAAACATCTTAGAATCACTCATGAAACATGTAAAAAAAATATAAATTTTAACATAATATTACGTTGATAATGTTGTGAGTTATACATTTTATATAAAAAAAGTTTGTACAAATTGTCTCTAATAAAGTGTTACTGTTAGTATACCCTAAAAAAAGTAAAATAAATTAAGTACGAGAAGTCGTTACACTATTATAAACATATGTGAGTATTTGATGCAAAATAACAAACGGTCCGAAAGTGTAGCTAGTGATTTATTTATCAGAAAATATTTGCACTCGAGTCACAAATTCTTAATATGTTTGTATGTTTATACGTCAATATTTATATATATGTATAAATAATAAATATCTTCACGCAATTCCCAATACAGGGATAGACAGAGGTCAAGTCTAGACAATTAAGTCCCTTTGACCCACCTTCAACCGAAGATTTTCGGGACAATGTGACAGGGGGTAAGCCCGTCGCCGTCTTTATGTCCAAGCCAACGATGAAATTCTTACATAAGTTTTGAAAACTCATTGGTACTGCCACCTGGGGATCGAACTCGGGTCTCTTGACTCGACATTCCGACCACCGAACAACTCGGCGATCGTGACTTATGTATGTATACATATATATTATTTCAGATTCGTGTACTGCAATTCCATTTCTCCGAGCCGGCACTTTGTTTTGCACTAATTTGTATGTGATGTGTTAATGTATTGATAAAGAAACAAAATATAAAGAATCATTGATTTAGTGTCACAAATTAGTACTTTTAAATTAGTAACACTCTATTCTAAGACTCTGATACTAACGGACACTCACTTTGAAGAGGAAATGAACTGTTTGCATGTCGGATCAGCGCCAGAAAAGGGGCAAGTGGGCACAGGGCGCTAAAAATCTGCTGAGACGAAACGCAAACCTAATATTGAAAATTTTGTATAAGGTTCTTTGGATCGAGTAATATTGTTTTTACCGTGGATGAAAATGCTTTACGTGTGTGAGTTCTGACCTCGTCTTATTTTAAACCAATGGAAGTACAGCCGTGAAGATTTCTTATTCTAAACCAATAGGAGTACGCCCGGCTATTCCGTCCAACTACATTGCTAAACTATTTTTCTAATTGAAAGCTAATTATGCATAGATTCACAGATGTGCAGGTTATAAAGCATTCGGAATCATCTTGCACTTATCTCCCTCAAGTTAAGCTCTGACGCAATATAAATGCAGACGGTTCTTTAGTCTAAAAAGGCTCACTAGAGAACAAGCATTTTCATTTGTGAAAAACTTTTTTTTGTTAGTAATCATTGTAAATTTAAACAAAATAAAAGCAATGAAAACTCTATTTAATTCTTTTTCTTAATTTTTTTCTCTTTTAGTTTAGTTTTTGGGTTGTCTTAGAGGTAAGCTACAACATTCAACTTTACTTTCATAGCTTCAGAACAACACGGGACTCTAGTCCTCAATTAAAAGTATTATAGCGCCACCTATTTCTTGGCTATCCATGTATGTTTAAAAATCCCTTAAATTATATTATTAAATTAACGAGAAATATGTTTTAAATTGCGTTGAAAGACACGGGCGGGATTCGAATCTGCGATTTGCCGGACCGTGGCCGCGGTAATTCTCTTTAAGTAAATAACTAAAACTTCAGGATAACTTATACGCTGTAAAACTTTAAAATCAATAAAAATTTCCCTTTCTTTTCTCTTCAAGTCTACCCTATAAGAGACATATCTTCGAAAAAGAGCAAAATATCGTTTTCCATTCAGTTGAATAGGGAAACGCCGCACATTTTACAAATTGATCAGATTTCAACTGCAATTAATTTGGCAATACCTAATAAATTTTTAAAATGAATTTTCACTGCTAAATGATTTAAAATAATAATAAGATTCATTATGAGATTTCTTTTTCTTCATACATGTGATTAATATCTGAAATTCAGTTTCAATAGAACACATAATATACATATTATACCATAAACAGTTTTAAAACCTTGAATTTATTTTAATAAAACCTTGCTTGTAGATCTATCATTATATATTTAGTGAAGAGAAACGAATATTCTAAATCTAACAATAAAACTTCCAATTGCAGTTGAAGTAAATTTGTCACAGTTCAGCTTCAGCCAATAAAACAAATTAAACGAAATCCCCGAAACTAAATCGCAATCCTGCGGTTATGCAACTTTCATGACTGCGCACTCAAACGATATTTGTTTAAACTTACAAAGCGCTCGACTATCGAAAACATTTGCCTTTTATTTACTTAAGAAGCTTCAGAACAACACGGGACTCTAGTCCTCAATTAAAAGTATTATAGCCGCCTTTTTACTGGTGACAAGAGGGCTGGTTCTTTTCTCTAGCTGTTCAACGTCGAAATGCCGTCAGCGTTCTTGGTACCATGCCATGAGGAGTATGGCTCTAGAAGGGCTCTCGATTGTAATTGTTTTAAGTTAATAAGTATTGTGAATATCAACATAATTTTGTTTCTGTAAATAAAGTATTGGAATAAAAGCAATGAAAACTCTATTTAATTCTTTTTCTTAATTTTTTTTCTCTTTTAGTTTAGTTTTTGGGTTGTCTTAGAGGTAAGCTACAACATTCAACTTTACTTTCATAGCTTCAGAACAACACGGGACTCTAGTCCTCAATTAAAAGTATTATAGCGCCACCTATTTCTTGGCTATCCATGTATGTTTAAAAATCCCTTAAATTATATTATTAAATTAACGAGAAATATGTTTTAAATTGAGTTGAAAGACACGGGCGGGATTCGAATCTGCGATTTGCCGGACCGTGGCCGCGGTAATTCTCTTTAAGTAAATAACTAAAACTTCAGGATAACTTATACGCTGTAAAACTTTAAAATCAATAAAAATTTCCCTTTCTTTTCTCTTCAAGTCTACCCTATAAGAGACATATCTTCGAAAAAGAGCAAAATATCGTTTTCCATTCAGTTGAATAGGGAAACGCCGCACATTTTACAAATTGATCAGATTTCAACTGCAATTAATTTGGCAATACCTAATAAATTTTTAAAATGAATTTTCACTGCTAAATGATTTAAAATAATAATAAGATTCATTATGAGATTTCTTTTTCTTCATACATGTGATTAATATCTGAAATTCAGTTTCAATAGAACACATAATATACATATTATACCATAAACAGTTTTAAAACCTTGAATTTATTTTAATAAAACCTTGCTTGTAGATCTATCATTATATATTTAGTGAAGAGAAACGAATATTCTAAATCTAACAATAAAACTTCCAATTGCAGTTGAAGTAAATTTGTCACAGTTCAGCTTCAGCCAATAAAACAAATTAAACGGGAAATCCCCGAAACTAAATCGCAATCCTGCGGTTATGCAACTTTCATGACTGCGCTCTCAAACGATATTTGTTTAAACTTACAAAGCGCTCGACTATCGAAAACATTTGCCTTTTATTTACTTAAAATATACGTTTCTATTGCTGTTTACTGCTGGGATGTGGTTCGGGTAGTGAAGCGAATGGACTAAGTGTGTGCGTTCTTTACATTTGTAATAAAATATAAATAAATATCTTCACGCAATTCCCAATACAGGGGTAGACAGAGGTCTAGTTTAGACAATTAAGTCCCTTCGTCCCACCTTCCACCGAAGATATTTTCGGGACAACGTGACAGGTGGTGAGCCCGTCGCCTACTTTATGTCCAAGCCAACGATATAATTCGTACATAGGTTTTTGCAAAACCCATTGGTACGAGCCTGCCACCTGGGGATCGAACTCGGGTCTCTCGACTCGAAATTCCGACCGCCCAACAACTCGGCTATCGTGACTTTACATTTGTAACAGGAGATAATTTCAACTTGATACGAGTATCGATTGATTCTATGAATCGACTTCGTTTCTACTTCTATGATCGCCCGCCCTTTAAACTGATACCATTACTTTTTTTATTGGACTAGGTTGAATAACAATCTAACACGCCGCCGAGTGGTAAATGATCCTTATCCCCGCAGTCCTCAGGTTTGAAGACGACGTCATTACCAACTAAATTAGAGATAACAAGCTTCATGTTACTTAATTTTCTCGGTGTCGTTAAAGACGATATAGGGAAAAGAAACGAAAATCGCACGGGCTACCAACACATGTCGGAATACTTATAGAAAATGCTATTATTATACTGTACTGTTTATTGACTGCATTATTATACATTATTAAACTATAGTCACGATAGCCGAGTGGAAGGGTGGTCGGAATTTCGAGTCGAGAGACCCGAGTTCGATCCCCAGGTGGCAAGCTCGTACCAATGGGTTTTTTATTATTATTAAACTATTATTTATTATGTATATTATACTACTATTATACTAGAAAAATATCCAAATCAGAATATAGCAGAGCGGTGATAGGCAGGATCAAAGGTGCGAGGTGTGTGGTGCTGTGAACGCTAATCCGCTTGCGCAAGCATTGCGATTATGTCATTTCCTTCTTACTACAGACAGGCCATCAAACAATCGCAATCATAACCATAGGTCACTAAGTATTATAGCCGCCTTTTTACTGGTGACAAGAGGGCTGGTTCTTTTCTCTAGCTGTTCAACGTCGAAATGCAGTCAGCGTTCTTGGTACCATGCCATGAGGAGTATGGCTCTAGAAGGGCTCTCGATTGTAATTGTTTTAAGTTAATAAGTATTGTGAATATCAACATAATTTTGTTTTGGTAAATAAAGTATTTATTAAGTAAATAAGCATTTTTATGTATTATTTTTACACACGATAGCCGAGTGGAAGGGTGGTCGGAATTTCGAGTCGAGAGACCCGAGTTCGATCCCCAGGTGGCAAGCTCGTACCAATGGGTTTTTTATTATTATTAAACTATTATTTATTATGTATATTATACTACTATTATACTAGAAAAATATCCAAATCAGAATATAGCAGAGCGGTGATAGGCAGGATCAAAGGTGCGAGGTGTGTGGTGCTGTGAACGCTAATCCGCTTGCGCAAGCATTGCGATTATGTCATTTCCTTCTTACTACGGACAGGCCATCAAACAATCGCAATCATAACCATAGGTCACTAAGTATTATAGCCGCCTGGTGACAAGAGGGCTGGTTCTTTTCTCTAGCTGTTCAACGTCGAAATGCAGTCAGCGTTCTTGGTACCATGCCATGAGGAGTATGGCTCTAGAAGGGCTCTCGATTGTAATTGTTTTTAAGTTAATAAGTATTGTGAATATCAACATAATTTTGTTTTGGTAAATAAAGTATTTATTAAGTAAATAAGCATTTTTATGTATTATTTTTACACACGATAGCCGAGTTGTTGGGTGGTCGGAATTTCGAGTCGAGAGACCCGAGTTCGATCCCCAGGTGGCAAGCTCGTACCAATGGGTTTTTATTATTATTAAACTATTATTTATTATGTATATTATACTATTATTATACTAGAAAAATATCCAAATCAGAATATAGCAGAGCGGTGATAGGCAGGATCAAAGGTGCGAGGTGTGTGATTCTGTGAACGCTAATCCGCTTGCGCAAGCATTGCGATTATGTCATTTCCTTCTTACTACGGACAGGCCATCAAACAATCGCAATCATAACCATAGGTCACTAAGTATTATAGCCGCCTGGTGACAAGAGGGCTGGTTCTTTTCTCTAGCTGTTCAACGTCGAAATGCAGTCAGCGTTCTTGGTACCATGCCATGAGGAGTATGGCTCTAGAAGGGCTCTCGATTGTAATTGTTTTTAAGTTAATAAGTATTGTGAATATCAACATAATTTTGTTTTGGTAAATAAAGTATTTATTAAGTAAATAAGCATTTTTATGTATTATTTTTACACAAAATTTAGAAAGAAAGAAATAGAAAAAGAAGAAATGTGTTTCACTTTATTATATATTATTAATTGTATTTGACGGCCAGATATTCTGGTTAGTAGTGACCATGCCATCGAAGCTAAGAGTTCGAATGCCGCGAGAGACAAACATTTCAATGATGATTATGTATGTATGTACTTTAGTTTTGGATGGTTATATGTTTATTATTAATTAAAATTGTAATAAATATAATTGTTTAAAACATGTCCAATTATATTATTACCATCCAGTTATCGAAGACACATTCTACTTTACGACTGGACGATGTGAGTAACATTCAAATTGTGTAACAGTGTAACAGTGATTTCAATACGTATAAAGTAAATAAAGTTCTCTTTTTATATCGGTAAAGAAAAACATCCCAAGATAACTCGCAGAGTGACACGCATACGATAGAAGGACATACCGAGGCACTTAATCTACCTTTTAATAATATTCAGGACGAATTTATATAACGCGTGAAGTTCATAAAATGGGGATGGCTGGCGTCAAAAGAGCAATTTCGCCTTTCGCTACGGCATGTGTCAAATGATGCGCGCGTGTTTTATGGATGACTTGGCTCATGCATAAATATTCTTTCGGTGACAATACCTCACGGAAAGGGCACATTTTTTAAGCGAGCGAAGAATTTGGAAATATTGGTTATTAAAACGGAAGATATATTTCACGTTACGGAAATTCGGATAGGCAACAAATTAGCGCACAATGGACAAGTGTAGTCTTTTTATACACATTTCCGTGAAGCTAATTGGGACTAAACAAGTCACGATAGCCGAGTGGTTGGGTGGTCGGAATTTCGAGTCAAGAGACCTAGTACCAATCCAACCAGACACGCACCAATGGGTTTTTTACAAACTTATGTACGAATTATATCGTAGGCTTGGACATAGAGACGGCGACGGGCTCACCACCTGTCACGTTATCCCGAAAACATCTTCGGTGGAAGGTGGGGCAAAGGGATTTAATTGTCTAGACTAGACCTCTGTCTACCCATGTATTGGGAATTGTGTGAAAATAGTTGGTTGTAATTATTTATTTGGGACTTGCTGCCCCCCGCAGTTTAAGACTTAACGCGAAACCCTAATTATGTTTCTAAAATAAAAGTAGCCTATGTTACTCTTTATAACATTAGCTAGCTGTCAGGAAAGTCATGTTAAAATCGGTTCAGCCGTTTCAGAGATTATCCGGAACAAACTGACAGACAGACAAAAATTTAAAAAAATGTTACATATACATACATGTAGTTAAATAAACGGTTATTTCAACATTACAAACAGACACTCCAATTTTATTTGTATGGATAGTTAACGGTGGTGAGTGTCCTATCTATTGTACTGTACAGTACTGTACTATATTGGTAATTTTTGTAAAAACTTATTGGTGCTCTCTACATGGGAATCAATCGAAAGGCTATTTTTCGACTTCAGATAACTCTATGCTATTGAAACTAACATTCAAGTCTTAAATGTTAGTTTCCAATAGAAATCTTTATCTATCCTATTTAATTATTTTTGTAGTCTGTTTGCCAATCGTAGAAGGACTCCCCCAACCTTTTCCATTCCTGTCTATCTTGAGCCACTCAAAAATTCAGTACTATTAACTAATATTTTACGTCCTCACAATCAGGTCCCAGAGTTTGTCGTTACATATCCGAACGGAATGTCGCATCTCACAGTATCCGACATAGGTCCCGATAGCCGAGTGTTTGGGTGATTGGATTTGGAGTCAACAGACCCGAGTTCGAGCCCCGGGTAGCAGGCTCGTACCTATGGGATTTTTTCAAAAACTTATGTATGATTTGTATCCATGGCTTGGACATAAAGACGGCGACGGGGTCACTACCTCTGTCACTTTGTCACAAAATGTCCTTGTAATAGAAATGGTGTATATATATATATATATATATATATATATATATATATATATATATATATATATATATATATATATATATATATATATATATATATATATATATATATATATATATATATATATATATATATATATTTATATACACAGTATCCGAACACTTCCTAATACTTCCACTCTTTGATTGCCCTTACAGTCTTGATTCTGCTGATGTTTTCCTCACGTATGTTTGGATTGTAAGTTAAAATGTGTTTAATAAACGTAGTTAACTAATAAAAAAGTCACGATAGCCGAGTGGCCAGGTGGTCGGAATTTCGATTCAAGAGACACGAGTTCGATCCCCAGGTGGCAGGCTCGTACTAATGGGTTTTTCAAAAACTTATGTACGAATTACATCGATGGCTTGGACGGGCTCACCACCTATCACGTTGTCCCGAAAATATCTTCGGTGAAAGGTGGGTCGAAGGGACTCAATCGTTTAGACTAGACCTCTGTCTACCACTGTATTGGGAATTGAGTGAATATATTTATTTATTTTTATAGTTAACTAATATGTTATAAATATTATTATGGTAATGAAGGTTTAAGTAATCTCTGTGACATTCATTATGGGATTATATATATCGTATGGGATCCATCGCAGTTTGAAGTTTTATATAGAATATAGATTGATACATAGAGTATTGATATATAGACGACGACCTCCGTGGACGAGTGGCGTAAGCATCTGTTTTCAAGGTGTCGCCATCTCAAGGCCCCGGCTTCGATTTCCGGTCGGGTCAATGTAGAAAAACTACATTTTCTGGGGTCTGGGTGTTCGTGGTGCCTTCGTTAAGAGCTTTACCATCTTACACTGAGATCGGAGCAATATATGTGATGTTGTCCCTATCTATATATGTATTTAATTATTTATTATTATTTATAGACAGATTACATTGATGGAACTTTGAAGTTTACTTTTGCATCACTTAAGAATATCCTATACCTTTATAACCTCTTTAATCGATTTTGGATTTAATAGAGAATAATTTCCGCGAATCGACTTAAAACTTATTCAATTATTGTACATAAATTTATTAATTCATATGTTTGACGAATTTGAAATGTTTGATGTCGCGAGGGAATTTCGTGATAACCCTAAATTTACAAAAGAGACGCAATGTTTGTAATGATAAGCAAAAGTTTTAGGTCGAATAAGGGCGTTGCGGTAAACAGAATAATCCGCCTCGTCTCGATGAATTGCGACTCGCCAGTCGATGTATTGACCGTCGAGTTATTTTTCATATTATATTCTTAATCAAGATTATTGTGTGAAATGAAATAAATAAATATTTCCATCCATATTTCCCACACTGAGGTAGACAGGGGTTTAGATGATTAAGTCCTTTCGACCCAATTTTCAGAGCAGTCTATTTAGGACTACGTGATTGGTGATGAGCAAATGGCCGTCTTTGTATCCAAGCTAACGGCTAAAAATATTTATAATTACCTGGATATTATATTTACATAGATCAATATTCATATATACATGATATCCATGACTCGAGTACAAACATTCATATTCAACACACAAATATTAGCGAATAATAATAATTAATATAATGAAAAAATTAGAAATGCCATTATATTCGATAACAGAGTGATTGGAATTCGGGTCATGAGACCCGAGTGGGTGGGAGTGGATACCCAGGTGTAGGCTCGTACCAAAGGATTTTTCAAAACTTATGTATCCTTTGGTTTGGATATAATGACGGCGACAGGCTCCTGTCACGTTGTCCCAAAAAATGTCTTCGGTGGTTAGGTAAGGTGGTTCGAAAAAAGACAAGAAAGTCCTCTGGCTACCCCCGGTATTGGGAATAGCGCGAAGATATTTTTTTATTATAAGTAACAATTTAAATTTAAATATCTTTACGCAATTCCCACTACAGGGGTAGACAGAGGTCTAGTCTAAACAATAAAGTCCCTTCGACCCACCTTCCACCGAAGATATTTTCGGGTCAACGTGACAGGTGGTGAGCCCGTCGCCGTCTTAACTTCCAAGCCAACGATATAATTCGAACATAAGTTTTTTTTGAAAAACCCTTTGGTACGAGCCTGCCACCTGGTGATCGAACTCGGATCTCTTGACACGAAATTCCGATCACCCAACCGGTTATCGTGACTTCTTTTATAAGTACTAAAATTTAAATTCATACTTGTATAATATTATGTGTTTTTTAGTTAGTGTTTATTGTTAAACTTTTTTATTGTTTTTTCAGACAGAGCTCGACACAATTTAGTCGCGTTACGACACACTATTCACTGGTGCCTGTTTGGGACAACATGACAGCTATTTACTTTTGTCCTTGAAAATTGTTAAGCAGTAATTTTTTCCTCATTGAGCTTATCAAAAAGTAATAAATTAACTTTCTTTCTTTCTCAATTCATTGTTTCTTGACGCAGTGAATGCTTCTCGCGTTCCTTTTCTTTCAGAAATTAACATAATTTAAAAGCTTTAAGAAAAGACACCGATCTAAAAGACTTTAGTTTATATAATTGACGATGACGAGTGGCGTACACACCAGTTTTCATGATGTTATCCCGGTTCGATTCCCGGGCGGGTAAATGTAGAAAAATACTTTTTCTGAATTCTATTGTATTCTATCTATGAATTCTGAACTTCTGAATTCTATCTTAACTTTCTCCATTTAAAATACTGTTTTACTCTGTAGTATTCTCAACAATGCCTTTTCAAGCTTGGCACGGTTCCTGAAAAAAAAATATGATTGTTTACCCACATCGCTATTAGTGTTCAGGCAGGGTCGGGTTTTTTTCGCAATAAAGTAGGTCAAGTTCGCGCGTCTAGATATATTGTATGTTTGATGCAGAGAAGTAGTAAAGAAACAAATTCCCAGTACAGTGGGGTAATCAAAGGTAGAGAAATTTTTTTAGTCCATTCTTCACCTTTTTAGAGTAGTTGTAGAACGTGACAGGTTCCCTTTCGCAATCTTAGCGTCCAAACCAACAATATAATTTATAAATGAGTTTAAAAAAAAAGATATATTTATAGAAGAATAGAGGCCTTTTGCTTGAGGATCGAACTCGAGTCTCCTGATTCAGATTCCGGCCAACTACCTGCTCGGTTATCGTGGTTCAAATAAAATAAAGGTAACGACGAGTGATTGCTAATGCTTGAGACTTGATTCATGTTCCGGTCACCCAACCACTCGAATATTCTGGCTGTAGGTTATCAAGTATAAGTATAAATAAAATTAAAATTATGGATAAGGAAAAGTTTTGTACGATTTATAACGTTGGCTTGGACACAGAGACGAGAGACTCACCACCTGTCACATTGCCCCAAAAAATGTCTTCGGTGAAAGGCGGGCCGACAGGACTTAATTGTTTAGATCTCTGTCTACCCCAGTATTGGTAATGGCATGAAGATATTTTTTTATTAATACGGACGCCCGCGCGCCGCTCGCGATCTGCGCGCAGTGAAAAAGAAACGCACAGTTCGCGCAAATGTAGAAAAAGTGGCTTTTCCACATTGTCCCAAACGGGAATCGAACCCGGGACCTCAAGATGGCGGCACCTTGTAAACCGATGTATACGCCACTCGTCCACGGAGGTTGTCATTATAGTTTTGAAATATCAGTAACCTGAAGTTATTCGGCCGGCGCACAGTAGACTAAAATAGGTACAGACAGACGACGGGCTGTCTGTACATGTTTCCGGTGTTTTTACCCAATGTGGTTGAAGTTTTATTTCGTCGTCAATTTATCTTCCAAAGTACCAAGTAGGTCATTCAACCTTACTCTGGAATAATCTAAAAAAATTAAAAAGTATTGCTTAACGTATGAGAATGCTTGAATCAGATCGAAACAAAAGAACAAATAAAAAGGACAATTATGGTAAAAAAGGTCAAAGAAACTGACTGAAAACCTACTAATAATGGGAGAAATTTGAGAATAAATAAAAAATATAAATATCTTCACTCAATTTCCAATACAGGGGTAAACAGAGGTCTAGTCTAGACAAGTAAGTCCTTTCGACGTACCTTCCACCGAAGATATTTTCGGGACAACGTGACAGGTGGTGAGCCCGTCGCCGTCTTTATGTCCTAGCCAACGATATAATTTGTACATAAGTTTTTAAAAAACCCATTGCTACGAGCCTGCCACCTGGGGATGAACTCGGGTCTTTTGACTCGAAATTCTGACCACCCAACCACTGACGTGACTTTTAGAAACTTAAAATGCAATTTCCGGTGAGATTTTATTGCTTATAGATACAATGATATCTTAGAATTTGAGTAACACAAAAACTTGTACTCTTTCACTTATTTTATGCTTGCGATAAAATTTGACTCGTTGCCGGGAACAAAGTCAACGGTATCCTGACTGTGTTAGTCGAAAGGTAAAGCTAACTGAAAAGTGCACGCCTTGCTATACATAACGCAGTGCTGGCACCGACTTTGTTATATGGCAGCGAAACTTGGGTACCCCAGAAGAAGCATAAAACCAAGTTGAATGTAGTGGAGATGCGAATTGATGCGATTGAATATGTGCGGCGTTACCATGGCCGATCGAATGCGAAACGAAGAGATTCGCAATATAACAGGTTTGAAAGATTAAATACCTTATAACAAAAATTGATAAGGGTGTTCTTCGATGGTTTGGGCACGTTGAACGAATAAGTGAACACCGAATGGCGAAGAAAATGTATAGCGCGAAAGCTAATATTGAAAAATGTCGAGGTAGGCCGAGACTAACTTTCGAAGACCATGAGAGCAAATTGCTCTAAGTGGGGAGGGTCAAGAGTATTCAGATACATAGATGTGCATGCGTGAAGAAGATGATGAATCTGAAAGCACCGAAAGAGGTATGTAAGGATCGTGACACATGGCGATATGTTCTCTCTGGCTACCCCTTCAGGAATTGTGCATGAAGATAAGTATATACATACCGTGAGAAGTACGAATTAAGAAAGAAGTAGGACATAATTATACGAAAAGAAGTAAGAAATAGTCTTTGAAAGTAATTATTTTCAATGGATTTATATCTCGGACCAAGACACAGGACGTAATTTACATCGCCAAAACTTCCGGCGAAGTAAATTATGGAGGAGGAAATTGTTGTACAACAATGTGTTACATAA
The DNA here is from genome assembly GCA_029286605.1 of Sericinus montela. NCBI lineage: Eukaryota > Metazoa > Arthropoda > Insecta > Lepidoptera > Papilionidae > Sericinus > Sericinus montela. Next base: position 1,415,841 of record JAGSMR010000055.1, on the reverse strand, counting down.
ATTACTGAACAGAACATCGACGCTTTGAATTCCGGCAGTTATTTTGAAACATAAAAAAGATGTTTGTTTTAGTTTAAGGATTTTTTATTTTAAATTTTTTTGCTGATTGTTTATTGTTTTTAAAACAATTTAAATTGAATAATTGATTATTACGTTTATTTTTATTATACGACATTAATTATTGACATATTAGTGCTATAAAATGACAAGTTATTTTATCAAAATTAATATTTATTGTTTACATAAAACCTTTATTGAAAAATATATGTTTTTAAGTTAATAAATGAGCGTCAGTTGTATAGGGGGTATTGAGTATTCAATTTTTGCGTTGTCTCATTTTACATGACAATGTAAATGATTAATTTAACGGATTTATTGCGAAGCAGCATCCTTTATTCCATTAATAAGCAATATCTAAAGACGCGCGGGTCTTAAAAGTTTTTGTACTCTTAATTGATTACTAAGTGTTTTTTGATCTGCACGCAATTTTCCATATTGAGACTATGAAGACCTCTCGACCCACTGATGCTTGTTGGGAGTGTCAGATGGTGAGCGTATCGCAGTTTTTCATGCCGTAATATCATACGTAAATAAAAAAATACATGAACATCCGTGACTAGCGTACAAACATATTGATTAGACACATGCTTGTACTTATCGGGATTCGAATCAGCAATCCTAAACTTCGAAGTCAGGATCTAACCAAACGGGTCGCCAATCATGTGGTTAAGTTGTAAAAGTGAACCACCCCGTACTTCCCGTGGGCGTCGTAAGAGGGAAAAGCCTTGAAAACGCCAATGCCTACTGATGTATGGCCAGATAACTATCTCGAAAAATACCAGACTGAAATGAAGCGGACCGGGGACGGGCAACGGCGTCTAAGGTGTGAAGCGTCAGGTACTGCGATTGCTAATCCGCCTGCCAGGCTTGGTGGTTGTGGTAAACATCTCCTGCTAGGAATTTACGGGAGGGACTGCAGTGGACTATGGCAGAGCGTTTTCTATTTATATATCTACTAGGTATTACGTTCCAGTAGCCAAAAGACTTTTATTTCTAGTGTTCTCTGAAATAGTTATGCATTCTTTATACTCTTTATGGCGAAGAATCTCTTCTTCACTGAGATTTGTTGGTAAAGGAGGTTAGAATTTGGCTCAAACTTGTAAGTCTGCTCGAGAAGATATTATCTTATAGTAGAGACTGGTAGTTTCGAGGTTGTTTTTGTGAAATGTTATTTCTGTAAAAAGGATTCTTGAAGAAATTTCTATTTCTTTCCATAACCATGCATGATGAAAAGGTTCTTAATGCAGCAAACTTTCAGGTTATTCAGGTTATCATCACTTCATATTTATCCTTGGTGATAAATTCAGCATCTGTCACCATCTGTCACGTTTCGGTGGAAGGTGGGTCAAAGGGACTTAATTGTCTAGACTTGACCTCTGTCTACCCCTGTATTGGGAATGGCGTGAAGATATATTTTTTTTTGTAGACCTCGGCCTCCTCCAGTATGGGAAATTATGCGAAAATCAAATATCCCCAATATTGGGTCATCGAGAGCGAATAGATGAACCTGTCACCGAATTAGTGTCTAAGTTAATAAAATGTACTTACATTTATATTTACACAGATGAATAATGTTCATAAATGTATTTATAATTCGTATATATTCATAATCTTATATATAAAATTCGTGTCCCTGTTTTTGTAGTACCTGTTTGTGTAAACTCCTCCGAGACGGCTTGACTGATTCTCGTGAAATTGTGTGTGTGTGTATATTGGATAGGTCTTAGAATCGGACAACATCTATTTTTCATACCCCAAAAGTTAAGGGAAGTCCACCACTATTTTTTTTAATTTTTAGATTTTTTTATGGTACTGAATTAAAAATACATACAACTCTAAATTTTCAACCCTCTAAGATCAACCCCTACTTTTTTAAATGGAAAAACAACGTTTGCGGGGTCCGCTGGTTCATATATACGAATTATATTTAAACGTGTAGTGTATTCGCGCAAATGTAAGAAATTTTAGTGTAGTCACGCATATGTGATGTGGCTGGCTCGATACTTAAGGGTATTGTCAGCAGTATTAATGAATTTAAATACGCACATGTAAATGTTATTATGTGTTTAATTTAGTACATAATAAAATCTGCGCTGGGAAGAGTTACCCTTGATTCCACTTCATAAGGTCGTCGTCGACTTTTGGGCTCCATTTAGACTGAAATCGATTCTTGTATTATACTATCATTTGATTTTATCTATAGGTAGCTGATCCTACGTTCAAGCCAATGTTAGGGGTGGCCGCTGTTTTCATATATATAATTAATATTATTATTATATGTTTGGTTACTTGTGTAGCTTAGGGCATTGTTTGTTTATCGATAAAACTTTAATGTTTGGAATTTCAAGTCGCTGTTAGGAGACGATGACCTGAAGTTGTGTTATATTGCTATTGTCTTATTCTGTCTCATCTTATTTCCCACGTGTATTGCGTTGAAATATTAATGTTGCCGTAAAAGTTACAGTTTGTTAGTTTATTACGGTTCCAAGTCTAAACCGATGATGAGATTTATAATGAAACTTTAAAGTAAGGGCTACAATGGGCGAATGTATGCTTGATGGCATTCTCAAGCAATCAACCTTTGTAATGGTGAAAAGAAAATAGCAGGTGCGACCAAAAGGATAAAATAATATAATATATGTTGTACGATACTTTTTTTTTATAACCGTGGAGGAAAATGCTTTTACGCACGAACGATTCCTGACTGGGAGGCCACCGAAACGAACAGTGTCGGACTCGAGTCTCAGAAAGAGAAATATACCGACTAAAACCATCCACGGGATGATGTTGGCCCGGATGCCTTTACAGCTTCATCTGAAGAGACCTGCGAGAACGAAGGCCCGAAGATAAAAAATCTTTTATAACTTTTGTAACAACTTTTTAAATCACGTAATTATAGTAAAATAAAATACCAAAACAAAATATAAATAGATTTCTTTTTAAAATAATAAAGGTTTCTTTTAAAAATATAATTATTTTGTTATATACCTGTAAGACAACTGTATGAAATATGCAATATGGAATAGTTCTGCTATCTTCTTTAATATACGCCTCTTACCACTATAAGGAAATGAGTCAAGCCGCTTGCCAAGAGTGGTTATTAAAGAAAATCGTCCTTACCTTTTTGATGACTCCGTGGATGAGTGACGTAAACACCGGCTTTCAAGGTGTTGTCAGCTTCCAGGTCCCGGTTTCGATTCCTAGACGGGACAATGTGAAAAAAAAAAACAATTTTTCTAGATTTTCTGGGTCTGGGTGTTTGTGGTGCCTTCCGATTCCCATAATGCTTTCTACCCCATAGTTATAAAGTGCTTTAGCTTCTTTCATTGGGATCGGAGCAATGTATGTGATGTTGTCCCTGTTTATGTATGTATTTAATTACTATATTATTATACCTTTTTCTCCAGTCGTGGACTGTGGGTTGCTTGTAAGTAGGTGGCAAGTAATAAGTGCAGTATATTTTTTAATTACTTTTGTGTTTAAACATACTATCAATATATTCAAACTGTTATAGTGACTAAAGACAACTTTTTAATATTTTTTTATTATTTATAATATATTTTGACGTCTTTAATTAAATAATCTTCAATAAATTAAACACATTCAATAAATTATTTATTAATAAGTAAAAAGCAATTTATATTTTCCGCAACATTAAATCTTTTCTGCGATAGCCCTGAACGATACTGAACCCAGCTCATCTCTTTTAGAGTTGGCGGGCATTAGCATAAAACCAATATCGTCCCTATCAGGCTCCGCCCGAGCTCACCTTCCCTTCAATTTTATGAAACTATGTTTGCTTGCTTTGTGTCAAGGAAAACACTTATTTTACTTTAAAAGTGAAGTTAAGCGCGTAAATGCCAAGCTTTCTTTTTAAAAAGAAATTTCATTGTATTAAAAAAAAACATAGAATTAGCCGACACGGTTCCTAGCCGCCTTACAAATATTTCGGCAAGCATTATAAGATCAGCTGGAGCTCTTAGCTGACTTTTCGACTGCGGATTCGCCTGTGCTGAATACTAAGAATAAAAAAATAAAAAAATCATTTTCAGGACATTCCCTATTCAGGGGAAGACAGAGGTCTAAACCATTAATTCCGAAGTAAGGATAACGCGACAGGTGATGAGCTCGTCGAGGTCTTTATGTCCAAGTCAATGACAATATAAATCGTAAATATTAAAAAAAAACCCATAGGTAAGAGCCTCAGGGATCTAACTAGAGTCTCTTGACTGGAATCCCGATCACCCAACGCCACGGCACGATAGTTATAATTTAATTTTAAAAATGATTTCATTTTCCCCTTTTTTACTTGCAAAGATGATGAACAGAGATTATTTTTTACTGTAATCCATAGCCTACGTAGCAATTTTCGTAATTATTAATCCAGTAATAACGTAATTCGATTTTTACGAATAAAATGATAAAATATTCTTAGGGTATGAGTGACTTCAGAAGTGAAAGGCTCAAATCCTTGCATATATTTACCTCAATTTATTTTGTCGGTTGATGTCATACCACCTTCTTATTGCCCTGAATTTCTTACTTCGTATACATACATACACACACACACATATCGGCCTGTTAAGTCCACTGCAGGACATATGCCTCTCCCATAGGGACAATTTGCCATAATCGCCACGTTTGGATAGCGGATTGGCGATCGCAGTACCAGACCACTCTCACTTCAGACGCCGCTCTTCGGTCTGATTATTTTGGTCTGATATTTTTAGAGATGGTTATTCCGGTTCGGTTGCTGTAACGATATTCAAGGCTATTTCCCTTCGTCGCCTTTTACAACATCCTCGGGAAGAAAGGAAGTGGTAATATTCTTACGCTTTAAATTATTTCGTATGTAACCATGGAATAAGAACTGAATATTGCTACTGATTTCCGTTACAGCTCTATCTAGCTTTAAAAAAGTCGACAACCCTAGTACATTTAAAGAATGAAACAATAATGATTTTACCTCCCTCCCCCTCCCCCGTATGTTGAAGGTCTTCGCTTCGTTACAGGGTTCCAGTGCGTCACGACGTTGTTTCCTTTCTTTTTTTTACCTGCGGGCATTCGTTCTCGCAGGTCTCCTAAGATGAAGCTGAAAAGGCCTCCGGGCCAAGAGCATCCCGTGGATGGTTTTTAGTCGGTATGTTTCTCCTTCTGAGATCCGAGTCCGACACTGTTCGTTTCGGTGGCCTCCCAGTCAGGAACCGTGAAAATAACATGAATAAAAACGTAAATATAAATTTTTGAAAAACCCTTTGGTACAAACCTGCCACCTGGGGATCGAAATCGGATCTCTTGACTTAAAATTCCGACCATCCAACCCCTCGGATATCGTGACTTGCTCTATCTTGCTTAAAAAAGAAACGACAACCCTAGCACATTTAAAGAATGAAACAATAATGATTTAACCGTGAAAATAACACGAATAAATACGTAAATATGTCATAAAAATACATTTTGGTTTGGAGAACATTTTCCTTATACAAGTAGAATTGCTTCCATATCGGTGGAAGATGCTCCTTTTTTTCGTACCGCTTTTTTGTTACACAATGAGATTTTCTTTACACATCAGTGAATTTTTTACCTTTAATATTCATTCATTCGTTTTAATGGTAAGGAAGTATCGGAACTATGTAGCACTTTTTTATGAACCAATTTTCTGAAGATGTTTTTGAATCCGAACTGTATTTTGTTGGTACACGTACTCCTAATCGTAAAGTTATTAGTGAAGTTATTCAGCTCCCAGGTACGGCAAAATATCAATACTAATGCGTAATGCGTCATTTTTGGCAGTAACTTAAACAAACATATATGTGGAACATAGCATTATATGGAAGCGAAAACTGGACCCTGCATCAGCAAGTGAAGTAAATGTGGTTCTGGAGGCGAATGGAAAGTTGAACGGATATAGTGATAAAGGTGGAGGTTTTGTAAATAATAAATAAGAAGTCTGATTTAATAGAAAACCGATGAGAAATGTGGATAGGCCTAAGAAGACATGACAGGCATATTAACATGGAGAGAAGACAAATTTTAAATCATACAAGGAGATGTTACTTATAGTCGTATGATTTCAAAACGTTGGAACTAACAATTTATTATACTGTCAAATTTCTAGAACTGAACTGGCCACTGGCATGACAAGCTATAATTTATTTACAAACATTACGTACAAACAGAAATGGTTGCAAGCAATATTTGAATCCGTAACCTCTGACTTTTAAACAGGGTCACTGTCAATTAGATTATTCAGTCGAGACTTTATGCTATAAAAATACTTAGGTACCAATTAGATAAAAGATAAAAGTTTTTTCTATACCTTCTCCATAATTAATAATTTGAAGATCGCAGTTTTAAATTATATGTTGTCTTAGAGAAGTTATCGAAACGTATTCACAAACATTCACACTGCTCTTTCGTACAGAAAGACGTAGCTAGCAAGTGGTCTTGTGAGACGGGTTTATAATTCAATACCATTTCCAAGTGTTCACAACATGATCTTTATGACAGCAACGAGTGGTTCAAGGTTATACACGCCACATTTAGTCGTGCAAATGATTATCGATATTATTACTATATTAGATTTTATGTTATTCTCGAAAACATCCATACGGAGAGACGAACGTTTGATAAAATATCGCTCTTCTCTTTCCCTCATGTAACATATAATCGTATTTTTTTGTATGGACGAACAAAGTTGCTTTTTTTTTACTTTCTAAACTAAACTTATAAAAGGAATATGATTTTTTATATAGAAAACGGATGCAAACGAGCAGACCGCTCTCGCGATGGTAAGTGATTTCTGCCGCCCATGAACACCCGCAATACCAGAGGCATAGCAGATGCATTGCCCCCCCCCCCTCGCCCAGAATTGGGGGAGAGGGGTAAGTGGGCCACCGGTTACCTGCACTCACCAGACGAAACGCAGAAGTTTACTTCAAACTTCACTTCTACTTCATGCCGGTATTCTGTCAGGCCGTGGTACTTCCCTGGTCGAGCCGGCCCATTCATGAAACAACAAAAGCTCATGCGTGTCTCTTCCACTGCTAAAATACTTACAAACTGATATTACAAACTTACTTTCTTGAGTACTTAAAGAATTCCCATCACTCAACCGCAACACCAAAGAAACTGCAGATATGACGCTTTCTTATAATATATATCTTTACGCTATTCTCAATACTTCCTAGGCCAACCCCAAAGCTTTCAATAATGAACGGTCCCCAGCGACTTCTCGCAAAAGTCTATCTATCTAAAGCTACCTATATATATCTACCTATATATATCTAAAGCTACCTATATATATCTAAAGCTACCTATATATGTATAAGCTACCTATCTAAAAAACTAATATCTCCATATGAGCCGATTTATACGAATTAGAGATAATAAAAAGCCACGATAGCCGAGTGGTTGGGTGGTCAGAATTTCGAGTCAATAGACCCGAGTTCGATCCCCAGTTGGTAGGCTCGTACCAATGGGTTTTCAAAAACTTATGTACGCATATCGTTGGCTTGAACATAAAGACGGCGAAGGGCTCACCGCCTCCGTCACGTTTTCCCGAAAATATCTTCGGTGTAAGGTGGGTCGAAGGGACTTAATTGTCTAGATTCGACCTCTGTCTACCTCTGTATTGGGAAGTGCGTGAAGATATATTTTTTAGAGATAATCAAAATAAATATCACTACGCAATTCCCAATACAGGGGTAGACAGAGATCTAGTCTAGACAGTAAAACCCCTTCGACCCAACTTCCACAGAAAATATTTTGGGACAACGAGACAGAGTGGTGAGCCCGTCGCCATCGTTATGTCCAAGATATGAATCGTATATAGTTTTTTGAAGAAATCAAATGGTACAAGCCTGCCACCTAGAGATCGAACTCGGCTCGAATTCCGATCACCCAAACTATGGGCTATCGTATCTATTTGACGCTTTCTTTAAAGTAGGAATGAATGAATGAGAAGAAAGGTCGAATACAAGGTAGACCATAGATGTCTCAGTCACTAGGTAGATATTTTACCCTGGTGTCGTAAGAGCTGAAACTATCGTGCAACTTTCAGTAGGTCGAAGCGTAGTTCATCTGCCAAATTGAACTCATGGATTACTTATTTTTTGGGTGTTGTAAGGAGCAACTATGAGAAAAAACTTAAAACTTTACCAGCGGAGAAAGGGATAACCATATTGAAACCGGACTCAAAACAAACAAACCCGTGTTTAGCAGCTGCTTTTAAGGGGTTAGGTGTTTGGTACAGTGTTAGTCACGATTATGGCAAATCCTCTTAACAGGGATGGTTTAAGCCTAAATCTTAACGGCAATTTGTACGAATATTATTAATATATTATTAATTATAAATTGATAACTGTTAAAGAAATGTATTATTATCTCGGAAATGTAAATTTTGCTAATAAATTTGTATCCTTTTCCTTTAATGAACTTTAAATATTTAGAATTCGCAATCCCACTCAATGTGCGCAAATGTCTCCGACAATGTATTATTTAGTGTATTGTTTATTGTACCGACCACGCTTAACTACATTCTAGTTAGCATATTAGTGACAAAAAATTAAGTATATGGTACTGTTATCGGCTTGGTGCTTGCCTTGCGTTGTGGTAGTAGCAGAAAATTGTGTCCAAAAAACATTGAAAAATTTATAGAAAAGTCGGAAATTTAAGGAACCTGGAATAGCATCTGCATAGCATGCTTCTTTGAGCACATATTTTGCTCATTTTCTTTTCATTTCGCTTTCAATGAGTTTTCACGGATTTTAAAACAATTTATATTAAATTTATTTAGATATTGACCGGAAGAAGTTTATGCTAGTATAGTATATAACTACTACTTAATAAAAATAGAATTAAGTTATATTGATGTATATTCACACCTTAATAAACAGTTAATAAAACAACAAAATTATCAAAAAATTTATATAAGCATAATAATTTATAGTGTATACAATTATTTACATAAAATGAAAAAAATATTTACAATTGCATTAGCTAAAGCTTAGGATAAACCGTAGCATAATTTTAATTTATCTTTTATTTCATCATTCGACGATGTCGGGATCTTATGATTCGATGAAACAATTTACTTTTTTTTTGCAAATTCCTTGGTATGAACTCGACGTCAACATTCATGGGTTTGACTTGGACCTGTTCTTTCTTGTATTTTATTTCATCGCCATCGATGTGAGTTTTCACACTGAAGTGGCGTAATAAATGCATTAGGCCTGCAGCTATCTGAAAGTGGGCGAACCTCTCTCCAATACAATTTCTGTTTCCCTTACCAAAAGGCAAATATGCGTGATCGAAGACCTCCCTTGAACCGCGTTCAAACCTTTCCGGTATAAATTTATCGGGCTCTGGGTAGAGCTCTGGATCACGTTGTATTTCAAATATCGAAATTAATACCCTCGTATTTTTATCCACTTTAATGTTTCCAACGGGAAGTACCGAATCTTTAACACTTTGTCTGATCAAGATACCGATTGGAGGGTGTTTCCTCAAGCTCTCGCAGATGACCATGTCGAGATAAGTAAGCTCGGAGAGACTTTCATACGTCATTTGACCATTGTGCTTTTCAAAACCTTCATCAATATCTTTCTGAAGCCGCTGCAATATATCATGCCGAAGGCTTAATTCTTCTAATGTAAAGAATATAGCAGTTGCACTGGGTTCCACACCGGCAATAAAGAAGAAGAAAGCTTGAGCCGCCAAGATCTCATCAGACGGCTTTATAGTTATTCCTGTATCATTGTCTTTCAGTTCTCCTTTCTTTTGCAAATCAACACAAATATTACCGAAATCGAATTGTTTCCCACGCTCTTGCTCTCTCCGTCGTATAAGTTGCTTCACGGCGCCAATGAAAAACTCTTCGTGTTCTCTGAACAAAGCTAATTTCAACTTTCTGAATAACCAAGGACTGTTGACCAATATTGAGAATCTCAGATTGGTCCAAAACGTCGGTTTCAATGCGTTCTGCGCCATCGAAAGGAATGGCGAATCGAAGACAGATTTAGATGTAATACCGAACACTGATGCAGCTATGGCTGCACTGCAAAACGTCGAAAGCGTGTTGAATGCGTCACCTTTTAATTTTTCCGGATACATGTTCAAATAACTAACGAAGTCCTGTGCACTTTTGTCCATAACATAGTACATGCTCTTCAACTTGGCTGCGCTGAATAGAGGTGTCATGTTTTGACGCATCAACTTCCATCGCTTTCCATTCATGAAAGGAATACTGTCAGCTAGAAGATCACCGGGTTGCTGTTCGATACCGCGGTGGTAGAACGCCTCGAAATCAACTTGCACTGTATGTTTTATGTTTGTCGCATCTCTAACAACCAAAGTGGGTAAAGTCATACTGCCAACACCTATTGCAGGTGAATTCGGGTATTGTTTGTGCAGGTCACCTATAACCTCAAAGAAGGCTCGATTCCCAAAGACCTAGTCATAAAACGGTCCCCACACTTTGTTCCTGGGGTGGAAATCAGCACCGCGTTCTTTCCAGTACCGCTCGGCGTATTTACCTCGGTAATAGAAATAGCCAAGCAACACCACAACCACAGCCAATACTAATTGAAGTAACATTTTGTTTAGATGTTACTATCTTAAAAATAATCGAAAGAATGATATTATATAAAGACGTTTGCTTATTATATATGGCATTAAACTTGTTGTCAATTTTGAAACGCGAATGTTCGAGTGTGATAGGTCGTATTTGCGTATGTTGTAATGTGCGTTAGGGCATTAGTATGGCGAACGTTGATTTGTATAAATAAAAAGATTAGTCAATAAATAGATTACAAGACTTTATAAGGAAAATATAAAAAAAAAAAATATCTTCACGCAATTCCCAATACAGGGGTAGACAGAGGTCAAGTTTAGACAATTAAGTCCCTTTGACCCACCTTCCACCGAAGATATTTTTATGTATACAGAACAAGAAACAAGAAAAAGTCACGATAGCCGAGTGGTTGGGTGGTCGGAATTTCGAGTCAATAGACCCGAGTTCGATCCCCAGGTGGCAGTACCAATGAGTTTTCAAAAACTTATGTACGAATTTCATCGTTGGCTTGGACATAAAGGCGGCGACGGGCTCACCACCTGTCACGTTGACCCGAAAATATCTTCGGTGGAAGGTGGGTCGAAGGGCCTTAATTGTCTAGACTTGACCACTGTCTACCTATATATTAGGAATTGCGTGAAGACATTTATGTGTAATTATTTTATTTCATTTTAAAAATAGGTAGTCGTATAAGGAAGTATGAGGATATAGGTATAAGGATGTATGTATTAATAGTAATATATTTCTAGACTTTATTTCTGCTGCATGCAATTGTTCTTGTTGGTCCTGAAATGACTGAGTCCTCACCAGTGAAATCTATAACATTGGCTGAATTTCTAGGAGCACAAGATACGTGAAAGCTTTGACCAGATTGATTGACCAGCTTATAGAAAATAACCTGGGAGGGCCTTAATTACATGACATTACATTTTGGAAGGCAGAATGTGCACGTCACGAAAAGTCACGATAGCCGAGTTGTTGGGTGGTCGGAATTTCGAGTCGAGAGACCCGAGTTCGATCCCCAGGTGGCAGGCTCGTATCAATGAGTTTAAAAAAACTTATGTACGAAATATATCGTTGTCTCGGACATAAAGACGGCGACAAGCTCACCACGAAACTCACCGAAACTCACCTGTCACGTTGACCCGAAAATATCTTCGGTGGAAGGTGGGTAGACCTCTGTCTACCCCTGTATTGGGAATTGCGTAATACTCCTTAGTGCATTGATCAAACTTGCAACATTAATTGATAGCTTCCGGTAACTGCTGTTTTTATAATAATATGCTTAAATATTTATTACGTAAATAAGACATTTCACTACCCATTTTTAAGTTAACAAAAATACACAAACTGAGCGTTCTTCTCTTTGCACACCATTTCCTTGTGTAATTACTCACACTGCTCGCTGGATTTCATAAATTCATGAAGCACGAGTTAGTTCTCAAACTGGCGTATCTTCAAATTGCAAGATTTTATTTTAATATATATTAATATAGCTAAAGAAACTAAAAATATATAAATTTCATCATATCAGATGATATGAGATAGAATTATAATGAAACGACTCAAACAAATCCGACAAGACAATAACTGAAACCAACAATAATGTAAAAATAATAACTTCTAAGAACAAAAAAGAATCACCCCTAACTAAAAGAATTCCTTCCTTTACCTCCCCGCCCTTTTAATAATTAATACTGTCTGAAACTAATGGTGACATGTAATGTTTTTGTCCCTTCTCTTAGATAGAGAAATAGTTTTACAGTCGCGAATATTTTGAGGAAGAGTATAACATAATTTTACTGCATGAACAGAGAATGAGGATGAATATGAAGCGTTATGCAGAGGGAATGGGATGGACGAGCGAAGGAGAATCGCTTCCGAAGGTAGGACGGGGATAACGAGAGATGCAAGTTATTAAAAATATAAGCATTGCTTTCTTTCTCCTTAAGTGAGCTTTCAATATTCAGAATTCGAAAACGGACTTATTTTACGAAAATATTTGTAAAATTGCGTTACTTATTGTACTGCTTACAAAGGTTAATTAGATCTGATTTGACGACAAGAAGTATCTGGTATAGTAATGGGAAAGGAATTTTTCTTGCCTTGTGTTTTAAAAACGTGACACAGGGTTAAATTAAAAAATTGAAAAATTAAAAACAACAGCCTACTGAAACAAATTTTTTTCTCAATTTTCTTTAGATCTTTTTTCAAGACACATATTTACAATTTACATATTTACAAAAGAATTTCTTATTGAGTTTTTACTTGAAAGAAATCTATAGAGTTAACTACTATTTAATATATATTAATATAGCTAAAGAAACTAAAAATATATAAATTTCATCATATCAGATGATATGAGATAGAATTATAATGAAACGACTCAAACAAATCCGACAAGACAATAACTGAAACCAACAATAATGTAAAAATAATAACTTCTAAGAACAAAAAAGAATCACCCCTAACTAAAAGAATTCCTTCCTTTACCTCCCCGCCCTTTTAATAATTAATACTGTCTGAAACTAATGGTGACATGTAATGTTTTTGTCCCTTCTCTTAGATAGAGAAATAGTTTTACAGTCGCGAATATTTTGAGGAAGAGTATAACATAATTTTACTGCATGAACAGAGAATGAGGATGAATATGAAGCGTTATGCAGAGGGAATGGGATGGACGAGCGAAGGAGAATCGCTTCCGAAGGTAGGACGGGGATAACGAGAGATGCAAGTTATTAAAAATATAAGCATTGCTTTCTTTCTCCTTAAGTGAGCTTTCAATATTCAGAATTCGAAAACGGACTTATTTTACGAAAATATTTGTAAAATTGCGTTACTTATTGTACTGCTTACAAAGGTTAATTAGATCTGATTTGACGACAAGAAGTATCTGGTATAGTAATGGGAAAGGAATTTTTCTTGCCTTGTGTTTTAAAAACGTGACACAGGGTTAAATTAAAAAATTGAAAAATTAAAAACAACAGCCTACTGAAACAAATTTTTTTCTCAATTTTCTTTAGATCTTTTTTCAAGACACATATTTACAATTTACATATTTACAAAAGAATTTCTTATTGAGTTTTTACTTGAAAGAAATCTATAGAGTTAACTACTATTTAATATATACAGATTATTAACATATGTTGATGTATATTACACCTTAATAAAATATTATTTTACATAATTAACTTATTTTTATTTGTATAATAATTAACTAAGTATAAAATTATGTAAATTAACTATTTCACAAAACGTGTTAACATATTAAATTGGTTAAAGTTAAAGAGCAATCGTATATTTTAAATTTACCTTCCATTATTCGACGATGTCGAGATCATACGAGTTGATGAGAACAATTTATTTTTTTTTGCAAATTCCTTGGTATGAACTCGACGTCAACATTCATGGGTTTGACTTGGACCTGTTCTTTCTTGTATTTTATTTCATCGCCATCGATGTGAGTTTTCACACTGAAGTGGCGTAATAAATGCATTAAGCCCGTAGCTACCTGAATGTGGGCGAACCTCTCTCCAATACAATTTCTGTTTCCCCTACCGAAAGGCAAGTATGTGTAATCTTTTACCTCCTTTGAACTACGTGCAAACCTTTCCGGTATAAATTTATCGGGCTCTGGGTAAAGCTTTGGATCACGATGTAGTTCAAATAATGACATAAATATCCTCGTATTTTTATCGACTTTAATATTTCCAACGGGAAGTACCGAATCTTTAACACTTTGTCTGACCAAGATACCGATTGGAGGGTGCTTTCTCAAGCTCTCGTAGATGACCATGTCGAGATAAGTGAGCTCGGAGAGACTTTCATACGTCATTTGACCATTGTGCTTTTCAAAACCTTCATCAATATCTTTCTGAAGCCGCTGCAATATATCAGGCCGAAGGCCTAATTCTACTAATGTAAAGAATATAGCAGTTGCACTGGGTTCCACACCGGCAATAAAGAAGAAGAAAGCTTGAGCCGCCAAGATCTCATCAGACGGCTTTATAGTTATTCCTGTATCATTGTCTTTCAGTTCTCCTTTCTTTTGCAAATCAACACAAATATTACCGAAATCGAATTGTTTCCCACGCTCTTGCTCTCTCCGTCGTATAAGTTGCTTCACGGCGCCAATGAAAAACTCTTCGTGTTCTCTGAACAAAGCTAATTTCAACTTTCTGAATAACCAAGGACTGTTGACCAATATTGAGAATCTCAGATTGGTCCAAAACGTCGGTTTCAATGCGTTCTGCGCCATCGAAAGGAATGGCGAATCGAAGACAGATTTAGATGTAATACCGAACACTGATGCAGCTATGGCTGCACTGCAAAACGTCGAAAGCGTATTGAATGCGTCACCTTTTAATTTTTCCGGATACATATTCAAATAAGTAACGAAGTCCTGTGCACTTTTGTCCATAACATAGTACATGCTCTTCAACTTGGCTGCGCTGAATAGAGGTGTCATGTTTTGACGCATCAACTTCCATCGCTTTCCATTCATGAAAGGAATACTGTCAGCTAGAAGATCACCGGGTTGCTGTTCGATACCGCGGTGGTAGAACGCCTCGAAATCAACTTGCACTATATGTTTTATGTTTGTCGCATCTCTAACAACCAAAGTGGGTAAAGTCATGCTGCCAACGCCTATTGCAGGCGAACTTGGATATTGTTTGTACAGGTCACCTATAATCTCAAAGAAGGCGCGATCTCCAAAGACGAAGTCATAAAACGGTCCCCAAACTTTGTTCTTCGGGTGGAAATCGGCACCCCGGTTTTTCCAGTACCATTCGGCGTATTTACCTCGGTAATAGCAATAGCCAAGCAACAGCACAACCACAGCCAATATGAATTGAAGTAACATTTTGTTTAGGTGTTATTCCCTCAAAAATTATCGAAACAATGATATTATATAAATCCGTTTGATTTATATGTATAGCATCGAATTTGTTATCAACTTTTAAAATGCGAATGTATGTGTGCGATATGTCGTGCTAGGCGTATGTTGTAGCGCGCGATAGGGCATTAGTTTGACGAACCTCTTTGTATATGAACCATAATAAATAATATTAAAATAATAATAATAATGAATCGGTACACACTGAAATTGAAATACATATGTGAATAAGCTTTGGCAACTTTACGCAATACTGGTGTTCAAAGTATACTTCAATAAAGACAACGTGACCTTCGGGTAACATGTATACCAAGCCAACGAAAAAATATTAAAAATGCCTTCATAATAATCTTCAGTTGAAGGTGGGTCGAAGGGACTTAATTGTCTAGACTAGACGTCTGTCTACCCCTGTATTAGGAATGGCGTGAAGATATTTTTTTGTATATTTATATTTTAATTTAATAAATAATAATTACAAGATTTTGCCATTATTGTAATGTTCTAAACAGAGACAAATGAGCAGGTGGCTCACGTCATGGTAAGTGATTACCGCCGCCCATGAACACCCGCTATACCAGAGGAATACCTACATTTCATCTAAGCTTAATTTAGATCTATGTAACAGGTGGTGAGCTTTTCGACGTCTTAGTGTTAATATGTCACTATGAACTTACAGAAACAAAATTATGTTAATATTTACAATACCTTTTAACTAAAAACAACAATAATCGTAGAGCCGAGTACGAGTCGTACCACCATTTCTACGAATAAAAGCTAAAGTTAACCGTTGAGCGGATACCAGCGATTACGTCCAGAAGTGGATATAATGCCTTTATAAACTGCATCGCGCGGGATCCCACTTATCAATCGTCTCTACGACAAATGGAACAAATATGTAGTCTCATATTTACGCCACTTACCCGATCCAGCAGCCTCTGATGCCGTCCCAACCCATATCGAAGTACCATAGATATGAGAGGCCGCTGATGTATCGAAGCAAGTAGCGTCCGACACAAGAGCTTTGCCCCTCTTCCAAGTGACTAATGTCAAGCCATCGGGTCTGTTACCGTCCTCCCTAAATATTCAACAGGGGTCTAAAACCGAGCGAATATTATTATTTACACACAGCACAGAAACTCAACGGCATGCTACAGGGTAGGACTGCTGATAAATCAGTCAAAAACAAAAGTCATGACAAATAGCACCAAGGATAGGGTTATGCCTATGCTTTGTGCTATTTGTCATGGCTAACAAAACTACAACTAACACAGATTTTGGAAAATTTCTTAATCCATAGTCAATGTGCATAATTTATTATTGTTCATTTATTACATCTATAACGCTTCTTATGCTGCTAATCTTTAATAGGAAAATATTGAAGAAGCTTTAGTTTTGTTTTCTTAATACTCTTGGGTATTTTAAATATGATACGTTTTATAAGATTTTTATAATTCTTTCATTTGGTAATTGTGCAGGATAATTTCAGCATTTAAATACATTAATTATTATTTTTATTAAGAATAATATCTTTACGTCATTCCGAATTCTGGGGTAGACAATTAAGTCGTTTCGACCCAGCTTCCACTGAAGATATTTTTGAACAACGTGACAGGTAGTGAGCCCGTCGCCGTCTAAGCTGAATATCTAGGCCAACGATATCATTTAAAAGTTATTATTAAAATTTTACAATTTTTATATTTTGCAATAAAATAAATAATAACGTACATCGAATACAAATAACAAAATAACAAAAATAATATTCATATTATTTCAATTTAGTCAATTCGCAAAGAGGATGCTTCGTTTTATCATAATTGCTTTATCAGAACAGAATTACGTAATTACTTAAGATATAAGTCATTATATTGATAACTTTGTTTTACTTCTTAAGAAGTCAAATTTAAATGCTCCGTAGATAAAGTTGTTATTAAAGAATTACGTTGAGATCTTTCGTATGGTTTAACAAAATAAAAGGCATAATTATGTTACCTAGACCGAAATGAAGTGCGCCACACTCCCTCGCATAGATGCGTACACTAATTGTAGTGGATTCACCACCACGACTACATTCAAAACCAGGTAACATAAACCACCGAACACACTACACGTGTTTCGCTAAAACTAGTCATTATCAAACGAACATTATAAGAAACATGAATTTGACTGTTGCTCATTCATAGATTCACCATGATGAGCAAGTTAAGTCTCAACTCCGCAGTAGCAATCGTAGAATTAGAGAATGCATCTGTGGGAGGGAGGGTGGTGTACTTCTTCTCTTCGGACCACCTAACGTTTGCATTTTGTTTTTGCATGCGGAATGGTGCAGTTAATTGTTCAATAAGAACTTCATATAATGAATTTCCGCAAAGTAATGACCGAGACTATTAACTTTCCTCCATTAATCACCCCAAACAAAATGCAGACATATAAAACATGAGATCGTGTGAGCTAACTGTTAGAAGAAAAAAGAAGGTCAAGAGTACTCGTAAATCTAGACTTGCGTGTACGAAGAAATTGATAGAAGAATTTGATTTATATGTTAGTGGTATTTAGGCATCGGGACATTTGGCAATCTGTTTCCCTAGGTAGTCCACCACTGACGAGGCGTGAAGATCTTCCAATAATAAAGGCTATATATAAAGGTATTTAGGAACTATTAGATGAATGACACTGGCAATCTTGTAAAATAGTTTTATTTTTTCTGTCTTAACAGTTTCGTGGATAGAAATTTGTTTAATAATGTTCAAATATTGTTTTTTTCTCCATAAATGCGATGTTTTTAATTCCATATCATCACAATCGTATCTTAATTTATTGCTTAGCTTGAATGACTGTGCAAATACGTGAACCACGCGTAAGTGTATGTTTAACGAACCGGATATTTATGTGCTATTTTAAGCAGAATTTTGCACAATAACGAGTTTCACAAAAATGTCTCCTTATGTTAATAAAATACGGTCGATTTTCCATAACACTACTTTTGTTTAAATAACCCCTCAGTAAAAAGGGTACCTATATTATGTGATATTTTTTTGTTTAGTGTATCGTTGTGGTGGGTAAATTCCCAATGTCCAAGCCAACTATATAATTCGTACATAAGTTTTTGAAAAATACCCATTGGTACGAGCCTGCCACCTGGGGATCGAACTCGGGTCTCTTAACTCAAAGTTCCTACCACCACCCAACCACTCACTATCGTGACTTTTTGTAGTGTTTGTATGTTTGTTAGCACAAGAAATATGTACAAAATGATAGATATACTGCTCAGATTTTCTTTTATATAGGTTTTAAGCAAAAAATAAATAGATCTGTACAAAAACGAGACAAAATTATCCCAAATATAATTATAACCAATTACAATTATAATTTTTTATGAGCAACCTCAATAATTTTATTAAAAAATTATAATAAGCACTACTTTCTGATCTGCTTGAAGTCAGCGCGTAATGTTGATAAATTTGTATTATTTCGACCTTGTAGATAAATTCATTGGCTGGTCATATACCTATCGATTTTATTGCAAATATTCGGTACAGTTATTTATTTAAATAGGCTTAAAACAAGGATTATTTAATAAAAAAATTAAAAAATATCTTCAGGGCTATCCCAATACTGGGATAGACAGAAACCTTTTTTTTTATAGAAAAGGGAGGCAAACGAGCAGGTGGCTCACGTGATGGTAAGTGATTACCGCCGCTCATGAACACCCGCAATACCAGAGGCATAGCAGATGCGTTGCCGGCCTTTGAGAAAGGTGAGGGCCTCCGGCTACCTGCACTCACCTGACGAAACGCAGCTATTTGTTAAACTTATACTTCACGCCGGTATTCTGTGAAGTTGTGGTACTTCCCCGGTGCAACAACAAAAGCTGATTCGTGGCTCTACTGCTGTTAAAATCTAGACAATTGAAGCCTTTTGACCCACCTTCCAACGAAGATGTTTTTGGTACAACGTGACAGATGGTTGAGCCCGTTGCCGTCTTAATGTGCAAGCCAACGATATGAACCGTACATAGGTTTTTTCAATAAATCCCATTGGTACGAGTAATGTTGTTTTACCTTTAATTGTGGATACATTTACCTAAAGCCCCTTATTTTTAATACATAAATATCGTATGTACTGCTCTGATGTAATCTTTTACTGCTCTTAAGTCACGATAGCCGAGTGGTTGGGTGATCGGAATTCGTTTCGAGTTGATCCATCGAGTTTGATCCCCAGGAGGCAGGCCACCTAACAGTGGTAGAGCCACGCATCAGCTTTTGTTGTTGCATGAATGGGCCGGCTCGACCGGGAAGTGCCACGACCTCACAGGACACCGGCGTGAAGTAGAAGTCTAACAAACTTCTGCGTTTCGTCTGGTGAGTGCAGGTAACCGGTGGCCCACACACCCCCCACCCCCAATTCTGGGGGAGGGGGGGGGCACTCTAAGGGAGGCAACGCATCTGCTATGCTTCTGGTATTGCGGGTGTTCACGGGCGGCGGTAATTACTAACCGTCACGTGAGCCACCTGCTCGTTTGCCTCCCTTTTCTATAAAAAAAAATACATACTGATCTAATACGTAACATTATTAAATTATAGCTAGTAGTTTAGAAATAAGTATGTAAATAAACTACCTGGGGTCTTGTTGTCTGATTATAATGCAATGTTGGGGAAGCCCTCGTAACCTGTAGCACAGTTTTTACTGTCACAGGCTGCAGGGAGTCAAGTTATCTATGATGGCCATTTTCTTTTAAAAATACACATTTTCTTTCTTAGAATATATCAAATTCTTACCCAGATACCACACGCTTTTGTTATTTACTTACCTAATTGATTTATTTACTGTGTGGCAATGCGTAAGTAACATTTCTATAAACACTGCGTAAATTCAGAATAGCCTAGTGGCTGGGTGGTCGGAACACCGAATCAAAAGACCCGAGTTCGATCCCTAGATGGCAGGCTGGTATTGATGAATTTTTTCAAAAACTTATGTACGAATTTATCGTTGGCTTGGACATAAAGACGGCGACGAGCTCACCACCTGTCACCTAGTCCCGAAAATATCTTCGGTGAAAGATGGGTCGAAGGGACTTAATTGTCTAAACTAGGCCTCTGTCTATCCCTGTAATGGGAATTGAGAGAAATGAGAAAGATATTTTTTTACTCTTAAAACTCGGCTAAAACACAACATAATTTAGAATAAATTATTCAGCCGTTTTTAATTTGGGTAATTAGTAATACGTGGTAACCGTGAAAAACAGCTAAATCGAAAATTACGAGCGTGAAACTCGCAAACAAATAAAACGCCTCCAAAACCCGTCCCGTCGCAATCAATTAACTTACTCTGATGATTACTCATACTAATGAGAGCTTTATCGTTTGTTTTAATGAACCAATTTAAAATTCCGTGAGGAAATTTTTCAATAAATATCTCTACGCATTTTTTCTATTACTGGAGTAGTCAGTGGTCCTATCGACTATACTTTATCGAAGCTAATTCGGGAAACATGATAAGTGGCGTGCTCTGATAGGCAAGAATCTGTCGTAGTGTTCATACAGGTGTATAGTTCATACACCTGATTTCTATTAGGTTGGCAGCAAGTATTTTATACCAATCCTTGATGTTCAAGACCCTTGTTTGATCTACAGGAACAAGCCTCTTTCCAATGACTCCTTCGAAAGTTATGTACGATTATTGTTTATGTACTAGTATCATTGGACGCTTTGTTGGTAGCGGGGTAAACACCCACTATAAAAATATCAATCGTATATTATAAAAAAAATCTTCAGGCCATTCCCAATACAGGGGTAGACAGAGGTCTCGACAGTTAAGTTTTTTCGACCTACCTTCCACCGATGATATTTTCGGGACAACGTGACAGGTGATGAGCCCGTCGCTGTCTTTATGTCCAAGCCAACGATTTAATTCGTACATAAGTTTTTGAAAAACCCATTGGTACGAGCCTGCCAACTGGGTATCGAACTCATGTCTCTCGACTCAAAATTCCGACCACCCAACCATTCGGCTATCGTGACCTTTTATTATAAGTTAAATATTATAAGTAATAGTATATTATAAGATTTGTATTGTCGACATGGATATTAAGTTGGCGGTAGTGTCACCATCTGTCACTTTGTCTCAAATAATCTCTGTTCAAATGTTAGTCTAGTCTCTAGCGGAAAATGTGTGAAGATGAAAAGAAAGATGTTGATGTAATCATGCAATACGCATAATATTTCCCCTGTACATAGTACAGGAGCAAGTATTTGTAAATGAATCTGCTTGCGTGCATTTTGCTTACTAACTTATTCATTAGACAAACCAAACTACGCTTCACTTTGGCTGAGTTATTAAAATAAGTTAAAATATTACCCTTTGATGATAGCAATTGAAACTTTTTTCGCAGCCAAACCAAGTTCAGTTTAATGTAATTTATATTTAGAATTTTATTATAATTAAATTTAATTAATTTAAATATAAAATAGGTCATTTATAATTAAATAATAATAAATTCGATTTAGCTGTTTTTCACGGGTACCGGATAATACTAATTACCCAAATTAGAAACGGCTTGATAATTTATTCCAAATTATGTCGTGTTTTAGCCGAGTTTACGCAGTAAAAATATCTTCACGCAATTCCCAATGCAGGGGTAGACAGACGTCTAGTCTAGACATTTAGTCCCTTTGACCCACCTTCCACCGAAGATATTTTCGTGACGTCATGCCTGGAAGTGAGCCCGTCGCCGTCTCAATCTCCAAGCCAACGATAAATTCGTACATAAGTTTTTGAAAAGACCCATTGGTACGAGCGTGCCGCCTAGGGATCGAACTCGGGTCTCTTGACTCGAAATTCCGACCACCCAACCATTCGGCTATCGTGACCTTTTATTATAAGTTAATTATTATAAGTAATAGTATATTATAAGATTTGTATTGTCGACATGGATATTAAGTTGGCGGTAGTGTCACCATCTGTCACTTTGTCTCAAATAATCTCTGTTCAAATGTTAGTCTAGTCTCTAGCGGAAAATGTGTGAAGATGAAAAGAAAGATGTTGATGTAATCATGCAATACGCATAATATTTCCCCTGTACATAGTACAGGAGCAAGTATTTGTAAATGAATCTGCTTGCGTGCATTTTGCTTACTAACTTATTCATTAGACAAACCAAACTACGCTTCACTTTGGCTGAGTTATTAAAATAAGTTAAAATATTACCCTTTGATGATAGCAATTGAAACTTTTTTCGCAGCCAAACCAAGTTCAGTTTAATGTAATTTATATTTAGAATTTTATTATAATTAAATTTAATTAATTTAAATATAAAATAGGTCATTTATAATTAAATAATAATAAATTGATTTAGCTGTTTTTCACGGGTACCGGATAATACTAATTACCCAAATTAGAAACGGCTTGATAATTTATTCCAAATTATGTCGTGTTTTAGCCGAGTTTACGCAGTAAAAATATCTTCACGCAATTCCCAATGCAGGGGTAGACAGACGTCTAGTCTAGACATTTAGTCCCTTTGACCCACCTTCCACCGAAGATATTTTCGTGACGTCATGCCTGGAAGTGAGCCCGTCGCCGTCTCAATCTCCAAGCCAACGATAAATTCGTACATAAGTTTTTGAAAAGACCCATTGGTACGAGCGTGCCGCCTAGGGATCGAACTCGGGTCTCTTGACTCGAAATTCCGACCACCCAACCACTCGGTTATCGTGACTTTTTCTAGTTCTTCTCTCTTATTAAAACTTGTCTTTGTTGTAATTTAGTTTATAAATATTTTATATTTAAATTACAATAAATAAATTAGTAATCGAAGAATTAAATAAGAAAGGATGGAGAAATATATTTCTTTTTCTTTACTATAGCGTTTGGCTGCCTTCGCACTGTTCGCGCTAAACTGAGATATTTAAGTTTTTCCTAAAAAAATATATATTTCGATCAACCAACCACTCGGCTATCATGATTGTCCTAGTCAGCATATATCCTATGATCATCTGCCTACGCACAGATTAACCGATACATATACATATATGTTTCCCGTGTGCCCTGTACAATTAGTATGCAAATTCCGGGCCGCACGGTTTCATTTAATTAATCTGAAACAGCTCTACACGGCAACCTTGAAAAAGGTATCGCCTAACAACATAATTCTCGGTATCATGTTGTTGATTCTTGGAATCGTCGGGGTGTATACAAAGCAGTGCTTTGGGTCAATGTCCCGATTTACGTTCCATTGGAAATTTATTGCGTAACGTTATTTTCTTTTACGATATCGCTCGGACGAAAAACAATGTCAATCTATTCACGAGGACTTCGTGTTATTTTGTTTTTAAACAACGAACGTTTAAAAATGCTTTCTTTTTTTTGATGTGTTTTTTTTTTTATTAAATTGTGGTGGTTATTTCACTTGATGGCCAGCTTTATTATTTCATAAATAAAACGATTTTCGGATTTTATCGCGTTTTTAATTAGTTTTAACAAACGGTCACGGTCCCCCCGTGAACCCGTGTTTCTGTAAAGCATCCGAAACGTCGGGAAATAAAAATAGTTTGTTAAAACTAATTAAAAACGCGATAAAATCCGAAAATCGGGTTATTTAAGATATGTGGCATTCGCGTAAATAAAAGAAATCATTACAGCTTTATTATTACTGAAAAAACACTATCGATGTAACGATTAAGTTTTTAAATTATGAAATGGTTTTTAGGAACGTGGAACTTACCGTAGAAATCTTCGATATTTATGTCGGTATGTTAGTTGACACAGTGTAATATCACGCATTAAACAGGAAAATGAGCGCAGTAGTCGTATAACTATAATTGTGCTTCGGCATGAATGGTATAGAGAGGCAGTGTCTTCACGGGCTTTGAGGCATTCTATCTTAGTCCTCAGGCCTGAAAATGCATCTGAAACCTACTTTTATTGAAATGGTTTCCAGGTATTGTGGGCTATTGTAGTTATTTACCATTTGCGGGACTGTTAAATCTTTTACCGCTCTTCTCCCATAAAAAACATGCATTCATTCAGGATTTGTTATAATTACATGACATGTAATACAAGCGAATCGAAGAACGCATGCATTTCACTCCTCAGGTGCTACCTGTGTGTTTTGATATTCAAGATATTCCCGCCTTTTATTGGAATCCGATGCTTTCCAAGGCTTTAACTTAAGTTTATAAGTAGTAATCATAATTTTAATACAAAGACTTAAAATATCAACTTTATATTCTACCAGCTATATCCTGTTAATGTAAGAAACAACATCTACCACAAATATCGACTTCGAATAGTAAGAGTTCGTTCTAGTATCGTTAGTACACGCGCAATTCGCACACGTGGAGGTCATAAGTGGGTCGCGCGGCGCATTCGCTAGATTTGTACGCACCCTTACACATGATGTCCATAATACATAGAATTATGGGAAGGCCTTTACGACTCCAAACTTTTTTTGCTTTCTAAGACATTTCTCTACATAATTAGCCTTTTTTGATATGTTTATGTTCTTCTGCTCCCGTTTTTTATTAATTTATTAGTACAATTATTTAAATATTAAATTAAATGTATATTTATTATGCAATTTTATTGATTTTTAAAGCATATTTATGCAGAACTTTTATGTGATTAAATTAAAGAAAAAAAAAGTTAAAATTTCAACTGACACTGAACTGATTCGATGCTTTAAAAATCAATAAAATTGCATATAAAAATTAAGTAGGCGATATCGTATTTATAATTCCGAACTGAAAAGTCGGGAATATCAAATTGTAAAGAGATAATAGATGGCGGCTATGCCAATAAACAAGGCATAAGTAATAAAAGAGAATACCGATTTAAAATTTCAACTGATGCGTGTTCGGATTGGTGGCTCGGAGGTAAGAGCGTCGCCACGGATCGGCGAAGGTCGCGGGTTCGATTCCCGCCCGTGTCATTTGAAATTTTAACTTTAATTTAAATGTATATTATTTAATGAAGTTTCGGATTGAGTGGAAACGCCTTAATTGAATTCGTTAATAAACAATTGTTTGTAAAAAAGAAAAGAAAAAGGAAAATATCTTCACGCAATTCCCAATACAGGGGTAGACAGAGGTCTAGTCTACCCACCAGAGGTCTACTCCACCCTCCACCGAAGATATTTTCGTCAATTAGACAATTGTTTGTAAAAACTAAATTGCAGATTTGTTAATGATAAAATATACAATACGATATTTACTACTGCGACGCGGTTGTTACAGCTGCATCTTGGTTATAAATGTTATGTATTTAGGTTATGTTATGTCTTTATGCAGTCTAGACAGTTAAGTGTCTTTTCCTAAAATTAATAGTTTGTTTTCCTTCACTTTGTTCATTATTCGAGTTGCAACTCGAAGTTTTGTAACAAATACAGCGGTGTTGTATGAATAATATTCTTCAATATACAAATAGCAATTTGCATACACAATAGTCGGGATAGCTTAATAAGTTTCTCGAAAGTTCTGCAGTTATTCAGACTTATTACTCGGATTCAAAATGATTTCACTAAAAGAAGTTTATTTCAGTACTAAACTTTTAATGTTATTTCAAATTCTTAGAATTAAGAATTTGAAATAACATTAAACTATGTCACTATTATGTTGGCATTACGTGAATCTTCTCTCTGTATCTGCAAGTACTGGACCAAAAAAGACACGATATTGTTTTTCTTTTTCTTTCTTACCTCGCTACTTATCTCGCCCCTTATATGAATACTTTTTGTGGTTGTTCAGATTTGTTAAAGAATTATTTTGCCAAGAAACTTGTTCATCACATGTGTGAAATAGTTCGACTAAACCTATTTAAAAAAACTCATTAAGCTCGCGTAAGCCTTTTTAAAACGTCTACTTATATTAACTTGTCATTGTTTCAGAACATGGCGGTACGCAGATCAAAGGAGGATACATGCTGCGATATAAAAGTAAGACATTTTCTATAATAATTTATTAAAGAATAGAAGAACAGTGAAAGACCAAGTCCAAGGACTACACAGGCACGCACTGGTTGTATACTTTGGACTTAAGACATTGAGGTATACTCGATATATACGACCTGCAAAATGTTGCGATGGATGCAGGTGGCTAAGGACCGTTCTTTATGGCGAATTCTGGGGGAGACCTATGTTCAGCAGTGGCTGTAAAGAAGAAGAAGAAGAAAATGAAGAATAGTCCGCGACTTTGTTTGCTCCTTTATATATATATATACTTCAGCAGTCATGAATTATTTCAGTAAACACATCAATCTAGATTACTAACTTTTTGTGATAAATTTAAGTCGTTTAAATCTTTATTCTTAGTTATTAACTAATTGTAAGCCTTATCGTGTGTTCACTTTCGCAAAGTGGGTTCAATATTAAAAAAAAAAAAAAAAAAATATTGCACCGATAGAAGCAGCTCTGACTCCACCTCGTAAGTTTTGGAAAGAAATAGACAGACATCCTTCTTCCTCCCAATTTTCAAATTCAAAGTTTTTACATAGTCTCTGTCACTCTCTCTCTCTCTCTCTCTCTCTCTTAAAAAAAAACTAGACTACTTCATATTTTTCCAGAGTTATAATACTGTCCTCCTACTCATATTTTGTCTCTTGTCCATTTCTCATTTTTTATCGAACTCGGGTCTCTCGACTAGAAATTCCGACCACCAAACCACTCGGCTATCGTGACTTAACAACGATCAAGAGCTATCGTAACTTGGTCGAAGGGATCAATTTTTGAATCCTGCAACCCTTAAGTTGAAAAATATACCGACTAGGCTACGAGGCACTTGGCAAGGGTTTTCTCTGGCCAACCCGTGAGGTATTGTGCGTGAAGATATCTGTGATCAAGTAGCGTACTCACCAGTTTGCAAAGTGTCACCATCTCTAAGTTGGTTCGATGCCCAGGCGGATCAATCTAGAAAACCGCATACGATATTATCTCGAGTCTTGGTATTTATGGTGACTTCGTTGTCCCTGATTAACACAAGTGCTTTAGTTACTTAATTTAGGATTACATAAATTAAAGAGAAATTCAAAAACGTAACTGACTTGGGCGGGATTCGAAGCCTCGCGGGTTCGAAAGGTTAGGTTAGTTATTGTCATTCTATATATCTTTCTTTTTA
The DNA here is from genome assembly GCA_029286605.1 of Sericinus montela. NCBI lineage: Eukaryota > Metazoa > Arthropoda > Insecta > Lepidoptera > Papilionidae > Sericinus > Sericinus montela. The sequence continues at coordinate 1,388,207 of JAGSMR010000055.1, read as the reverse complement.
TATATCTTTCTTTCTTTCCATCTGTAAGTCAAAAGTTATTGAACGGCGATTACCTCTGAGCCTAATTTAATAACAAACAGTGCAGCATAACTTACATGCTTTAAAATTCAATAAAAATTGCACCACAAATGCATGTTCTCTTTTCCAATTTATAATTAATCTATAATAACAATTTAAAAAAAAACTATTGTGAATTGATCTCTCTGTTATATATTGCAATTTACTTATTAAAGATAAAAATTATGGCCACCTCATCGATTATCGCTTATACTGGGAGAAAAGGCCGCTTATTAAAACACGAATAACTACATAATGTAAATCAACCCTGCATCCCTTTTTATGTCTCCACCCCCGGCATAATAACGCCTTAGTCCCCGATGTAATGAAACTTACGAAACGCCGGGGACGCAGCGCGAGCGGTTAACGGCCATAATAAAATACCTACTCTTACGAGTTATCAAAGCCTCGTACGTTACGACTCGATATTCAGCGCAATTCTTCTCGTTTCAATGTACCGCTTCATGATTTATAGCACTTGATCCGTTTGAAGGCTTTTAAAGTAACAATACTTCACCCTCGATTGAAACGACCAATTTTATATATTGACTAAGAATTTTATCGCTTTCGTCCTTAATAATATTAAAAATGTGTATCTATCTGTCTGTTAGATGTGTGGTATATAGATATAAGAATAATACCACCGGTGGGTATCATAAGAGACGACTAAGGGAAAGGTCTTGCAAATGCAATTGTCTACCTTCAGATGGTGGAATAAACATCTCGTAAAATACCAGACCAAAATTCAGCGATGACGGCAGCATTTAAGGACGGCAATATGCCAATCCGCTTGCCAAGAGTGGCGATTGTAGGGAACCCTCCCGCACGGGAGAGGCCTATAGCCTGCAGTGGTCTGTTACTTTACCTAGCAAATTATTAGTAATTTGTGCTTACAGGCTATGTATGTATAAAATACTTATCATATTTCATGTATGAATAAAATGTTGAATCGGAAACAAGGGAAAGAGCTATGGGAGAATCGTGACACTTGCCGATCTGTTCTCACTGGCTGCCCCGTCAGGGATTGTGCGTGAAGATAAATAAATAATTATAAATGATATTAATAAAAAAATTATGTATGATTTGCAAACATGTATTAGAAAGCCACCCTAAGCTTTTTGAAATAAGTGAAAGATTTAGACATCATCTGATACGTGCGGGAGCGAGATTGACTGTTCGATACTATATTCGTAGCGGGAAAGGCTCTACGAGTATATTAAGAATAAAAACTAAAAAAATCTAATATTTTTGTATGATTTATAAAAATATTGTTTTTATGGATTAAGACAATAATTTGGCATTATTTAAACTTTCGTTATCATATTTTCAAGGCGTTTGTAGGGACAACATCACAAATTTTGCCCTGATCCCTAAGAAAGTAACATACTTGTATTGTGGAATCAAAAACAACGCAAGTACTGAAATACCCGAGGATTATATACCGAGATACCCGAGATATAGAGGCGTACCTGAGAAATTATAAAAACAGTGTTTTTCTACATTATCCCGCCCAGCAATCAAACCTTTGACCTCAGAGCTGGCGACTTCATAAGTGTAACCTACTCGTTCACGGAGGTCGTCATGCATACATCATATAGTAATTAAGTAATATTTTATTAAATTGCCAGGCAATGTTAATTAAATTATTTGTATATCGATTTTCATTAGCTATCGATTCTATCCACTAAGTTGATATCTCCCGCGTATCCAATGATTGTTCCATTACAATTATTAGAACGCGTCGCATATCCGACTGTGGTTTACAGATGGGAATTGTATAGACGCTGATAGCTGAGTAATATCTCCATTACCCTTATCATGTCACCGGCATTCGATTACACAAAGCAGTAGTTAATTACGTAAATGCGAATAACGATAGCCAAGTGGTTGCGTGATCGAAATTGGAGTCAAGAGACCCGAGTTCGATCGCCAGGGCTCGTATCGATGGCTATTTTCAAGAACCTATGTACGATTTGTATCGTTGGCTTGGACATAAAGATTGAGACGGGCTTACCACCTGTCACGTAATCCTAAAAATGTCTTTGGTGGAAGGTGAAGACTTAACTGTGAATATACATGAATATATTATTATATATTATCATTAAATGTGAACGACATCACAAACATTTTTCTGATCTGATTTCGCTAAAGTACTTGTCTTGTGGTATCAGTAACAGCAAAGGAACCACAAAAATTCAGATAATATTGAATTTGTGAAATCCGCGAATCCTAGAATCGAACTCGGTACATCAAAGACATCAAAGACAGCTTGAAAGCAGATCCGAACTGTTCGATTGGTAAAGAAAGTAACAAAGAATGTAACATGTTAATACTCTAAATGCGTTTGTAAAGACTAAAATATTATGTGAGATTAGAGCAGAAATTCGTACGTCTGGCTGTTTCAGTATGAACTTGCGTACATACTTTACGCTTCCTTGAAATAACATTTTTTATTAGAATTTCTTAGACTAATGCACATCACATCTTCTATATTAATTCGTTTCTATTTCGTTGTTGAGTACAATCGCAAAATCTTAAATGGATTAAAATTTTATACAAATATGTTTGTTTGTTCTAGGGAAATATCTGTGGAACTCTTGGTCTGAGGAGTGGGTGGTGCTGTACGATGACTCAACGATGGCTTGGTTCAAGGTGATACACAAATACCAATACATAATATACGGTAGCTCGGATACTTGCAAACATTTGTCCCGTTTGTGTACTTCGCAAACATTTCAATCAAATATTTGCTTGCTCAGTATATTGCAGGTCTAAGTGAATTGACAATGAATATCTACGGAGTATGCGTTATTGGTTTCAGATGTATATCGAATATGCACGAGTGTAAATTTAATATTGGTTACGGATCTTGTGCATACATAAGATGTACTTAGTTATTATACCTTTGCGATTTTATTTGTACTTTTATTATAATATTCTTGTATTGATAGCGAGGGTGAGTTTGACAATATACAATTACATCCATTCTGAAGATTATAATTAAGACCGTATCCGTACATTCCTGCAAACCAAGTGCAAGGCATAGGGCACTTTTAGTCTTTTACCGTAAGAATCTCCTCTACAGATGCAAAACGCAATGAATAATAATAATGACAATATTATTATTATTACTTGTAACACTGAATACTAATTTCCCTTTTGTGTGAAACAGAGCTACGAAGCAGTTCACAGTGGCAGATCCATAACAAAATACCAGCGTGATTTTCTTAACTAAAAATTATTTTTAAAGTTTTAGGTTTAAATTTTATCTTCAGTGGAAGGTGGGTCGAAGGGACTTTATTGTCTAGACTAGATATCTGTCAACTCCTGTATTGGAAATTGTTTGAACTTTCTAATATTTATTTAAACTTTCAGTAAAGTGATTTAGAATGTTTAAATTTATTTACTTGATTGAAGGTTTTGAATATACATTTATACACCCAAAATTTGTACACGAATTTCATTAAATATATAAAATTAAAAGATCTGTACATAGCGATCACTTCCAGACAATCAAAATCTCTTCCAGGAAAAGTTTTTTTTTATTTAAGATACTCTTCATTTACTCGTTATTATACACGATATAACAACGTTTAAGTTTAATTCAAGCATTTTATTCAGATAAGTACAAATTATTTCACATAAGAAAATTTTAAATAGAAATTCGGCGAATGATAGGTAGAGTAATTTAGAGTAAATGAGTTATTAAAAAGGCAATCTAATTTCAATCTTCATTATTAAATGTGAACTGTCAGTCAGTGAGACAGGTGTCGTTGAGAGGAGAAATCGTAGTCGAGCCGATAATTGAATCGGAGGAAATACATCAATCAACATGACATAAAGCCATGGGCGGATTGGCGGGATGATTGAGATTTGTAAGGAAGTGTGAAAGACTCATAGTCACCTCTAAAATGGATGGAGTAATGAACGAGATATAGGGTTGACTGGTAGAATGCCATCAGGCATTAAGTCCGCCCATTTGTAGCCCTTTGAGGTGTCACAATGAAGAATAAATAAATAAGTTATATTTATTTATTCTTTATTATCATAAGTCACGATAGCCGAGTTGTTGGGTGGTCGGAATTTCGTGTCGAGAGACCCGAGTTCGATCCCCAGGTGGCAGTACCAATGAGTTTTTCAAAAAACTTATGTACGAATTTCATCGTTGGCTTGGACATAAAGGCGGCGACGGGCTCACCACCTGTCACGTTGTCCCGAAAATATCTTCGGTGGAAGGTGAGTCAAAGGGACTTAATTGTCTAGACTTGACCTCTGTCTACCCCTGTATTGGGAATTGCGTGAAGATATTTTATTTTATTTTTTATATTTATTTATATTATAAAGTATAATTTAACACGTTTCATATATTGTTTCGGGTCTCGATGTATTTGGTTCTTTTATTGTTTCTGATTAGATCATACAACTGCTTACTTACTTTGGTATGACAGCGATATGTTTGATATTAACACTGTCTGCTTATTTTATTTATTAATTAATTAAGTTATTGTATATAGAGGCTAGCTTAATACATCAGCCACGTGAAGCTGCAAATCTGTTAATATCAACATTGATTGCAATTAATTGCGTGTGTATTAGTTGATTAGGTTGATTACGATCAGTGTTAGACTGAAAATTAGTATCTGAATATAGTTTACCATTAATTACTTTGTAATTAAACTTCGATTTGTGATGGTAATCAATACCAATCCACTATTATAATTTATAACGCACTGAATATGATTTAATTTATAGCACATTACAATTTTATATTATAATTAAATAATAACTACGTTACATTTTACGAAAAATTCACGATAGCCAAGTGGTTGGGTGGTGGTCAGAATGGTGGGTATAATTTGTACAAATTATATCGTTGGCTTGGACATAAAGGCGGCGACAGGCTCACCACCTGTCACGTTGTCGAAAATATCTTCGGCGGAAGGTGGGTCGAAGAGACTTAATTGTCTAAACTAGACTTGTGTCTACCCAAGTATTGGGTATTGCGTGAAGATATTTAATTCAATTTTACATTTTGCATGTATGTATATGTATATGTATATGTATGTATTAAGCTTGGAAGTTATGACGTTGATAGGCTCACCGCCGTCTTTCTTCTTTTTACTCCTATTATCAATACGAGAGTTTGTGCGAATGGATTGATGTTTGTTACTCTTTCATGCAAACAAACCACGGAACTCATTGTAATGATACTTTACAGCACAATAGCTTATACATCAGAATAACACATAGGTTACATTTTGTCAAGATTTTGTTTAATTTGGCCAGAATATTACAGAACAAGTCACGATAGCCGAGACGCTCGGTGGTCGGAATTTCGAGTCGAGAGACCTGAGTTCGATCCCCAGGTGGCAGTATCAATGAGTTTTCAAAACTTATGTACGAATTTCATCGTTGGCTTGGACATAAAGGCGGCGACGGGCTCACCACCTGTCACGTTGTCCCGAAAATATCTTCGGTGGAAGGTGAGTCAAAGGGACTTAATTGTCTAGACTTGACCTCTGTCTACCCCTGTATTGGGAATTGCGTGAAGATATTTATTTTATTTTTTATATTTATTTATATTATAAAGTATAATTTAACACGTTTCATATATTGTTTCGGGTCTCGATGTATTTGGTTCTTTTATTGTTTCTGATTAGATCATACAACTGCTTACTTACTTTGGTATGACAGCGATATGTTTGATATTAACACTGTCTGCTTATTTTATTTATTAATTAATTAAGTTATTGTATATAGAGGCTAGCTTAATACATCAGCCACGTGAAGCTGCAAATCTGTTAATATCAACATTGATTGCAATTAATTGCGTGTGTATTAGTTGATTAGGTTGATTACGATCAGTGTTTGACTGAAAATTAGTATCTGAATATAGTTTACCATTAATTACTTTGTAATTAAACTTCGATTTGTGATGGTAATCAATACCAATCCACTATTATAATTTATAACGCACTGAATATGATTTAATTTATAGCACATTACAATTTTATATTATAATTAAATAATAACTACGTTACATTTTACGAAAAATTCACGATAGCCAAGTGGTTGGGTGGTGGTCAGAATGGTGGGTATAATTTGTACAAATTATATCGTTGGCTTGGACATAAAGGCGGCGACGGGCTCACCACCTGTCACGTTGTCCCGAAAATATCTTCGGTGGAAGGTGGGTCAAAGAGACTTAATTGTCTAAACTAGACTTGTGTCTACCCAAGTATTGGGTATTGCGTGAAGATATTTAATTCAATTTTACATTTTGCATGTATGTATATGTATATGTATGTATTAAGCTTGGAAGTTATGACGTTGATAGGCTCACCGCCGTCTTTCTTCTTTTTACTCCTATTATCAATACGAGAGTTTGTGCGAATGGATTGATGTTTGTTACTCTTTCATGCAAACAAACCACGGAACTCATTGTAATGATACTTTACAGCACAATAGCTTATACATCAGAATAACACATAGGTTACATTTTGTCAAGATTTTGTTTAATTTGGCCAGAATATTACAGAACAAGTCACGATAGCCGAGACGCTCGGTGGTCGGAATTTCGAGTCGAGAGACCTGAGTTCGATCCCCAAGTGGCAGGCTCGTACCAATGAATTTTTCAAAACTTATGTACGGATTATATCGTTGGCTTGGACATAAAGGCGGCGACGGGCTCACCACCTGTCACGTTGTCCCGAAAATATCTTCGGTGGAAGGTGGGTCAAAGGGGCTTAATTGTCTAAACTAGACCTCTGTCTACCCCTGTATTGGGAATTGCGTGAAGATATTTATTTATTTATTTATTATTTAGAATATTACGATAAGGTTCAAGTAAGTCGTATAAATAAATGTGGCCAATACGATATATAATACATAAATGTGGGTTACTTAACTTTCTTTAAATATCGCAAATCTATTTGTTTTGTATGTATTCTATCTGAGGAAATGCCTCATTCTTTACAACAAATCACATTTCCATAGCATTAATTTGCTTTCTAAGTGGTATGGGGGTAATAATAATGCTACCCTGTTTCGGAATCTGCAGTCTTAAAAGGCAACTAATGGAAAAGCCGACAGCGGCTAAATTTGCGATGGTTCCTGAGAGAGGGCAGGGTAGGAAAAATCCGGTCGACGAGGTAAGCCTCTAAGGTAAAATAAGTCTCTAAGGTTATTCTCGGTCAGGCTGATGTAGAAAACCACTTTTCAACATCAGCCCGTCCATTGTAATACCAGACAAAATTACACCTTAGGTCCTGCAGTTCGTTATTTTTGGTCAGGATTTTTTTAGATGGTTATCCCGCCATCTGTCGGTAGCCATAATCACAATATCCGAGTGGTTGAATGATTGGAATTCTAGTCTCTAGACTGAAGTTCGATCACTAGGTGACAGGTGCGTAAGTTTTTTCAAAACTTACGTACGATTTATGTGGTTGCCTAGGCCATAAAGACGTTGTCCCAAAAATTTTTTCTTGTCTGAACCTCTTTCCACCTCAGTATTAGGAACAGCGTGAAGATATTTTTTTTCTGTCGGTAGCCAATAATATTTGAAAGCATGTTCTGTAGTCACCTCTTACGACACTTTATGGAAGAATTGATTATTATCATGTAGTTAATAATTCTTTTTCCGGCAGGCATTAGTCAATTCTCTTCTTTTACAAAACAGAGCTGAACATGAGATCTCCATTTATGCCATCGCAAATCGGCCCTCTTATCTTGTACTCTATATGTATAAACTGTTGGACGACTTCCGTGAACGAGAGGCGTGTACACTGGATTTAAAGGTTTCGCCATCCCTGAGTTTCCTTTGATTTTCGGATGGGTCAATGTAGAAAAAACATGTTTTTTACATTCTCTCGTGTCTGCATGTATGTGGTGCCTTCGCTGTTTCCGTTTTCATAATATAAGTGCTTTAATTGCTTACTTTGGGATCAGAACAATGTTGTGATGTTGTCTCTATCTATATATGTATATATTGTATAAACACAATGTATTCTCAGCACTGATCTCATATGCGATGCTGACACGTACACTTAATCAACTTGTCACAGGCAGATGTCTATTATGTTATGTTACTGGGTACGTATTACAATGAACAGCGCATTTGTCGGCCGAATATGCAATAAGCTCAAGATGGCTGCTAGGAATAAATTGTCATCAATAACATGAAAAAAGGCGCGTGGCTTTGGCATGCGGACTGAATGACTGATAGCGAAATTATAGGAGCAAATATTTTCCGTATATTACTAGTAGTAAATTTGCAATAAGGAAATTAAGTTTAACTCTTCGAATATTCATGTCTTCCTGGTGGAGTTCAGATGTAAATTGTCCAGAATATGATAAAACACAAGCTATTATAACAATAAATAAAATTGTTATATTGTATTCCCTATCAGCTATGACAGGCGAAAGGATAATTTGAATTTGGACTAGAAGATCCGAGTTCGAACCTCAGGGAGAAAGGTTCGTTATTAAAGAGTTTTCCGTAACTTCTGTACGATATGTGCCGTTTGCTTGGACTCTAAGACTGCGACAGACTCACCACATATCCAGTAGTCTCAAATGATCTCTGGTTAAATAACCACCTACTACATGTTGTCTAATGTTTACCTTCTCTTTTCTGGACAATATCTAGTACCGTAGTATCAAATGCGTCAGATATGAGTAAGTCAAAATAAAAAAAAATCTTTACGCTATTCCCAATACTCCAGACAAATAAGTCATTTCGGCCAATGAAATTAATCGTACATAATTTTTTAAAAAATTCGTTGGTACGAGACTGCCATGTTGCACTCGAATTCCAACCACCCAACCACACGGCTATCGGGACATTTTTTTTAAATTTACTAGAGAAAATTTAAATAAATATAGTTTAATATTGTTTATAGATTAAAATATTGTTAAAACGAAGTGAAGTTAACTGCATAAACTTTGATACTTCTTCATTACTGATATATGATATGATTATAAAGGTTATTGCCGAATGTACGCTTTCCCCAAAGATTTCCACGAGGAACAGTCCTGAGTAACTTTTATCCATTTATCGACTTCCTGCAATGCTATACAGGGTTTCATTTTATTTTACGGTGGGTCGACGTACACTTCAGGCCATATGTATGTCTATCCCGTAAGCAAGAATCTAAGGCATATTGGCGTTTGCAGTATAAGACGCGTCGTACCATCACCGGTCTGTTGAATTTTGTAAGATGTTCCTTCCACAGTCAGCCTTTTGCATATTTAAGGCTAGTAGAAGTTTAAAATCCTTTTATTTTATTTTTCGTGAAAAATTAAAGTTTCTAAACTAGAAATTTCAGTTTCTAACAAAATAAAACACGACTGCAGGAATTCGTGCGAATGAACTAGATACAACTAGGTCGACCCTGACGAACTTGTACAAGTATCTGTGTCGACATGAACTCCGTCAAGTATTAGGGTCTGACGGACGCAGATAAAATATTAATCTTCCAAAATTCAAACGGACCGCTGTTGCACAAGTTTTAAATGGTATTAGATATTTGATTTGGTATAATTGTGCGGAATAGCAACCGTGTTTAGTGAGTAAAATAAATAAATAAAAATATCTTCACGCCTATTCCCAATACGGGCCTAAACAGAGATCTAGACAATAAAGTCCTTTCACAGAAGCCTATTTGCATAAAAGAGCTGGTAAAAAAAAAAACAAACAGACGAATTCTTATGGTTCTTCTCTTAAAGGCGGTCATATATATAGATATTTATCGTAAGTCGTATATATATTATAAGTTTGTTAGACTTCTACTTCACGCTGGTACTCTGTGAGGTCTTGGTACTTCCCCGGACGAGCCGGCCCATTCATGCAACAACAAAAGCTTATGCGTGGCTCGACCACTGTTGAAACATATACCCCAAATAACAAATACCCCAAATCATAATAATATGATTAATGTCTTTTTTTATGTTCCTGGTACAGAAAGTTAAATTAGCGGTAGAGAAAGAAAGAAATAAAAAGTTTATTTATCGCTACTGTTATAATTTTATATACTTTATATATAAAATTAATTATAGGGTTGCAACAAAATGGCCACCGATTCAGCGTAATGCTGTAGGCATGCTATCACAACTACAGCGCTGGTATTCTGTCGGAGCCATGTATATAAATAAATAAATAAACTAACAAATAAAATGTTATTGCAACGGCATAACTTATAGGGGTGTATGTATGAAGAAGATGATGAATCTGAAAGAAGCGAAAGAAGTATGTAGGGATCGTGACACTTGGCGATCTGTTCTCTCTGGCTACCCCGTCAGGGATTGTGCGTGAAGATAAATAAATATAAATATAAATAAATAACTTATTAGTAACTTCGTAGTTACATAACGCAGTGAGCAAAAAAGTTAAGCAATTCACGTGACTTCAATTTTTTATGTCTTTATTATTTGTAAGGCTCGTAGGCGTCTCGTTATAACTTCTATGTACATTGCATTATGAAAATATACATTTACATAAAGATATTATGCAAATATATAAAAAAGAGTTACGGTTGCCAAGTGGTTGGGAGATCGGAATTTTGAGTCATGAGACCTGAGTGTGATCCCCAGGTGGCATGTTCGTACCAATCGGTTTTTCAAAAACTTATGTAACTTATATCGTTGGTTTGGATATTATGACGGTGACGGGCTCACCACCTGTCACGTTGTCCCAAAAATATCTTCGGTAGTAGGTGGGTTGAAACGACTTAATTGTCTAGACCTCTGTCTACCCCTGTATTGGGAATGGATTTCTTTTTATATTATGCAAATAAATTTAATTATTACTTATATCCATTTCAATTATTAATTAAATAATTGAAACCGACTAAACTCATAACAATCCAATCTGCCCAATCGGTGAGAGACAGGGCGCGACCGCGAGCTCATCCAACTCACCCTGATGAAGAGCGAAAGTAGTCAGCTTGAAACTTGATGTGAGTGTAGGAGATTATGCGTAATTATTTTTAATTTCTACATTAGTTTCTTTCTACATTCATTTCTTTATTCAAAAATTCGAAAATATAATGAGCTCTTGAGTTTAACACTACAGTCCATAAACAATCTATATATTAAATAAAACCATTGTTCATGGATTCAATCGGTTTATTTTTATATTTTTATATATAACTTTTTCTCGACGTTTTGATTTTTAAACACAATAGTGCAAACTGTTCACATATAGAATAAAAAATAAAAACAAAATTACGACGCATGTACTAAGCGACGTCTTTATATAAAAACTTAATATAATATTAAACATAAAATGTACTCATACAAAGCTATTTATAATCTATACTACACGATTCTGTACATAACATTATCTGTGCCGAATTAAATAGCCAGCGCGTCGCTAAGAACGCATAACTTTAAAATTTACTACAAACATTCTAACTTTCAAGGATTACTATACAATAAACATTTAACAGCGACGCAGTTGCCGTCAAGTATAAAATTAATAATAGAGCTGAGTTGTAAAACTTATCAACAATATCATGTATACAGTGAAAATAAACTTCAACTAAAGGTATCCCAAACCACACATAAATCAAAGACGATATTGAATGTCAAAGAAAATCAGCGATTCATTCCCTCCGCTAAACGAGTTATATCCAGTTGCCCGAGCGCTCTCCTCCGCTGGATTACTGCGACAAAAAGTTATAATAACTTTCAGAAACTTACAATGCTCGAGTGATAAGCGATGGGAGAAATGCAATTACGTTGTTATAAATTTATTTCTGTTTCGTTATAAACTAAAAAACGTGAATAATCACGTTTTTTTAGTTTATAATCACCTATTTAGAAAAGAAATATAAATTTCTTTTCTAAATACTTTTATTTTGTAATGTGAAACTTCCCAATATAGTAGTAGTCAGAACTGTAAAGTCAGTCTATACAATCGTACTTATGGCCTACATTTCACTTGAGCTTATTTGCGATGCTATAAAAAGTGGTGACCTGGCACTGGCTAAATGTATAATACACTAACTTTTAACAGTGGTAGAGCCACGCATCAGCTTATGTTGTTTGCATGAATGGGCCGGCTCGACCGGGGATATACCACGACCTCACAGAATACCGGCGTGAAGTAGAAGTCTAACAAACTTCAACGTTTCGTCTGGTCAGTGCAGGTAACCGGAAGCCCACACACCTCCCTCCCCCAATTCTGGGGGGGAGGCGCACTCTAAGGCCGGCAACGCATCTGCTATGCCTCTGGCATTGCGGGTGTTCATGGGCGGTGGTAATCACTTACCATCACGTGAGCCACCTGCTCATTTGCCTCCCTTTTCTATAAAAAAAACACTAGTTAGATCGCCATTTTGGGAATCCAACTCCGGTGTATTTCAGATTCCCATCATCTAAACACTTGTAGCTTTGTACCAACTATACTTAATATTTTTCTTTTTAAATATAGGTTAAATTTCTATTTTATTTACACGAAACTGAGTAACAGAAACTTGCAGCATCGATTAAATAGTACTTAGGACCTTATTACCTTTCACCGCTATGCTTACTTTGTTCTGGTATTTTTTAAAGATAGTTATACATTCACCTGTCGATAGATATCAAAATATATATAAATAAGGACAACATAACATACATTGCTCTGAACCCAATGTAAGATTCTAAAGCACTTGTGGTATGGGAACCGGACCCACCCTGACCCAGAACACCCAGACCCGAGAAAATGTAGAAAAAGTGGTTTTTCTACATTGACCCGCCCGGGAATCGAACCCAGGACCTCGAGATGGGCGACGATGTATGTAATGGATGACGACACCTTGAAAACCGGCGTTTACGCCACTTGTCCACGGAGGTCGTCTTACGTACGGACCTCTTATATTACTTACGTAATAGCTTACACTATTATAAAATTAATTTATAGTTGAAGTCAAACAATTGACGTGAATGCTTTGAAAATCAAATTTTATGCAATCCCTTTTTTTTATTATATAGATATTGTTTACGAAATAATTTGGATTATTGTTTTTTTATATTATTAAAAAAATATTACAAAGCGCCGCCTATATTTCAGCAAGGGAAACTTAGTTTGTAGTGTAGCGTAGTAACGTAAAGAGGCTACCGCTGTAACTTATAATTTGCGCCATCAAATAAATACAAAATCAGTTTACTCGGGCCGTTTACTTCGGTAATCTTTTCCGTTTAGTCTCGTTTTATAAACGGCCGTTTGTTGGGTGAACTACTTTGTTTTGTTTTAAAGATTATTGTTTGAAAAAGGTAACTATTGTGATATTCGTGACTATAATGTTTTTTATTTACCAAGGCTTCAGCTTCTATTTTGGCTGACGTCTATTCATATATCACGAGATCCCTAAAAGATTTGACTTTATTAATAAAAATATGTTCACGCCATTCCCAATACTGGGGTAGACAGAGGTCTAGTCATTTAACTTCTTTCGACTTTCGAACCACAGGTCACCGAAGAATGTTTTGGGACAACGCGACAAGTGGTGAGTCTGTCGTCGTCTTTGCGTCCGAACCAACGATATGAATGGTACATAAATTTTGAAAAAAAAAACATTTATTAACCTACCTCCTGTGGGTCGGGTATAACATGGGTCTCTTAAAACTCCTAAAAGGAAAATATTTCGTTATTAATAAATTAAAGTATTACACAACCACATATGAGTAGTTTTATTATTTTAATGAATGACATTACGTTGGTACACATATGTCAATTAACTTAGTGAAAACGGCTAAACAGTAGCTACAAAAATGTGTTCACGCAATTTCCAATACAGGGGTAGACAGAGGTTTAGTCTAGAAAATTAAGTCCCTTTGACCCACTTTCCACCGAAGATATTTTCGGGACAACGTGACGGGTGGTGAGCCCGTCGCCGTCTTTATGTTCAAGCAAACGATATAATTCGTACATAAGTTTTTTGAAAAACTCATTGGTACGTGCCTGCCACCTGGGGATCGAACTCGGTTCTCTTGACTCGAAATTCCGACCAACCAACTCAGCAATCGTCGCTTTGCACGCTACAAAAATGTCACATTGATAATAATACTGATAGATGAACAATTTTTCTTGCCTTCTAAAACATTTCGAGAAAAACAACGACAATTTATTAGAAACATTTTATATTCGACGACTGATTCAAGAATGTGCGAGAAATAAAAACCCTTCATCTGAGTTATTTTAAAAATATATTACGACATTAACCAGAGTGATTTCTTTTGCTTACTGAAACTGGGGACTGTCTTTTGTGAAAAACTTTGGGGAGGCCTGTGTTCAGCAGTGGACTCTTAATAGTCTGCACAGGAGAAGAACTGAACCTACCTTTTACTGATATAAGCGTAGAACTGGCTTTTTTATTTTCAGTGCAAAATTATCACACTTAAATAATTGTAACCTAGACACGACAATATAAAATATATACAAAACCGATGATTTATATCTGTTCTCATATACTGACTTGTTTTGGAAACACGTTAAGCATACTACCTAGGAATCGAACTCGGGTCGTTTGATTCAAATTGCGATCACCTAACCACTCGGCTAATTAGATCTGTTTTTGTTTCGCTGCCATATGTCAACGTCTGTAACTGCCCTGCATTGTGTATGAACTGATGTGTACTATTTTCACACGCCATCGTCATTTCCTTACCTTCTACTTTTGAAATGGTTCTACTACCTACGACTTTACTGTTGTTATTGTTACAATAGTCACCATCATAAGGGCTGTTAGCTTTCTATGCACCATAATAAAAAAATAATTCTTTCCTATATTTTGTAATCTAGCTGGAAAAAGTACGGATAAATTTTATGAATAGCCTTTTCTCTTTATATAATGGACATAAAAAAAAAATATTAATTAAATTTTATACACTTGGACTGTCTACCATATTTAATATATGGATTGAACAACTTAATACGACTTGGGTAGCCGTCAAAGAACAGTCAATCTGTAGAACTTGTATTTATCAATAGACATTAGAGAGTCTAGTAGGAGGCAATAAAGTTGTCGCTAATAGTTCGTTTAAGTACCGCTGTATAACAGTTTAATACCCTATTGAGTTTCTATCTTGAGTTTTAGCACTTAAGGAGCAATTAACATGGCAATAGAAGTTCAACTTGAGTTAAACAATCGGGAATCGACATTTCTCGTAATTTTTAATTAACGATGAAAGCATTTCTAAAATTCAATAAAAGAAAGTTATAGTGGCGCTGCCATTCAAAACCTTGTCACTGCTATTTGCACTCATAATAACTTACTAATTTAAAAAGTCACGATAGCTGAGTGGTCGGTAGGTCGGAATTTCGAGTCATGAGACCCGAGTTCGATCCCCAAGTGGCAGGCTCGTAGCAATGAGTTTTTCAAAAACTTATGTACGAACGGTACGGCTTGGACAAAAAGACGGCGACGGGCTCACCACCAGTCTCGTTATCCCGAAAATATCTTCAGTGGAAGGTGGATCGAAGGGACATAATTGTCTAGACTGGACCTCTATCTACCCCTATATTGAGAATTGCGTGAATATATTTATTTCATTATTTTTATGACTAATTAAGTTCTATTAAATTACAATGCTGCAGCGTACCGTGCGGTGGTCTTTCTGTAAGTGTTGTAGGAGGCGGTGGTAAGTGGGCTTAAAAATCCTTTAAAGTGCTTAATATTGAAGGGCAGCAGCTTATACAGTGCATGGTATCCAATACTTAGATTGCCAATCCAATAACGCGAATGTAAGAGTTTGTTTTTGAAATATTTGATTGCTGCTTTATCATGTTTGATGCATGATTGATGCATGTGTAATGTATCAATGACATACAAACAAACATATATACTCGTGTCCATCGGGTTATAATACGCTTTAACAGCAATGGCTCCGAACCTATCTTTAGGTAGCTTTTTCCCTTTCAAAAGTATTGTATTAATTTACAAAAGCGGAAAATATCTTCTTCTCGAGTGGTGCTCGGCGACACAAGGGGGCGAGTGGAACTCAACGGAGTGTCGGCCGACGATGACCTCGGGACACCTCTTAAGAGCTACCCACTAATGTCACGTCAACTGAATTCACGAACGGGGTGCAAAGACCCACTCAGAGCTCTTTTAAAATGTTTGAACAGTTGACACTTCTGTATTAATTTCATACTTTTAGATAAAACGTTTTTGTAGACATTTTTACGCTTTCTTTTAAAATTATTTAATGAAGTACGCAGTCATTAAGAGGCTCTCGCACACTTTAAAGAGATTTTAGAACACGATAAGAATCATTAGTGTGGCGAAACAAGAGAAAAAAACTTTTAGAAGAAGGTATTTGTGTTGGAAGAACTGTGAGTAAAGAAATGAAACGTTAAGTTTAAGCTGACAAATACAGACTAAAGGTTTTTCTTGAAATGAGTGGTTAAAAAATCCATCCTTTATTTACCCCTTAAATTGGACCAACGCCTGTTAAAGTAAATAAATAAAACATATTATTGATCTTCTTGATCCATTACTAAACTGTGGTCTTTGGATTCCGTAAAATTGTATTAACATTTCGACATTTCAGAAAATATGGCTTCAAATATCCTGTAGGTACGACCTTAAAAAGATTGTCGATGCTATTTCTCTTCTTTTTGTTCTTCCTCTTTACAGCCGATCAAATTTTAACAACAACGTAACAACAACGTAACGTTTAACAACAACGTAACGTAAACTAACAACAATCACAATAAACAAAATTCCTGAATCACCTGCATCAATCATTCTTCTTAATGAACAGTAAAGATCCACAATATAAAAACATGCTTCTCCCATAGAGAGAAGCCTATTCTCAAGCACCTCTTTTTCGGCAAAGAGCTTTGAGGTGCATGAGCTTGGACTTTTTAAGCAATCTTGATTATTTGATTTAGTAGATTAAATAAAATAAATATCTTCACGCCATTCCCCATACAGGGGTAGACAGAGGTCTAGACAATGAAGTCGTTTCGACTCACCTTCCACCGAAGATATTTTGGGACAACGTGAGAGATGGTGAACCCGTCGCCGTCTTAATGTATAAGCCAACGATGTAATTCGTACATAAGTTTTAGAAAAAACTCATTAGTATGAGCTGGCCATCAGGGGATCGGACTCGGATCTCTTGACTCGAATTCCGACCACGCTACCGCTTGGCTATCGCGACTTCATTTCTTTACATAAACTGAAATTATATTAATGTATGTATATGTGAAAACTTTTAATTAGCTTTCTATAAGCTTCTCTAATGTTACGTTACTCTGCTATAAATTTTTTGCTGTAAGTCTTCTAAAACATAAATAATTAATCGCCACCCCTGTTAAATGGATAAGCGATTGCTGTATCAGACACCTCGCCCCCTAGGTGCCGTTGCCCGTCATCAGTCGGTCTGTTCAATTTTGGTCCGGTTAGTTTATTGCGCTATCTGTCTGACAAGATGAGGTCCCTTAGACGCATCTTACGGCACCCACGAGAAAACAGGGCTGATATTATTTCTACGCTCATACCACATAGTACCATCCAGCGTATGCGTAGATCGTTAAAAAGTTTTTAATTTTAATATTTAAATATGTAATGTTTAGATGATTTAAATTTGCGTAAGTCATATGCCGAAACAATGTTAACTCGTTTCAGTAATTTTCACAACATCTTATTTTCTGACGAAGCCCATCTCCACCTCAATGGACATGTAAGCAAACAGAATTGCAGGTATTGGAGCAGCGAAAATCCTTAAGCTAAACATGAGAGGCCTCTTCACTCTCCTAAGGTAACTGTATGGGCTGCAATTTCAGCAAATGGAATCATCGGACCTTACTTTTTTGAAGATTCTCGAGGCCGTTCAGTTACTGTTAATTCTGCCGAGTATGTGAAAATGTTACGGGAGTTCTTAGCACCGATGCTACTGGAATTTGCTGGCTATAATCGCAACACATGGTTTCAATAAGATGGAGCCACGTGTCACACATCGAACGAGTTCTTGATGGTGGCCATCCTGAAGTCCAGATCTATCCCCAGCAGACTTCTTTTTATGGGGTTATTTAAAGAGTCGTGTCTACATTGATAAACCTAATACATTGCGTCAACTTAAAGAAAAAATCATCGAAGAGATATCAGCGATCTCGCGGTCTCTTTGCAGAAGAGTATTCGAAAACTTCAGGACTCGCTTAGATGAGTGCAAAAACTGAAACGGTGGTCATTTAGACGAAATAATTTTTTAAAAATAAATTACAACTAACTATCTTTCTCGTAAATAAACGATTTCTAAAAAATGTTAAATGGTTTTTTTATACGATTTTTTCAAATGTTAACTAATTCATGGCCCACCCTGTATTACAGCTACTATTTAGCATGGAGCACCGACTATCCCTCTTCTCACTTTGTATTTATTTCTCAATATAATTGGTTTATTACAGGAATTATATTATCAAATCAAATTACATATACATTACATGCACATCAGTATATTTATTAAAGTTATTATTGTTTTTATGCACAAGTATTTTTTTGTTTTAACAACAAGTTTTAATGTAGAGCAAGGTAATTATCTGTAAAAGATGCTTTAGAAATAGCTCTCATGGCCTTCCTTTGCAAAATAAATATCCTTACTATGTCAGTTATATTGTATACCATAAACTATGGTTATAACTAAAATAAATAATTATAGCTGTTTTAACATTTTGCCCCTGCCCCTTTGAATTTTTACAAGAGTTATTCCAAGAAAATCAGTTACATTCACTAGGTCGAACTTTTCCCTATTAGTAGTATATTTTTTACAGAAAAGTTTGAAAAACTTTGCGGCATAGTGTACATGAAAATAATTTTTGTGTTCTTGTAATGACATTGATTATTAAAAATTTAATACATTTCGCTTTCTCAATTTCACGCCTTTAAAACCTATTGCCATTGCCATTTGCCGTTAAACCAATACACTATGCCAGAAATAGCAATGTTCATTCATTTATACATAACGGCCTTTTAAAGTCCAATGTAGGCCATAGGCCTCTCCCATGGGGGGGACTTACCACAATCGCCACGCTTGGCAAACTGCTGCCCGTTCAGATTATTTCGGTCTGATGTTTTAGAGATGGTTATCCCGCCATCTATCGGTTGTCATAACGATATTTCAGGCTGCTTCCCTTAGTCGCCTCTTACGACGTCCACGGGAAGAAAGGAAGTGGCAATATTCTTACACCGATACCAAACGGTACATGTATTCACCCGTCAAATGTGTATGTAATAAGATATTCGCTTGATTTTAAAAATTAATGAAGTATAATCAGCAAAAAATACTATATCACGTCTAATCCCCACAAAGTGGAGTAAATTATTAACATAAAGAAAAAAAAAGTGGACCGTGAATCAAACCCTGCAAAACGCCCAATGACATCGCTAACCCTGAAGAACTTGTACCATTAATTACAACTTTTTGAATTATATTTGAAAAATATAAGTTACAAAGATCAAACTGATGATTGATTAAGATTTTTTTGTTTAGAACCAGTCTTAGGGTGTGTCTAAAGCCGACGAATGCGCTGCTCGCGAACCGCACGCGTGTAGTTACTGCAATTATTTGGCGCGTCTCTTTAGCGCAACTCACACAAGACTCGCACTATTGTACATTTACATTACTCAGTTTTAAGTTTGCAAACAATTTTCACCTGACCACTCCATGCTAACATCTATTCAGTCTTCGGAAATAAATAAAAACGTGTGGTGTCGGATAGGAACGAAGTTCCTTCTTACAAAAATATGAATTTTAAATACTATTCAAGGTATTTTAGTTTGAAGGATTTTTTATTAATAAAAATAAAAAAAACTACTTACTATTTTTTTATAGAAAAGAGAGGCAAACGAGCTGGTGGCTCAGGTGGTGATAAGTGATTACCGCCGCCCATGAACACCCGCAATACCAGAGGCATAGCAGATGCGTTGCTTCCCATAGAGTGCCCCTCCCCAGAATTGGGGGAGGGGGTGTGGTCCACCGGTTACCTGCACTCACCAGACGAAACGCAGAAGTTTGTAGACTTCTACTTCACGCCGGTATTCTGTGAGGTCGTGGTACTTCCCCGCTCGAGCCGGTCCATTCATGCAACAACAAAAGCTGATGCGTGGCTCTACCACTGTTTAAATGTTTTTATTATTTACTACAAAGTTATCAACTTTATTGACAAATATTTATTGATAATAATAACCGTTATCACGTAAACTATAGGTACGACATTTTTTATTAACAGACTTTGATTGACCTTTACGGAATAATTGACTAAAAGGGAACCAAGTCTATATGTGTATGTGTATGGTGTATACGGCGTAAATAAAACAAACCACTTCATGAAAACAAAAACTATCAGTTTAATGTTTAACTTTTAGGATTATAACCGTACCTAGCCTAACCTCTGTACATAACCACCGAAACCGTTATGGCAAACTTTATTTATATAGATAATTCTAATAAAATTTTAAGATATTATTTCAAAAATACTAATTTAATATTACGTTCTTACACGAATACCAAAATAAAAATGAATCAAAAGGATTCTTACAGTGGTATAATAATTTTCAAAGAAACGTTAAGAGGATTTGTGTTAAGTTGATACAGAATTAGTGGCGAGCTCTCGAACGGGTCCCGAGGTCAATGCTGGTGTCTTGATCTTGAATCGCCTTTCTTTCAATGACGACTGCTCTCTATGGTATAAGATTATGCTTTATTATTCGAATTGTTATCAATTGGTAAATTTATCGAAATATATTTTAAACTTTCATGTGACCTTACAAAGTTTTGCCGATTAATATTATTCCAAGTTAATTCGCTTAAGTTTAACAATAGCCGAGTTGTTGGGTGGTCGGAATTTCGAGTTGAGAGACCCGAGTTCGATCCCCAGATGGCAGTACCAATGAGTTTTTCAAAAACTTATGTACGAATTTCATCGTTGGCTTGGACATAAAGACGGCGACGGGCTCGCTACCTGTCACGGTGTCCCGAAAATATCTTCGGTGGAAGGTGGGTCATAGGGACTTAATTGTCTAGACTTGACCTCTGTCTACCCCTGTATTGGGAATTTCGTGAAGATATTTATATTTATTTATTTAACAATAGCTCTTCAATGATATAAAGTTAAATATATTTGTCTTTGTCTGGAATAGTCATACTTACAGACATACATAACAACTGGAAATAGCACACAGCAGTGTATAGGCCTCTCCCATAAGTGCGGCTTTGCTATAGTCACCACTCGTGGCCAGCGGATTGGCGATGACATATTCTTTAAATTTAATTTGTGATAAATATTTTTTTGTGTTGTTTTGGTTTCAGTACTTTCCTCTCTTTTTCTGTACTGCGAATGGCAATCCACTTGCCAAGGGCGATAATTGTGAAAAAGAGAAGAGTTTCAGAAGAGCTCAACGTCGTTTTTAATAAGAGAAAACGGATTGTCTGACCTGCTAGTAATGTTGTCGGATTGAAGCTCTGGGTGTTTTGTTTACCTTTAAGAATTTTGAAAGGGGGAGAAAAGAGAGGAAAGAAGGAGAAGACGTAAACGGAAGCCAGTTGAGTTGATTCTCCATTTTCCTATCATGGGTTTTAATTACTATCAGGTAAATCGGTTGCTCTTTTGCCAATATTTCAACTCTTTCCCCATCAAAACTAAACTAGGTTTTGTCTTTTAAAATAAATAAATTTATTTTAAAATAAATAAATTTATTTTAAAAGACAAAACCTAGTTTAGTTTTGATGGGGAAAGAGTTGAAATATTGGCAAAAGAGCAACCGATTTACCTGATAGTAATTAAAACCCATGATAGGAAAATGGAGAATCAACTCAACTGGCTTCCGTTTACGTCTTCTCCTTCTTTCCTCTCTTCCTTCTCTTTCCTCTCTTCTTCCTTCTTCATCCTAAATCGTGTCTTATTACCGAATATAGTATATAAATGAAATATAATTGAAGGTCCCGGATAAGAATCCGGGACTTTCAACATACGCAACTACTGTCACGTAGCATTGAATATAAAGAACTCGTATAAAATCAGCCCACCGACCAGAGCTTTCAGTTTGAGTCCATACAAATACTTAAATAGTAATTGATATGAAGTTCTCAGAAATAAAAGTTTTTCAATTCGCGTGCCGACAACACATTCTGTATTGAATCATTCCTTATCCTGGAACTTCGGGCGTTTTGTATCCCACGTTTCATAGAAACTGAATTGGAGCAATTACTTTGAAATGAAATAACTTTAACCAATTTTAATTCAAATTAGTTTTCTCATTTTAAAAGTTAATTTAAGATTGTTTTTATTAATTTTAAGACATTTTTACATGATGGCTTATTTATTTATTTAATATCCTGTTTACGTGCTTAAAAGAAATATTTTAAAACTTACGTTACGTAACTTTAAAAGAAAAACAAAAAATAAATGTCTTCACGCCGTTCTCAGTTTTTCCGATCCATCCTTCTGAAAGACATTTTTTGGGACAACATCACATGTGGTGGGCCTGTCGTCGTCTTTATGTCAAAATCAACGCTATAAATTGTACATAAGTTTTGAAGAACCCATTAGTACGAGCCTACCACCTTTGAATCGAACTCGGGTCTCTTGACTCGAATTCCGATCACCGCTTGGCCAGCGTGATTTATCGTGAGTGTATTTCTTTTCGCCTATTTTTCTTCCTTAAAAGATATTTGTTACAAAAGGATTATTAAGTTTTCAATTATTTATTTATTTATATTCAAATTAATCATTTATTTAATTTAATTATTTATTTATTTAAACATATTTGATTATTAAATCAGTAAAATTTAGTGGTAATTTTAAAAATCAAGTTTAGATATCGAATTGTAGTATACGCCGTGTAGTATCGGTGTAATTTACCACCCTGTCTCTGTTGGTGGGTGGAGAAATATCAGACCAAAATTTAAGAGAACGATCACGGCCACGGCGGAGCCGCGAGATATTTAGTACAGCGATTCTCAATCGGCTCGCCGATCGTAACGATTATAGTGAATTCTACAAAAGAGGTGTATCTCTTACAGTGGTCATGTGATAGGCTGTTAACTAACTAGTAGAATTTATGCATATACTAGTACTATAAACATTAAAAAAATACTACAAATGTAGTTCAACAGGTAATCTTTTTGCGAAGAAACAGGCATTGGTTAGTCAAGGTCAAATAAATAGAACAGATGCAAAAGTATTGCTGTCTTAATATACAAGCCATGTATATATAAATGGTACAAAAGTATTCGGTACGAGCCCTTATCCTGGGTAGTTGAGTCTCTTAATTCCATATCCAATCGTAAAAGCACTCTGCTATCGAGCTTCGAGGCTTTAGAGTATTCTCGGCTATAATGAAACTTTTCTACTCTTTTCTTTTGATTCCTTTCAATATAGTTCACAGGTTACATCATCTTTGCCTCTGTTAAAACTAAACGTCGAACTGGCTAATGTAATCGATTGATCTTTGTTTTCTTAAACTCAATAGTCCCTAACCTCGCAAAGTCACAACCATTAAGTTTAAAAAGTTTTTCAATTAAAAACGTCAATGTTGTCGAGTTGACGGAGGAGTTTTTTAAACTTGCACAGATGTATTTTTCCTTATTTTTCTGTGTCTGACTGTGATGAGTATTTTTGGTTTGCACTACAGGTGCCAGTTGTTTCGTTAACAGTAACTTATTCATTGATTTTCGTTTTAAAAATCAATTGAAAGGCATAAGCTTCTACCTTAAGAAGACGTTGTCATAATCGTCACATTTGTATGTCACGATAGCCGAGTGGTTGGGTGGTCGGAATTTCGAGTCAAGAGATCCTACTTCGATCCCCAGGTGGCAGGCTCGTACCAATGGGTTTTTCGAAAATGTACGAGTTATATTGTCCCCAATATATCTTCGGTGGAAGGTGGGTCAAAGGGACTTAATTGTCTACGCTAGACCTCTGTATACCCCTGTATTGGGAATTGCGTGAAGATATTTATTTCATTTATTTATTTTGTCACATTTGGAAAACGTGTTCGAGATTACAGCATCAGACGCCTCGTACCTTGGACTATGCTACCCGTATCTTGTTTCGTCTGGTGTTTTTCGAGATGATTGTCCTGCTATTACGGATTGGAAAGAATTTACCCTCAGCCGCTACTTACAACACGCTACGTACATTCATTCATTTATTCACACATTTAGTAATTTATCCTTTCATTAACGCTGGGGTAAATGGGAGTAGTAAAACCCTTAACCGGTACCATAGAGTTCTTGAACACTAGCGCTAGTGAGTGTAACACAAAAATGGTAGAATTAAAATTATATATTAGTTATATAAAAAGTCACGATAGCCGAGTTGTTGGGTGGTCGGAATTTCGAGTCGAGAGACCCGAGTTCGATCCCCAGGTGGCAGTACCAATGAGTTTTTCAAAAACTTATGTACGAATTTCATCGTAGACTTGGACATAAAAGGCGGCGACGGGCTCACCACCTGTCACGTTGTCCCGAAAATATCTTCGGTGGAAGGTGGGTCAAAGGACTTAATTGTCTAGACTTGACCTCTGTTTACCCCTGTATTGGGAATTGCGTGAAGATATTTATTTATTTATTTATATATTAAGTATTTTTATTATATATCTGTTATTATATCGAATTGTTTTAAAGCTACGAACATAGTTTAGATCATATAATATTACTAGTTGACCCTTTAGACGTTGTCCTGCCAATATTTTAATCATCTTGATCGTGAACCTTCTCGAGCATTTTGTAAGTTGTGCGGTGTTACCTTAGCCGAAAACGAAACGAAGAGAGATTCGCAATATTTATTTATTTATTTAAGCTTTATTTGCACACATTATAAAAAAAATATACAAAACGGCAGCTTAATGCCTAAAGGCATTCTCTACCAGTCTATCTTTGGTTTGTGCAGAGAATCTACTGATGGGTCAATATAGCAGGTTTGAAAGATGATCTTATTACTAAATTGTGTAAAGGCGTTCTTCAATTGTTTGGGCACGTGAAACTAATGGTGAAGATGTATTGCGCGAAAGTTAACAATAAAAGCGACCGTGGTAGGCTGAGACTAACTATTGTAGACCATGTGAGTAAATTATTTATAGTGGAGAGGGTCAAGAGTACTCTCATACATAGACGTATGCAATTGAAGAAAAATATGAATTTGAAAGAAGCAAAAGAGGATTGTGATACTTGAGAATAGATGTTCTCTCTGGCTACCCCGTTGGAGAGTGTTGTGAGTCCCGCTAGGGGCAAATATTTGTGTGATGAATTATGTACTTGAAACAACGAAGGTCGTGTGGTTATTTCGTTATCTCAAACACCCATCTCATGACAATGTATAAGAAGTGGTTATATACATTTACCAATCCGAGAAACGAGCACAGGACCTCAGAGCTTCCGACAACGTGAAAACTCGATATCTTTGATACTGAATATGTTGCCTTACAGTGGACTTTGTTACACGCAGTTTAATAATTGTAATAATGTTTCTGTTCATTTCTGTGGTAGCATTATAATATCCAGAAATGTTATTGAGTTTTCAAAGCAAATTCCTTCGCAAACAAAATCTCAAAGTAATGCCTCGTTTGTGTAATATAAAAGGTTAAAAGGTTTTCGGCGATAGAGTTCTTACTTCTCTTGATTAAATCTTATCAGCTATTGATAAGGAGAAGAAGCGCTTAATCGACATTATCTTAAGATATTCTGAACGGTCGCTTACAGATGAGCACCACTTGAGTATTCAAGAGGGAGACACTTTTATTACTTACTTGATTCTGCCCGCGACTTCGTCTGCGAATTCTATTTGAATTTCTGATAGATTCATTAATTAACCCGTGTAGAAAGCATTTAAATTTCTCTCCGAAGCCCAAATTAATAGTCACGATAGCCGAGTGTTTGGGTGGTCGGAATTTCGAGTCAAGAGACCCAATTTCGATCCCCAGGTGGCAGGCACGTACCAATGGGTTTTTCAAAAAACGTATGTACAAATTATATCGTCGGCTTGGACATTGAGACGGCGACGGGCTCACCACCTGTCACGTTGTCCCTAAAATATCGTCGGTGGAAGGTGGGTCGAAGGGACTTAATTGTCTAGACCAGACTTCTGTCTACCCCTGTATTGGGAATTGCGTGAAGCTATTTATTTATTTATAATTATTATTTATTAAAAAAAAGAAACTGATTCGTACAGTCTTCCGCGTCTTTCGACTCTCACAACTTTAATCTCGCGTCTCTGTTACATATTCATTTTTTCATTCACTCCAACGGGAATGTATACGAACTGGGATGTTATAATAATATAATGTATATGTGTCTCGTTGTTTGAGAGACACGAACAATTTTGCGAGGCAACGATGTGATGTGATGTGATGTATTGGGAATTGCGTGGAGATATTTATTTATTTATTATTTATCTATTTATGCTTTAAATCTCTCACGCAGGAATCGTGCATTTTTCCGGAAGAAAAATCCTATATGTTAATCCAGGTTAGAAACTATTCAGGCCCAAATTTCATGCAAATCCGTACAGCCGTTTTGTCGTAACTGAGTAACTACCATTTAAACTTTAATGTTTGCAATATTAGTGTTAAATTTAACAATTTTCAAACGGTGTAGTCTGTAACTGTCTGTAGGTTGAAAGGCCAAATGATATTTTTGTCCTTTTCGCAGGATGCCTCGGGGAAATGTCTCGCAACTCAAAAACATCTGGTGAAGGAGAGCCCAGAAATGCTGGCAATTTCATCATGGACCGGGCAGGTGCCGAAGCGACCAGCTCTTCCGCCAGGAGCGAAATTATCCCAACTAATGGCCCTCGGCTCCAGGAGAGATCCGGGCCACGTTGTGTGGATGCTGGCGAAGTCCGATGCTGAAATGAGGTGAGAAATAAAATTGGTTTTCAACAAAATTGTCTTTATATGCAAATATAATAACTAGTTGAAAATCGGCGAAAGTAAACGAGCAAACAGACAGATATTCACTGGTCTTCGACTTTTAGTGTTTTGTTTAAAGCATTTTGCAATAATCGTGCGAAAGTTTTTCTTATGGTACAAACAATTTCGGAAATACAATATGAAACACAAACCCAACATCAAAATATAAATAAAAAATATCTTCACGCCATTCCTTATACAGGGGTAGACAGAGGTCACGAAATTGTCTTATCTTTTCGACCCACGTTCCACCGAAGACATTGTTGGGAAAACGTTACAGATTTGACACATTGAACACAATCCAGATTTGTATTTCTAACAGTTTTTAAAATTTTAAGTATAATTTTTGTCTCAGGTTGAATTCGAACCTCGTATATCTCGCTGGATGTGGCTATAAATTATCTCGCGGCTATCTAAATTATATCTTAATCCATGTGGTGACCAATTACCTAATAAATAATTTTGTATTCAATAGTTTCTTGTTATAAAATTAATTATTTGGTAGAAGGTGGGTCGAAGGGACTTAATGGTCTGGACCTCTGTCTCCCCAGTTTTGTGAAAATGTAAGTATTGTGACAGCAAAACAATAATTAAGAACAAAACATAAAATGTTGCTGAGTATGTGAAGCTACGATATGACTGGAAGTCTCATTCGCTGAAAGCAGTTAACAAGTTTGACGTCAGTTTACATTAAGGAGTTGATGACAGAGGCAGATATTTTTATCTCGATAATGCTTTTTTATATCATTACGCAATTCACATACATAATAGGGGTAGGCGAAGTCCTTTCGACCCCCTTTTTACCTTAGATTATTTGGACAGGTAGAGATACTTACTCAGATATTAATATAGATATTCATCTATATACTATTATAAAATTTAAAGGAGTTATGTCTGTACATTGATGATATTCGAGTAATACTGAGTGGGTTATTGTTATAGAACTTGGACTACAAATAGGTTACTAAATAGGTTTCTTGGACGTGTCTGAGCCCAAAACAACAATTTTTAGAATTCTTGTCTTTTTGTTCAAGGTTGGCGCTAAAACTATTGAACGGATTTTGATACCGATATCATAGTTTAATGCTATAAATTGGAACTTAAAAACTGATGCAAGAATGATTAATTTCAATCCGTTCTGCTTATAATTTTCCGCTCGTTTCGCTCGAGTGTGAACATACCCTTACTGTTATCCCATCCCATCAAGAACGTAACATTTGTCTGTGAGTTATAGTTAGTACAACGGCGTAGTTTTTCTGAACTTTGCCCTGTAATAAAGCGATATCACGTGTTTGTGAATTCTTCTACGGTCCGGCTTTTTATTTATGGACTATGGTGTCAACATTTTTCTAACTTTCGTGCTTCACTCTTGTTTCACCACGATTTATTGTGAAACCAAGTGTTATTTTTTATCTGTGTGTTAAATTTACTGCAGGACTTTGTTGTTTGATAACTTAATCACGATATAGAAGTGAAGTTCTTTATTTTTGGGAAAGAATTAGGAAGTTAAAATATTAATTTATTAAAATGTTATTTGTTAAAGTGTTGTTCAATAAAGAGAATATGCAAAGTTATAATGTCGTGAAAATTTTGCAAAAGAAAATTGATTGGTATAACAACGGATTCGAATATAAGAGTAGACTTATATAATTATATATAAAATGTATCTCTTTCAATTCATTCTATCATTATTGAATAAGGTATTGAAAAATGATATTCTATATGGCAAATCTAAATATAGAATAGACTTTTCTAAACAAAGATATGAGGTTATTTGTGAATATACATAGACCTTAAACGTCTTAATCCCAACATCGCTGCTCCTTCTCTGTTCTTAGGCAGAGCTAATCCTGACGACTTATTAGTGGTGTATTTCAATACCTTTAGTTATTTCTGCTGTCAAATTGCAGTGTAAAAACTGTTGTGTTCCGGCTATAAAGCTTAACTGTGCCAAGGTAATCACTATAATCCCATTCTGTGTTAGTCTTAGGGGGTTAAAATGCACCAGACATCTGTTTTAGTAGTCATAATAGCCTAGTGGCTGGGTAATCGGAATTACGAGTCAAGAGACGCGAGTTCGATCCTCAGATGGCAGGCTCGTACCAATGAGTTTTTCAATATCCGATGTACGAATTATATCGTTGGCTTGAACATGAAAGACGGCGACGGGCCACCTGTTACGTTGTCCCGAAAATATCTTCGGTGGAAGGTGGGTCAAAAGGACTAAATTGTCTAGACTAGACCTCTATCTACCCCTGTATAAGGAATTGCGTGAAGATATTTATTTATTATTTATTTAATTATACCGAAGCTTTCTTGGACATAAGATGGCGATCCGCTCACTACGAATGTCGTTGTCCCAAATGTATGGAAAATTGCGTCAGGATAAAAAAAAAGGGAAAAGAAAATCAATGTATAATCAATGATAAACTCTACGAGACCATGCCACATATTTTTATTATAATCTCATTATTTATTATATTATTCAACGCAAGCCCTTGATGGAGAAACGGGATATTGTATCATTATTTATGGTAATTGGGTCTAACCGGATTACGGAGTGAAATGAGAGACTCGCGGCGGCGAAGGAAATGTTTGCAATTCATCACTTAGCGCCACCAAGCACTTCGTTTTATTTTTTATTAGTCACCCGTTTTTATCGTATTAGAAACCCTGAGAAGATTACTACTATCGGAGCCCCATAATATAACACCAACCTCATAGCTTCATACATTTCTGAAAGAAACAAAATATTTTATTTCTTACCACAATACACAAGTGAAAAGAGAAAAAAATCAAAAATAATACATAAATAATACAAAGACTTGCATTGCGGCCACAAAAAGGTGGCCGACTCAGCATGTTGCTACAGCCAAAAAAGGGGCAGCGCTGATATTCTGCCAGCACCATTGACAGAAAGTCCTACGGGCAGCTTTCGCGCAGTAATATTTTTCTCCATACTAGGTAGCTAGATGTCTAGAAAATTTAGTCCTATCGACCCACATTTCACCGTAACTTATTTTGGGACAACTTGACCGGTGGTGCTGTTGACGTCTTTTATGTCTAAGCCAACGACATAAGCATACATAAGTTTTTGAAAAAACTTATTGATATAAGTCTTCGACATGGGAATCGAACTCGGGTCTCTTGACTCGTATTCCGGTCGCCCATCCACTTGGCAGTCGTGACTATATTATATAGACTATGTACAATATTTGAAAAGGGAAATAATGAAACATAAATATCTTGTGGATTTCCTTTCTTTGTGTACTACGTTACTTGTACTACATTGAGTGTAAAGCTTTTGTCAGAGGATATTAGAAAAAAATCTTCAACCTGCTACAGGCGTGTAAGCGGATTTCGCGTCTTTCTATAGCATAATCTTTGAGCATATCACTCAACCTTCCGTTCACAATAAAGCCCTTTTGGCATTTTTTTTAATTCAGTGGACACAAGATGGATTTGTATAGAAAATACTTCACGCCATTCCCAATACAGGAGTAGACTGAGGTCTAGACAAATAAGTCCTTTCGACCAATATTCCACCGAAGACATTTTTGGGATAACGTGATATTTGGTGAGCCTGTCGCCGTCTTTATGTCCAAGCCAACGATATAATTCATGCATAAGTTTTTGAAAAAAACCGAATCGAAATCCGGTCTCTTGACTCGAATTCATAATTTATGTCATTACATTATTATTATTTATATCAAAGCGGCAATACTCTAATGGTTTAGGGTTAGGGTGCGGACTGCGAAACATGACGTCGCAAGTTCGGGCCTGCCGTTTCACCATTGTCTTAAACCAACATGGTTGTGGTTGACTTGAACTAGAAATGTTCTTAGACATTGCTTCTTCTTTTTAAATTCTTGCTAAGGGAAATAAAAAAATTGTAACTATAAATATTACTTTCTTTGAAGGCTATTTTATCATGTTGAAGTTTCATTTATCGTCAGCATGGGTAAAGATTATCACGTAAATTAATGTAGCACTATCTGTAGTCTGAACGTCTTGAGGGATTTCGCTTGAGGGCGCATTGTCTCTAAATCTGCCCGGAAAGCCTTTTTTTCAGGAGGAAAAAGCTGTATTTTATCTGTACCTCGCCTAGTTGGTCCCTCGTTGGCGCCCCTGCCTTCGAAACTACGGGTTGTAGGTTCGCATCCCGCTAGGAACAAACATTGGACGAATGTGAATGTTTGTACTCGAATTATGGATGTTTATATGTCTATACGAATATTTATCTGTATAAATATATTGATGAATCTGAAAGAAGCGAAAGAAGTATGTAGGGATCGTGACACTTGGCGAACTGTTCTCTCTGGCTACCCCGTCAGGGATTGTGCGTGAAGATAAATAAATAAATATAAATAAATATATAAATATATATTTAATGCAAGCTTACGGATTACGGACGGCAAAATTCTTAATATTGTACCGATAGCAACCATATTAAGATGACGACAGACTTACCATCTGTCATATTGTCACAAATATTAAGCTTTTTTACACGTCTTAGGAGCGTATATGTATAATTTTCTTTTACAAAAAAGCTCATTAGCTTATAGGCATTTTCTAAAAATATGCACTGTATATTTAATAATAATATAATAATACCTAACTGATTTCCGTCTTTGTAAGTAGGAGCCCCTAAAAGACCGGAGGTTAGAGTAGGTGAACGTCCACCACGTTGTTCAAGTGCGTGTTGGCGGAATTCTTAATTCTTTTAAAAAATATTTATTTTATGGAATTCCAAGTTTTATTTTGGTTGCTTATGGCGGGCGCTATATTTGCTTTTATCACTTGTCACGTTATTATATCTATCATAGGATCACGTTAAAACTACTCAACGACGAATTTAAAGATTCAACAGATTTAATTGCAATTCATTAAGTGGTATAAAAGTCACGATAGCCGAATGGTTGGGTGATCGGAATTTCGAGTCAAGAGACCCGAGTTCGATCCCCAGGTGGCAGGCTCGTAGCAATAGGTTTATCAAAAACTATCGGCTGGGACATAAAGACGGCGACGGGCTCACACCTGTCCCGAAAATATCTTCGGTGGAAGGTGGGTCGAAGGGACTTAAGTGACAAGACTAGACCTCTGTCTACCCCTGTATTGGGAATTGCATGAATATATTTATTTATTTTATTTTTAATAAGTTATATAATTAACTTACTTACCGACCTGTAAAATATGACTGTCACACCTCTCTCATGAGGTGGATTTGTTGTAGTCGCTATGCTACTACGGCGGAGTGCTCACAGTATTAGACACTGCGCACATTAGTAGCTGCTGCCTATCACCAGTCTGTTTTAGTTTTATCTATTTAAAGTTAAAGTATTTTTTATTGTATTTTTTAATGTTTTTGTAATATTTATTTATATACTTTATTATATTTATTAATATACTGGTTAGTCTATAAACAAAAATATATATAGATAAAATAAACAAAGGAAAATAAAATAAATAAGATACTATAACACATATGCGTACATGATAAATATATTACTTTAAATCTTTCTATGATTTTTTGAGATGTTTATCCAGCTGTCTATCGGTTCGAAATGTGCCAAAACAACTTAAAATTTTCATAAAATTATAGTG
The DNA here is from genome assembly GCA_029286605.1 of Sericinus montela. NCBI lineage: Eukaryota > Metazoa > Arthropoda > Insecta > Lepidoptera > Papilionidae > Sericinus > Sericinus montela. Next base: position 1,355,649 of record JAGSMR010000055.1, on the reverse strand, counting down.
TACACACAGTGTGTTTTCAATTGTAAAATAGAAGAAAGCAACACATTTGTCCACATTCTAACTATACTAACGAAATATACATAACAAAAAATATATTCATGCCATTCCCAATACAGTGGTAGACAGAGGTCTAGTCTGGACAATTAAACTCGGGTCTCATGTATCGAATTTCGACCACCCAACCGCTCAGCTATCGTGACTAATTGTAGTATTTTTTTAGTCGTTTCTTTATTTCGTATCAATATATGATACAAAATAAAGAAACGACTAAAAAAATGTGAAAAAACAGTGACAGAAGTAAACTTATTGAAGGCCGTTTGTAAAATTGCCAGTTGTAAATTGTCGCGTCGAAATTAATCCTCGGGGAGTGACAATGTGGGAACAGCAGACACGAACGTAAAGTGTATGAGATCATTAACTTATATTACGGTTTTTGAGGTAACAGATGATATAAAGGAAGAAATTGTCACTCCATTTTAATAAAGTGCGTCTTAAGTATTGGTGAAATCTTTCAAAGAATATATTCCAGTTACTAGAGACTAAAGAGTAAGTAACTCGTTCTTGGGGAGGAGTTTATATACGCTTCTACAACAAAATCCCAATAAATATGTAAAGTCTGCCTATTAACGGATAAAAAGCTTTATAGGAAGGGTTATGATAATATATTAATAACAGTAACTCGTGCGAATGAGGAGATCGCTCCCAAGCTATTTTTAGAAAAAAGATATATTTTTCTTTCTGTCGCACGGGCTTCTCTTACAATTCTTTCACTTCAAATGCAGTAAGACTCTGGAACATGTTACCCAGAAATATTAAAGAAGCAAAAACTAAACCTATCTTTAAACGTTTACTCTAGGAATATTACTTAACGAAACAGTAGTAGTTTCGGATAATACTAAAAAATTAAAAAACCTCAGAAACTGTTATATTCTCAAGTATGTATAATATAAAAATATCATATTTATTTATTGTGTATGTATTTATTGTGGGTATTTGTGTATATATATAAAATACTATTGTATGCATGTAAGTAGTAATGTAAATGTATATGTATGTATTTATTATCATTATATTATAATTTTGTATTTTTTCCTTAAACCTTTAATTTTTTTTAATTATGAGTTTTGCACTCATCTCTAGATTCTCTGCACAAACTAATGGTAGACTGGTAGAGAATGCCTTTAGGCATTAAGTCCGCCGTTTTGTACATTTTTTTTATAATATGTGCAAATAAAGTTTAAATAAATAAATAAATATTGCGAATCTCTCTTCGTTTCGTTTTCGGCTAAGGTAACACCGCACAACTTAGATGTACAAAACGGCGGACTTAACCGCCGTTTTGTACATTTTTTTATGTGTGCAAATAAAGCTTAAATAAATAAATAAATAAATATATCTTATTTTGTATCATCTTAAAAAAAGATTGGCCAAAAAAGAGGATACCAACGGAATCTCATAACGAAAGGTGGTAGATTAATAAATTACTATCGATAAACGAATGTATATTCTAATATCGATAAATATGTTTTGATATAAATGTGTTTTGATTACACATTTTACTTCCTAATTGAGATAAATTGGAAACCAATTCTGCTGCTGTCAACTGCAGGAGATATAAGGTCCGAGGCACATTTGACATAATCCACATTCTTATTCTACTTCTTCTCTAGCGAATATGGCAGTCCGCTTCGAACACACCTTCTTTTTTTGATTTTTTCGATTCGACCCATAATGCAGATCACATATTCACCTTTCCATTCGTCTCCATTCGTCTTACTGTCCTTGTTTATGTTACTTATCCCGACTGCTAAATAATTTCAAAATAAATATTTTGGATAGTAATTAAAACCACTAGTGGGCTGTATTGTTATAATTCAATAGTGTTTGTGTGATCCTTACGGAAAATTTGTTTCTGTTACATTTCATAATCTTTCGCATTTATGATATTAGTGTGATTCATATAACGTCATACATTTCCACTAAGCAGCTTGGTTTTGTTTAGCCTAGAGCACAATTATATAGATAGATAGACACAACATCACATTCATTGTTCCGTTAATTCCAATGTAAGAAGCTAAAGCACTTGAGGTATGGGAATCGAAAATAACGAAGTCACCCAAACATCCAGACAACGAGAAAATGTAGAAAAAGTGCTTGTTCTACATAGTCCCGACCGGGAATCGAACCCGGGATCGAGGTGACACCTTGAAAACCATTGTTTATGCCATTAAGTAACTAAAATCTATTATTTTAGTTACTTAATGGCAATTCATAAAAATAGATTTGACATGTTTCCTGCATACAACACATAGGCGACAGCAGTACCAAACATTACCTTCTCAAAAGCTGCACCCCGCCAATTGTGGCCCAAACGTTCACTCATTTTACGGCAACACATTTACGGGTTTGTTTTGTTGTTTGCTTTGTCAAGGGTCTTTAATTACCTATTTATAGGCCAAGGGACTATCAAGACTAATGAATGCCTTTGTGTATGCTCGTATATTTTAATTACTATAAAATATATTTAAGAGTCACGATAACCGAGAAGTTTCGAAATCGAAATATTAAATCAAGAGACCCGAGTTCGATTGTAGTAGGTGGGTGGTAGACTCGTTCAAAAACTTATGTACGATTAATATCGTTGGCTTTGATGTAAAGACGGCGACAAGCACACCACCGGTCACTTAGTCCTAAAAAACTATGTTTGATTATAGGTGCGTCGAATTGTCTTGACTACTGTCTATCCCAGTATTGGAAATGGCGTGAGGACATTTATATTTTATTTATAAAATATATTTACAGTTGACAACTAAGCCAAGAAAGTTATTTCATAATAAAAGTCGACTAATAATATTTAATAACTTTATTATAATCATTTGCACCTCTGACGTTACTCTAATACCTCTTTTTTCCCTTCATAAATATTAAAAGTGTATATTTCTTTCAACGCTTACGAAGGGAGTGGGTAGCGGCGATTTCTAAAACGGTGAGTTAATATTTTATGTAAATTTGCTACTGGTTGTTAGCTCTATACTTTCTTTATTAAACTATTTTAAAAATGTATTTTTCTAGTGAGCCTGCTATCAAATATGTCTCCTATATCCCTTGTGTATCGTTAAAGTCGGCTAAATTGAAGAAAACGTCGTATAGGGAAGTAGATATACTACTTTCTGCCACTTATCCACAGTCTGCTCTTTTATCGAACTACAGTTGCTTAATGGAATTATAATTCTATTTTGTATACAAATTCCTCACCATACATTGCTCTTCTCAATACGTAAGTAGCTAGAGAACTTGTTTTATGGCATCGAAACAACGTATGTACCACAACAACATATACCTGAGAATATATAGATTTCGTATTTTTTACAGAATAGGGGCAGAAAGTAAAAGGAGTAGAAAACGAGCAAGTGGCTAACGTGACGGTAAGTGATTACCGCCGCCCAAGAAGACCTGCAATACCAGATGAATAGCAAATGAGTTGCAGGCATTTGGTAATATCCATAAGCTGCAAATGCGTGGCAGAAAATTCCGCGAAAAACGCACTGTGGTGGAATGCCAAGCATCAAGGTGGTGTTGATGGAATTTTTAACTATGCCGTAAGGTGCGATTGTGAAATTCAGCGGCTGCACAACAGAGCAGACTACAAAGTATGCCAAAAGAAATAGACGCATTTAATAAATATCTACATGCTTTCAAAAAATATTACCACCTGTTCGTTCGTATTTATGTTAGTAACATTTTACCAAGCTATTTATGAATATAGTAACACCCTCAAAGCACTTTCTGAACATCATAGGAAATCGAATTAGTGTAGGGCAGATGGTTATTTCGCTAAGGGCGTAGTTGTAAAGGGTCTAGTGAAGCGAACCCTAATAAACCGTACCGCGTGATCAAAATTCTTAAGGAATGCGTAGTCGTTTATTAAGTGCCTAACAAGTTAATGGTTATGGACTAAGTAGATGTCATTTAATTGGCTGATAAAGGAGATAATGCTCTTAGCATTATGTCCGCCTTTGATCTTATATAAAGGTAATGTTCAATAAAGAATAATAAAGAAATAATGAACGAAGTGAAAGATAGATAATAACTGCTTCTTCTTTTCAGTCTATTAAAAGTCCATTATTAAACATAAGCCACGTCTAAAATTTGAAAACTCGAAAACTCCTCGGTCACCTGCATTTATCGACTCCCCGCAACAAATTTCAGGTTCTTACTCCATCTTGAGGAGTACGTCTATCCCTTAATGAGATCCCACTCGAGAATAATTATTAAATAACTATTAAATAACTATTTATTGAAGAAAAATATAAGATAACATACAAATTATTCAACGTAATATCTATTCGGTACAGTTGTAAGAGGAGTGATCATGTCGTGATTAACCCGTCACTTTTCTACCTGACAAATGAAGGATTTATAGGAAAATCTTATATTATAACAAAAGCATAAGGCGAAGTACTAACAAATAAGCAAACAATATAATTTGTTGTTGTGTTTTGTTTTCGTTTATTCTTCTTGGCAAGTGGATTGGCCATCGCAATACACCAGGCACTTCGCAGTTTACACGCTTCTGCCAGCCACCGATTTGCTTCACTTTTTGTTAGTTATTCCGACACCGGTCGGTAGCGAATGCGACTCTTCTGAACCCATAAGAAAAAAAGGGACGGTAAATGTTTACAGCGATATAACATGGCCAATTTTATTTGTTACTAGCTGACCCGGCATACGTTGTTTTGCCATGTAAAATAATTAAAAAAATAGCAGTTGGTGACATTAGGGTGGGTTGGTGAATATTTAGGGTCGTATGTATTTTAATGCCACATCATATAAAAATAAAAAAAGCATAATAATAAAAAAAATATTTAGGGGTGGTTCAACCTATCTTTTAGGGGTTGAAAAGTATATTCTCATATCTACCAAAAACTCATCAGAATCGGCCCAGCCATTTTTAAGGAGTGTATCCCCTAACGCTATGACACGAGAATTTTATAAATTAGATATAATGTGTATATTAATACTTGCAGCTGCCTCCGCCGCCGCATATCGAGCTGGTGATGTCAATGCCGTACCTTCGCACTGCCTTTAAGAAGCCGACGGTTAGAGTGAGGCGTAAGTAAATTAATTTTTTTTAAGTAAACCTTCTTTACGCACGCTTGACTTGGGGAGTAAGCGTGACGACAGCGTTACAAAATTTGTGACCCAGCAAGGCGAATGGAAGTTGAGAGGGAGATATAAATTATAGAACAGATGGATATGAGAATTGCCTATAGTATATAAGAAAATAATGAATAAAAATAATAAAATCTATTCAATAATATTAATAATAATAATAAAATAGGAGATACGTTTTCAATCTCAATAGATTATAATTGTAATAAAAAAATATCTTCACGCACTTCCCAATACAGGGGTAGACAGAGGTCGAGTCATCTATTCAATAATATTAATAATAATAATAAAATAGGAGATACGTTTTCAATCTCAAAAGATTATAATTGTAATAAAAAAAATATCTTCACGCACTTCCCAATACAGGGGTAGACAGAGGTCGAGTCTAGACAATTAAGTCCCTTCGACCCACCTTCCACCGAAGATATTTTCGGGACAACGTGACAGGTGGTGAGCCCGTCGCCGTCTTTATGTCCAAGCCAACGATATTCGTACATAAGTTTTTAAAAAACCCATTGGTACGAGCCTACCGACTGGGGATCGAATTCGGGTCTATTGATACGAAATTCCGACCACCCAACCACTCGGCTATCGTGACTTATACGTACGTATTATAAAAAAACCTTTGATAATGCCATAAAGGCGAAACCGGCCAGGTATTTTAATTTAAATAAATAAATACATGTATAGATAGGGACAACATCACATACATTGTTCCGATCCCAATATAAGATGCTGAAGCACTTGAGGTATGGGAGTCGGCAACAATGAAGGCACTACAAACACCCAAACCCGAGAAAATGTTGAAAAAGTGGTTTTTCTACATTGACCCGTCCGGGAATCGAACCCGGGACCTCAAGATGACGACACCTTGAAAACCGGTGTTTACGCCACTCGTCCACACAGGTCGTCACAATTAATACTTGAAATATATGTGGAATTAGTAAAAGTGTCTTTTAATGTGATTAATAATTTTATTTATATATTACATCGGTAGTTGGGACAATAAGACGGCGATGGAGTCACCTGTCGCATTGTCCTAACATGATTCGTTCAAAACAACAGTTGGAAGGACTTCTTTGTCAAAACTTCTACTTACACCATTACGTAAAATTGTATCAAAATAAAAAATGTATTGATAAATTTATATCAGATAGGTCTAATAAAAAGCTAACGGTCCATCTGATGGTAAATTAATACTGCAGCATGGACAACTTCAACCGAAGAGAATTACTGAAGTGTTATCAACCTTTCGGATTAGGTAGAATGCTTTGTCCGTAATTACTTTAGCTCTACCTTTCAAACCGGAATACATACTGCTATAATGCGACAGAAATGGCCAAGATTATGATACTGACTCTGACTCCTGCAAAGGTATTTTCATAGACCCCTTGGTCTATGACCTTTAGGTTCTTCTTCTTTTTTTCAAATAAGGAATACTGGAAATGCATAATAATTTTCCTGTTAACCACTTCAACTAAGCTGCGATCCTTGCCTGGACTGGTTTACGACAATAGTGAACTCTGAATGAATAGTGGATTCGAATCTACGACGCCATCATCACTAGGCTATTAAAGCTTATTATTAATTGCAACAAACTTTCTTCCACTCCGCTACACGACCTGTTTACTCGAGTATATATTACCATTTCTCCTATTTCTCTCTTAGCTAAATCCAACGATACTCAAGCCTTGAAATTATTATGATTATTCGACTGCTCCGTCCTCTCAATCAATATTCCGTCGAATTAATAAGAAAGCGAATAACAATTTATAAAACAAGTGACACGGAACGAGAATAATCGAATTTACGTTCCGACTAACGGCGAATATCCGAGATAATCGTCGCTTGTGCCTCCGACGAGAAATTAAAAAAAAAATGCTGACTTTAACATAGGTAAATAATCTGATGTATTGTCAATGGATAACCTTACTCCATTAGTATGGAAACTGTTTTATTGTGAATTATGAATATATTTATTTATTTACTTACGTACTTAACGCCCTAAGTAAGTAAGTTCACAAAATTCCCTAAAAAGTCTACATCCTCTTCCGTAAAGCTTTCACTATAATCGCCACTTCGCACAATCGCCAATCCGCTTGGGCGAGTGTTCTTTTCCACTTTTCTTTTTTTCCAGAACCAGAACTAGGACATAAAGGTGGCGACGGACTCATTACGAGTCACGTTGTCACAAAAATAAGTAATGTGAAACCGTGAAACACAAGTTTCTATAGTGCGACCTCGATACGCCCCTAATCGTACTTTTTTAGTTGCGACAAAAAAAAAACATCGTGATCTTTATTTTTGTTATTTTTAGGAAATCCGTAAAATATTAAAATTTTAGAGAGCATTTTTGAAGTCACGATAACCGAGTGGTTGGGTAGTCGAATTTCGAGTCAAGAGACCTGATTTCGATCCCCAGGTAGCAGGCTCGTACCAATGGGTTTTTTAAAAACTTATGTATGAATATCGTTATCTTGGACACAAAGACGGCGACGGGCTCACCTGTCCCGTTGTCCCGAAAATATCTTTTTTGGAAGTTGGGTCGAAGGGACTTAATTGTCGAGACTACACCTCCATCTACCCCAGTATTGGGAATTGCGTGAAGAAAATATTATATTATATTATTAAATTTTTGATGTAAGTGTAGAATAGTCGGACAGATTAAGAGATGGCGTAGGCCTAATTAAGCTCCGTTCATAACCAAAATCATGATATTTTTTTATTTTATCTGTCACTCGGTTATATAATACTCAGTTATTTCGTCATCTAAGACGACGTGAACATGAAATCGGCTTTCCAATTAAAACCTAAGCGTTCAGCTTCAGTACGTTAACGCGGCTGCTTTATGAGAACGGGAGCTTTCGCCGTATAAGTAATTTCAGTTAGAGACATGTTAGGTTTCTTAGCTATTGTAGAGCTTATTTTACAAAATAGTCTGAAAACCTTTTATTATCTCACAATAAATAAAAAAAATACATTTGTATATAGATAGGGGCAACATCACAAATATTATTCTGATCCCGGAGTAAACATTTGTTTTATGGAATCGGAAACGCTCAGACTAGATCAAAGTAACCACAAACACCCAGACTCGAGAAATTGTAGAAATGTGTTTTTCTGCCGGGATTCGAACCCAAAATCTCAGAGCTGACGACTTCTTGGAACCGCTGTGTACGCCACTGGAAGACTGTTACACAGCGGAGGTCGTGTAATAAATATTTTAAAAGTTTATTTATTTATTTAATAAAGATGAGTGGCATATAAGCAACCGTTTCACCTCATGGTTCATCTCATTAAACCAAATAACATAATGCCAAAAAAGCGAAGCCAGTCAGGTATTGAAAGGAGTAGGAAAATTATTATATTGTGGAATAAATACAAACGAATTTGAATTCATGCAACTATGGACTTACACCAAGAGACTGTAATCGTGATTATTCAACGTAGTAAATGAATACTGACGTCTACTCTGATGTTACTATATTAATACATCAGAAGAGCTGCGACGCCTACCATCAAAAAAGGAATAAGGAAAGAAAAAGATGAAAAACTCTTCTCGGGAAATGAGTGAACGAGAGCCTAGAAGTTTCAAACTCCGGTTACTTTGTTTCACCAGAGGTATCGCAGATGCACAAGTTACCTCTCCATGGCACTTCTCTTGAAAATTTATACTCATTTAACATTCTTCGTTGTGTATCTTCAACATATCCGACATTTATTTTTTAAACGATTTTTTCATCTGTAAACTTGAAATCACAAAAAAAGCTTTCAATAAAAACTTACTTTTCCGTCCATTAATTCCTTGGAGAGATTCAAGTTATTTTCCTCAGAAACTTTTCGAATTCTTGTTCGCTTCATAAAGGAATATACTACAGTGGAGCAAAGCGAAAATTTTTAGAAGACGTCCGAGGAACGTTGTACGTGTATAAAATCATCTCTTATATATTTCTCGGTACTAATCAATTACATAATTTTGTAATGTTTGACTTCGCTGAAACGAACAAATATTCAACAAATAAGTAGTTTACGTAGCCCGGCGCGTGCTTTCAAAGTTTTTGTGAGTATGAAATTACAGAGAAAAAATGTATTTAAAATTTTAACTGACACGGGAGGGATTTTTTGATAGTATTCAAAATGCCAAACACACATGGATAGATAAATAGATAGATAATGACGAAATCACATACGTAACTCTGAAGTACATATGTTATAGAACCAGAAACAAATAACGTACCACGAACACCCAGACCCAAGAAAATGTATAAAAAGTTTTTTAAAAACTGACTGAATGAGACTGGGTATTGAACCCGGGACCTCTGAGCTGGCGGTAGCTTGAGTCACGTACCCACTAACCGGTGTCCACGGTGGTTGTCAGAATACTCCAAAACTTGATGACATGGACTTAATGCCCTGTGGATGTCCAATGCAGAATATGGACCTCTCACTTGAGTAGGATAGCCCATAATCGATACCACCGATCCGCTACCCAAGCACCTCGTATAATTCCAACCAGACACTTCGCGTATTGGAAGCTGCTACCCGTCACCGGTCTGTCAAGTATCAGTGCCGTTTCCAACACTCAGAAAAAAATAATAAAAGTCATTCATTCATTCATTCACAAAAAGAAAGGCACTAGTACATTCTTTACCGGTCTCCACATGTTCAAGATATTTCAGATCAAGATATTTTTTTCTTTACTTCTCAGGCAAGATTTTTTCTTTACATTAAACATATATATATTTAAAATGTATCCAGAACCTCTGTAACGTTAAACCACTTACAAATCTCATATTAATAAAAAATCACTGGAGGCAAGTTTTCTTAACGACATCTAGCGGTAAGTAAATAAACGATATCGATTGAACACTCAGATTATTGCTTTGACAAGTTTATAGGAGCGCTTTAACACAAAGGTTTTCCGAAAGCATTATCTCCAACCCACTTATGTGGACATTGCTTGATCCATGTATCCATTATATAACGTTTGTAAGTATAAACATTACCGTCACCCTTGATTCGTAAGGAAGCACCTCCACTATACACATTTATAGTTAGAGACGTATGAGCGATGCATAGGATAATGACACCCCCTCGCCCCACGCCCCATTCACAGTTTCCACATTAACACAATTAAACTAGTTTAACTTTAGATAATAATTACGAGTACGTTTGACTATAAGCACACGCAATCTCAAGTAAGATTATTTCACGATTTAATGGGATCCACGGAACATTGCTATAACCCTATCTCGGCTGGGCTAAGTAATGTCGAGCCCAAGTTAATCTTCATCTATTTATCAGCCGTTCATTACGATCTACGGCCTATATTTAACCACGTTCAAGCTTTATAGCATCTTAAGACTTAAATCTTAAATCTTCTTACCCGAGATAAGTCTACGAAAGCTGATTGGGAAAAACGCATCTTCAAGCATCGGAATTCTTTATATTTATTTTCAAATAAATATTTTTACTACCGTACCTACTACGTAGTAACTTTTCTATCAAATTAACTTCTGTTCATGACCACCAAAAATGCGCATCACGTAAGCTAAGTAGTTGTGTGATCGAAATTCGAATTGAGAGACCCGAGTTCGAGCCGATTTAGTTATGTACCAATTAGTTTTTTCAAATCTCATGTGAGATTTATATCGTTGGCTTGGAGATAAAGACGGCGTCAGGCTCACCATCATATATGCTTAAAATAAGCTTCGAAGACAAGTATGTCGAAAGGACAAAATTGTCTAAATCTCTGGCTACTCCTCTATTGGGAAATGCGTGAAGGTAAAAAGATACATCTGGAACTATGTTTAGAAGTTCTGAAGAAGGTAATGAAGATGTGTAGAGCCGAATAAATGAAATGGAATGGAATATTTGTCACGAATATCTATGAACTAGCTGCGCCGCCCGATTCCTTCCGCGGTTTTACATTTTATAAGAATATCTTCCAGTATATATTTTCCAGTAGCTTTCATGTTTATCCAGAGCTGAAATTCCTTTTTAAAGTTTTGTTAAATCCTTTGAACCGATTTACCGAGAGGCCTAAGTTCTGCACTGAACTTTCACAGGCCGTATTTATCTCAAATATTCTTTTTGAGACATTGGAAAGGAAAAAAACGTGCTATAGCATAATGGCGTAATAATTTGCAGCTCCATCCATCCCAGTGCGCGCCTAGAGACGACTAAGGGAGAAGGAGCCTTTAAAACGGAAATGTCTAAAAGCAAGTGGCAAAATTGGACATAATATCAGACCTGTTTCAGATATTTGATACTGGGTTCGCCAATCCGTTTGCCAAGCACGACGATTATGAAAATCGCCCATAAGGAAGAAAGCTATTTAGACTTCTGCAAACTCTTGCGTATATGTATACCTACTGAGAAGTACTCACAAATACTTCAGAATTTTTAAATGTCATAATTAATATTCTGCGGAATTTTGCTCGAAACAACTCAAATTATGAGAACCTTAATATTGCCTCGACCACCTGGTACCGCCATCTCAAGAAAGCGTTGTAAAGCAATAATTTGATTTTAATAATTCCTCTATCTCGCCGCTCCAGCGGTCTTTTTTCTCTAATAAAAGAGAATAAAAAACATAAAAAAATATAACCTGCCTGTTTAATAACGAAAAAAGATGAGAAGTTTTGCTTTTAAGATTATTTCGCAATCCTCTTTGGTCATTTTCTTACCCGGAATGTTAATAAATCTCGTTTCTGGCTGAATCGAATTGATGAGAAGTGAAAAATATTATTTTAATGCTGAAATTATGGATTATTAACTACTTTCTGTCCGCCGTTCCCAATGTTGGGGTAGACAGAGGTCTAGATAATTAAATCGACCCACCTTTCACTGAAAACATTTTTTATTTAGATAACTTGAATGGTGGTGAGTCAGTGGCCGTCTCTATGTCCAAGCAAACGATATAAATCGTACATAAATTTTGAAAAAACACATTCACGTAAACCCAGGGATCGAATTCGGGTCTTTTGACTCGAATTCTGATCATCCAACCACTCGGCTATAGTGACTATTTTTTACTTTCCTCACGCATTATGTAGGTATTGTCTAATTTCCAGTGATAAAAATCAGTCTATGTTCTTTTCCTATCTATCTCAAAATGTACCAGACCAAAAATTTACCGATTATTTCTATCAGGGTATAAAGTGCGAAGCGTCCTATTCTCCAAACGTAGTCTTATGTAAAGACAAGACTTTAGTAAAGACTAAACGTAACCATTATAATAAGCATTATCTCTTTGTTTTAAATACTAACTCAAATTTTTAAGAATCTATTACACATAAATAAGCGCCAATTGCTTAATGTAGGGTACCGTTCGAGCCCGCATTTCGACTATTACCATGATCCACTCCAGACACAAGCATTGTAGATTAGTTAGAGTGATTAACAGGGAATACCAGTAATGTTATTTGTCATTTCAAATATTCATTTAAAAAAATAGTCAAAATCAAATTACCGGTTTAATAGTACATACTTCATCAGGCACACATCGGCCTGTTAAAGTCTACTGTAGAACATAGGCCTCTCCAATAGGGAGGATTTGCCATAATCACCACGCTTGGCGAGCGGATTGGCGATCGCGGCACCAGACCACTTGCATCTCAGACGTTGCTGCCCATCTTCGGTCTGATAATTTTGGTCTAATATTTTTAGAGACGATTATCCCGAGATCAGTCGGTTGCCATAACGACATTCAAGGCTGTTTCTCTTAGTCGCCTCTCACGACATCCTCGAGAAGAAAGGGCGTGCTAATACGCCGTTTCCACACGGAAAAAATAATAATATTTAATAATACTATGCTTTAATTTCTTTTATTGTCAAGCTTGTTGAACTCTAAATACTTAAAGATAATTTTCAATTTATTCTTGCATCTCGTTATCAAAATGAGTACCCGAGATTTGTTTTTATTTGGCTTTAGTCACGAAAAATTCTCGTGCGCTTTGATGTAAAAAGGAGTTCGTCAAAATAACGAGATTGCGATTTATTTGCTTTTACTTTCACAATTTCAATGACCTAATTAAATTTGTGCATTTGAATCATCTAAAAATTTCTAACTTTTCATCTTGTTTATCAAGATAACGGCATGTAAAAGTCAACTGTATCAATAGGCATCTGCTTAACGCTGAGTTTACCGTGAAAGCCGCTTGGAAAGCGGATCGGCGATCGCAATGCTAGACATCTTGGACCTTAGACGCTGCTGCCCATTATTGGTTTGTTTTTTTGTTCTGGTTTTTTTCTGGTTATACCGCCATCTGTCGGTAGTCATTGATATTGTCAAGGCTTTTCTCTTAGCCGCCTCTTACGACACCATCGAGAAGAAAGAAGATGGCATATTCTTATGCCGATACCACCACCACATTTACTACTAAGACGAAATAATCTCATATACATTAATTCTTGTGTATTAGTATCTCAGAATCTACTTTAACGATTTGGTCTAATTTTTAGTATTTGAATACTACTATATATGCAAAGTTTGTTTATACGAGTTTGTGTACAGGCATTATACGTACACACGAACGTCGAAGAAAATTTGTGTACAAAGCAAAAACAATAAAAATCGCTTGCTTGCACGCTTGGCAATTATGGGATAATTTCTTAAATAAAATGTTACATTACTAAACTGTAAAAAATATTATGAAAAATAATAAAATGGGGAAAGACTTAATTGATCTTAGTGTTAAAATATTTCAAAAATTCTAATACATATACTGCCATGCCAAAAAAACGAATAAGTTTGTTCTCATTAAACAGTGTCAGACACCCTTCATATTCATTAATTGTAAAAAATATAACCAAATGTCTCTCGGGATGAGGTAAGGTTTATTACGATACCCCTTCACGTTACATTAAGATAGATAAATATCTAACCCAAGCCATTTATTAATACAAAAATATAAAAATGATGTAAATTTTTAATAGGCAATCGTATAAAAAAGTCAACATTACGCCGAACTTAACAGAAATGACGCAATAATCTTATCAACAACATAATTACTAAATATCTATAACATACTGTGAAATGTTGCAAGTATGAATATCTGATATGGGTATTATTTTAAATCTTTCATGTACTGTCTCCTACTTATATAGGTATGTTGTACGTTTATAGATACGATATTATTTTTGTTTTTCGTCATTTACTCTTAACAACATAAATATTTTATGTGTATATATTTATGTGTAATAGATCAGTCAGGGATACTCATCCCAACTTACCTGTCCGGTAGTTGTGGAATGGTATACGGGTATGCGACCCCGGCTTCCCTAGCTATTACTCTCCTATCCCTTGCCTTCCTGGGCGGTAATATCCTACCTTTCCTAATTCCCACCTTAACTTACCAATCTTCCTTTTCTCACAACCTATACTTCCCTTTCCTTACTCCTATTCTCTCCGCCAATCCAACGTCTGCCGTGCGGATGGATGCATGGCTAGGGCAAGCCTAGTCGTTAGCGTGCCACACTGCCCTGGGACCGGGCGACCCAGAATTAGGCTAGCCTTACCCTGGCATGCGGGGCTCTGCTGGGGTGGACAAACCTTTCCCTTGCTACTCGTGGGAACGCAATGGTGAATTTTACTTACCAAAATGGCGGCGATGTGGTTCGCCACCCATCACGTCTCGTTTCTCGCGGGGCGAAAAGCGGCCCATGGAGAGCCGCTTTGCTACGTTGAATGTAAGAGGAGGAATGGATGGTAAGGTAGATGAAGTATGTCAGATGATGGACGAACGATGTATAGATATCCTGTGCGTGAACGAAACCAAGAGGAAAGGATGTGACACCACGGTTCATGGTCCCTACACGGCATACTGGTCGGGAGTCCCCCAAACCAGCCGAGGCTGTCAGGAGTTGGTGTGATTCTTTCCTCTCGAATAGTTGAATGTGTGATAGAGCATGAATGTGTAAGCCCAAGACTCCTCTGGGTTAGGTTAAAAGTTGGACTCACCCGCTTGTTTATCCTTGGGGTTTATGCACCGACGGATCTGCGAGGGGTGGGTCATTAAAAGCCCAAAAGAGAGAGAGGAATTTTGGGATAGCATGAGAGAGGTCTTGAATAAATGCGGAGAAAATGAACGGATCGTGATGTTAGGGGACTTTAATGGGTGGGTTGGAGTAAAGCGTGATGGGTATGAAGGAGTACTGGGTACATTTGGGGACGAGAGAGTGAACGAAAATGGGAGAAGCCTACTTGAAGTATGCTTGAATGGAATCTGTGCGTGGCCAATACAATGTTTGATCACAAAAGATCCATTTGTATACAAGAATTGAGGGTGAGTCTAGAAGTATAATTGATTTTGTTATTGTGGATCAAAGATTGAGGAAAACCTGCTAGACACTCGAGCATACCGCGGTGTAGGCCTTGACACAGACCACTTCCTGGTCATAGCCCGAATACATGGCATCTTTAAACGGTGGCGACACCGAGGAGCCGAGCCTACGAGTGTTTTGGACAGAATAAAAGTGGAAAATCTACAAGAAAAGAATAAGAAAGACGAGTATGTAGAGAAACTGATAGAAAGTTTTAAAGACATAGAAGAGATATGTGTGATTGAAGATTTGTGGGAGACATTTAAGAAAGGAGTCGTGAATGTTGCTGTTGAGGTATGCGGAGTAGCTAAACGGAGGAAAGGAAGAAAGAAGTATAATGTGTGGATGGATAAAGATGTACAAAAGGCTGTGCAAGAAAAGAAGAAAGCGTGGTTGGATTGGTTAGCAACAAAAGCTAACCA
The DNA here is from genome assembly GCA_029286605.1 of Sericinus montela. NCBI lineage: Eukaryota > Metazoa > Arthropoda > Insecta > Lepidoptera > Papilionidae > Sericinus > Sericinus montela. Next base: position 1,339,729 of record JAGSMR010000055.1, on the reverse strand, counting down.
AAACTTCAAAAGGCGACGAATGACGAGATAAAGGAAGCGAGAAAGAAGTATAAAAGATTCAAATCAGCTGCGAAAGATGTTGTGACTAGAAAGAAAGAAGAACAAAAGGATGATTTTGATAGGAGGCTCACTGAAGATTTCCAGTCAAACATCAAGTTTTTCTGAAATCTGTCAATACAGCCAGAGGAAAACCTCTACCTCGGAGCTGAATACAATCAGGAGTCAAGATGGGAGCATTATAAAAGGAGAAGAATATGTGTTAAAGAGATGGAAAGAGTATTTTGAATGTTTATTTGAAAGAGAGGAAGTGCAGGTACAACACCCAGCACCTTCCATGGTTAATATAAATGTTGATGACAGTGAGATAAGCGTGGATGAAATAGTAAAAGCGTTGAAAAGTATGAGATTTGGTAAGGCTGCCGGATATGATAGGATTACCGTCGAGATGCTGAGGACTGGACAGGGCTTAGTGGCTAGTCAGCTGTACCGCCTTTTCAATATGTGCTGGCAAAATGGGCAAGTACCGGGAGACTGGTGCAAAGCCGTAATCGTGCCATTATATAAGGGAAAGGGGTCACGGCAGGACTGCGTAAATTACCGCGGTATAAGCCTTCTCAGCGTCGTCGGTAAATTGTATGCGAAAGTGTTGATTGAAAGGGTTGTGAATGAAACGGACGAAAAGTATGGGATGCACAAGCGGGATTTAGAAAGGAATGGGGTGTACGGATCAGGTTTTTCCTTGCGGTGCATAGCCGAAAAGTGTCTGGCTAAAACCAGAAGGTCTATTGCACGTTCGTGGATTTAGAAAAGGCCTATGATAGAGTGGTGAGGAATGAATTGTGGTCAGCATTGTCCGTGAAAGGTGTCAGCAGTATCCTCATACGAGCATTGCAATCTCTTTATAGGGATTCCTGTGCTTGTGTAAGGATAAACGGGGCGTACACTGAATGGTTTAATATCGAAAAGGTGTTAGACAGGGATGTGTAGCGTCACCGTGGCTGTTTAATCTGTTTATGGACAATTGCTTGACAGATTTAAAAGAGAATGAAAGTGGGTTGAGAATGAATGAGTTACTCGTCAAATGTTTTCTCTATGCTGATGATCAAGTATTACTTGCGTCTTCAGCCGAGGAGATGCAGGAGATGGTAACTGCTATGAGTGAAGATTTTGTTAGGAAGGGGATGAAGATGAATGTAAAGAAGACGAAAGTAATGGTGTTTGAAAGAGATGAGGTCATGACAGACTGCAATATAGTGATTGGAGATGAACAAATTGAACAGGTGAATGAGTTTGTGTATCTGGGTTCAAAGTTCACAAGAGATGGAAAGTGTGAGAGTGATATTGAAAGAAGAGTGAATGCAGGAAACATGGTGAATGGAGCTTTGCACTCCTTTATGAGCAGTCGGATGGTGTCTAACAAGGCTCGTTTGGCTGTGCATAGGGGAGTTTTGGTTCCGACACTCATGTACGGAAGTGAAAGTTGGGTATGGCAGAAGAAACATGAAAGCAGAGTAAATGCAGTTGAGATGAGAGCATTAAGAAGTATGTTAGGAGTTAAACTGAGCGACAGGATAAGGAATGGTGAAATAAGGAAACGTTGTGGTCTGAAAGAAGATGTAGTGACTAAAATTGAGAAAGGTATGCTGAGATGGTTTGGCCATGTCGAGAGAATGAATGAAGAACGATTGACGAAAAAGCATATAAGGCGAGTGTGAATGGAAGTGTAGGAAGGGAAGACCTAGGCGGACGTTTCAAGACCAAATCAGGGACGTCCTGAAAAAGGCCAGGTCAAGAGTACCCTGAATCGAAGAGAATGTATGAAGGAATAATGAAAGTGGACGAAGCGAAACAAGTATGTAAGGATCGTAGCAAGTGGAAAGAAGTGGTCTCTGCCTACCCCTACGGGAAAGAGGCGTGATGATATGTATGTATGTATGTATGTATATATTTATATATATATATATATATATATATATATATATATATATATATATATATATATATATATATATATATATATATATATATATATATATATATATATATATATATATATATATATATATATATATATATATATATATATATATATATATATATATATATATATATATATATGTATGTATTGTATGTATATAATGTATCGTACGTATGTTTATGTAATATTTTTGTATTTGCCACATTATTTAAGATCTCTCTCCCTTTATTTAACTGCACTGCTAATACATTTTAATTCTGTTTAGCCTGATGGTTGACTGGTAGAGAATGCCACTTGGCATTAAGTCCGCCATATGTACTACACTGTGCATTGAAGCTTAAATAAATAAATAAATAATTGCGGCACGAAATTCTGTCTCGTATTTAACAGCTTTTCGCTTATTATATTTCAGTAAGCTCTTAATTAATGAGCCAATAAAGTAGGTTCATGAAAAAAAAGGGCAACATCAACTCAAAATGTTGCGAGATCACAACGGGAGTTTGTAAACTCATAATGGATAAACCGTGTCCCCGAATTCACGAACAATAGCGTAGAAGGTTTCGAATTATAACCAATGCATAATAAGCAGTTTTTGAGGCAAATTATTTGTGTAACTTGTGTGTAAATCTACACTAATAATATTAAAGCTCAAGTGTCAATAGCCTAATAGTTTAGAGGGAGGACTGAGAAACATAACTTCGCAGATACGAGCCCGCCGTTCGATTATTGTCGAGAACCCACATACAAGCATTGGAACTTAGTTGGAGTGGTTAACAGGAATACTTACAATGTGTTGAATACTCACGATTGTTGTCTCTTGGTGGAACTTCATCACTAAACACATTAAAATTCGCTTTTACTTATTTCACATTTATTTATAAATTGTTTTTTTACATTTATTTATAAATGTGGAATAAGTAAAAGTTGTTTACAAATAATAAATAATAATAAATAGTTTTTGAGTGACGACAGCCGAGTGGTTGGGTGGTCGGAATTTCGAGTCAAGAGAACCGAGTAAGATCCCCAAGTGGCAGGCTCGTACCAATTGGTTTTTCAAAAACTTATGTACAAATTATATCGTTGTCTTGAACATAAAGACGGCGGCGGGCTCACCACCTGTCACGTTGTCCCGAAAATATCTGCGGTGGAAGGTGGGTCAAAGGGACTTAATTGTCTAGACTAGACCTCTGTCTACCCCTGTATTGGGAATTGCGTGAACATATTTTTTTTGTTTATAAATAAAAGTGAATTTTAATGTGTTTAATACTTGTAATGTTATTTGTCATTACTAGTGTTTTCTTTATTTCAAAAAATAGATATTATGTGTTATAATGATAATCTCTGGAAATAATAATCGGATCCTCAAATTAAAGGGATTAATGTACAATTATCCTTGAACACTATGAGCATTTTACTTAACATTTTACGAACATTTAATAACATTTAACGAATTATAAATTTAGTGAACGATTTACGGAGATATCACGATTTTTAAAAAGTCTTAACACCCATCTTCAAACAAATAACATCCTACCAAGCTAGCGCAATATATGCTTATAGAAGCGATAAACCACCATTCCCATTCTTTTCCAGCTACATCATCGGAAATGTACACGAGAAGCACTCGCAGCGCTTTAAGCGCCCTTGATGGCCGCGGGCTGGTAGCGGTGATCAAGAGACAGGTGCCGCTTGCTGGACAATTGGACCACGAGCTCGCTTGGGGACAGGGCTGGGGCTGGGTGACTCTACCCAATGGCGTGTGGAGTGGACGTGAGTACATTGTAGCGTATCTCTTCAATTGTTGCTGGCGGAATAGCTGGACTACCGGTTCGAGAGGGGAAAGGGATAGATTTGGGTAAAGTTAAGCAGCGTCGCGTAGGCTGACCGTGAGTGTCTGATAGCATACCAATTCTTCCCTTTGTAGCGCTGGCGGGGCAGCTGGAGCACGAACTAGCGTGGGGTCAAGGCTGGGGCTGGGCGACCCAGCCCAACGGTGTGTGGAACGGACGTGAGTAACGAAGTTTTCTAAACTATCTTAGTTGATAGCGCTGACAGTGTTGCCGAAACGAAAACGGAAAACCTGGTGGGAGAAAGGAAATGGTAACGCGTGCATGCAGACTACATTGATGAGCATTTTTATTGATTGATTGTCTTTAATCTTTTTTTATCCAATGATAAAAGCTTTAGTTAGGTTAAATAGTTAAGAAATCGTTGAGAAATCCCATTCACGAACTTTTTCAAAACTTTTGGTGTTATTTGTATCAGCATTAAAGCTTTACACACGGAAGTCATTCAATCTAGATCTAGTGTAACACAGGTATACGTACGATAGACAATTTTAGCTTTTCAACCCACATTTCACCGGAGCGTATTTGGGTTAACGTGGCAGTTGCTGAGCCTCAGCGTCTTATTGCCCAAGCAAACGATACAATTCGTGCATAGGTCTCTATAAATAAATAAAAATAAATATCTTCTCTAATTCCCTTTGTTTCCGATTGTTTACCCTTATATTGGGAATTTAAAATAAATTTTTTAATTTATTTTAAATTCCCAATATAAGGGTAAACAGAGGTCTAGACTAGACAATTAAGTCCCTTTGACCCACCTCCCTCCGAAGATATTTTAGGGACAACGTGACAGCTGGTGAGCCCGACGCTGTCTTTATGTCCAGGCCAACGATATGATTCGTACATAAGTTTCTTTTTTTTTTTGGAAAACCCATTGGTACGAGCCTGCCACCTGGGGATCGAACTCGGGTCTCTTGACTCGAAATTCCGAACACCCAACCACTCCGCTATCGTGACTTTAATATCATAGGTCTGTAAAAATCTCATTACACCAATGTCCGATCGTCCGTCCTGCGGGTCCAACAAGGGTCTCCAGATTCAAATTACGACCTTCTAAACACTCGGCGGCGGGCTTTAATAACGTGGCGAGCTTTCGTTTCTAATTTTATTTAAGTTTTATTTAATAATTCACTTCCAGGTCTCATGTGGTCCCAGGAGGGCGATGATTTCGCACTCCACGCAATGCCGATAATGCACCACACGAACGTATCGCAGACTTGCTCCGTGTTGGACGGAGTAACAGCATACGAAGCCGCGGCATACGAGCAGGCGTTGGCTGAGTACGACGACACCGCCACCACTTCCGACGACTGGGATTTTGGTGTCGACTGCGGTGATTTTATGATGTAAACCTATCCATGTGTTCGTAAAAAAATTAAATTAACTTGGGTAATGGTAGAGGTGAAGCAATGAAGTAATTCAATCACGGAGATTTGACCTTTTTGATTAAATCTAGCATCGCCCAAGTGAATGATGAAACAATAAGAGAAGGGTGAATTTAAAGGAAAATATTAGCACTGTAATTACATCAAGGGATAGATATTAAACCATTTATTATGGAATTAAGTGCCCTTCATGATTATAATGTGGTTTTAATAATTTCGAATTAAAATCATACTAAAAAGAACCACAATTTACTAAATAAATTGGGAAATTTGCGTACAGCCTCGTCTTACCAATTAACAGACTTTTTTCTTTAACAACGAACATTTAATTAAAAATTTCTCCCAAAATAAATAAAAATATGAGATATTTTATTATACTCCTAAATTTTAGGCATTCTATTTTGTTTGTGCCGTCAAATATTCTTTCATAATATAAAGTACACCATTCTGTTAGACGCGATGTGTTTTTATTACCTAAACAGTGCTATATGTTCCATTAATGTTACAATAAATCTTTGGTCTATAACATAAAAAAAAAGTTTTAAATAAACTCTTCGTTAGCTTACTGTTTCCGAGTAATTAATTAAGTGAAAGAAATTCGTTGCTCAAATATAAAGCAAAAGTGCTGATCACGAACAAACTAATTAAAATTTTGTGCCAATTATGGAAATAACCAAGTGTCAAGTCTATAACTTATGAATTTTTTACCGAGACAATTACCTTGGGTAAGATCATCGAGAGAATTCGAATCGAGCTCGTAACATCCGATACATTGGAAAAAAATCGGATTCTGTCTGCTAATTGCATGCTCTGTAGATGTACTGTGTTTGTCATATTAAAATTGTGTGTAGCCATGAGCTTAGAATTTAGTTAATGCCCACATCGGCTAATGTTCAAAGTCCTCAAAACGCAAATGCATAAACGGACAAAACTTAGTACTTACTCTGTAAAAAATTTAAAATATTATGCTTTCTAACTACTAACTGTTATGTTTTTAATCGTGACATGAAATTAACATAAATTACTAGAGTCCAGTGATTTGAAAATAATATTTTCGAATATTTTACTTGCCGAAAACCAGGGTAATGTTTCTTGTTGACGTAATGGAGTTTTTATATTGTGCACATAATAAAATTAAAAAAAAAATTGCACAGTACACCATTTATACCACGAGAGTTTAATGTAACACATTTTTTTAATAACTAGAGTAAGTACAATGCTTATCCCTTATGACACCAATAACCGAGGAGATAATTTAATTATATTTACAAACCCAAATAGCCTAAATAAATTCGTATTTAGGTGTAAGTATTGGTGTTAGTGTGTAGTATACGTGGTCGGTAGAAAATACCTCAATCCATGGAGATCTTATAAAAATGTGTCAGATTTAAAAACATTTATCAAATTTAATTACAATAGAGCGGATTCTTTGAATTTAACCATATTTTAACAATATATTGTATCGCGAAAAATTCCCAACTCGCTTCAGTAAGTTAATGGCAACACTAAACGAATTCTTTGAATTTAACATTAGACGACCAAACAGTCTACCTAACCTCTGAAGGTAATGAATGAATTTGTGATGAATGAATATCGAATGAATTTTTCAAATCATTCGAATTAATCTACTTTTTTTTTTCAAATTTATCTATTAAATTTGTCATTAATTTTAAAAATATAATATTTTTTAAAAATAGTTACATAATTTATACTTGCGATTGTTATCGCTTGGTGAAATTGCATTGCATTAAAATTCATTGTTGAAACGCTTGTTCACAATTCACATATTTAATTACTCATTGATAAGCCGACCGGTCTCGTCTTACGGCATTATCAGGGTATTGACAACACCCTGATGATTTATAGCAACCAATAGGTGTTCCAACAATGAATTTTATGTTATATAATTGTCGAAAAATATGTATTAAAGGCAAATCGTCCTTATGGGAGAGGCCTATGTCCTGCAGTGGATTTTAACAGGCCGTTATGTATGAATGTATGATATTACCACCTACTTCTGGCCAGGTGAAGTTTATCTACCTTTCCACCAATTGCCTTAATCATTCGTAAACATTTTTAAAAGATCTCCAGTCGTTGAATTTAAGCGCGTCTCGATTTTAACCGTCGACGTAATGTTGTGTGATTGACGTACATTAGTACAGTTATTTAATATATTTATAAATATATGTAAATGTAATCGCTATGAAATCTTCCGACCTACCCAAAGACTGCCTAAAATTATATTACCTGATACCTGTGTTGTGTGGTACCTAGGCAAGGTTAACGCGATTTTAGTCCCTGGCCCCGCCAAAAAACTACAATGTAAGATTCCTCTCATATATTAACTTACAAATATATTAAAGAAAATCGCAGACAACTGAAAACACAAATAGGCATATACGGTCGAAGTTACAAATCTTATACTTATACTGCGTGCTGAAATGTATGTTAGACATTGAGGCATCTTCAGACGTGCATGACAAGTCTCATGAAATCTGTACAACGTTTACCGACTAAATGCGGAAATCTTTAAACATCTAATTTTCACAATAATGTACTATGTTTGTGTACAATAATAATATTCTGAGAAATTTCTTATTTTTTTAGACCTACATCTATACTTTTTTTTTAAATAGAACTTTAGATACTGTGCCTTCCTGCCAGTTTTGAATTACTTTTAACATAATGAAATGAAAATTATCTTTTTCCTTTTTTTCAAAATAAAAACGCAATAACCTTAGGTAAGTCTGCAACATTTCTGTTATGCACAGGATTTTCTGCAACATTTCTGTTATGCACAGGGGTTATAGCGAACTTTTTAACATAAACAATAATGTTGTTATTAAAAAAATTACTTCGCAACCCTCCGCATGCAAATATAAAAAGTTATATATTACCTGGTCCGAAGAGAAGAAGAACCAGGTAACATATAACTTTTTATATTTGCATGCGGAGGGTTGCGAAGTAATTTTTTCAATAACAACTTTACAATGAATTTCCGCAAAGTAACGCCTGAGTCAATTAACTATCATAAACAATAATTTAATAATAACAATAACGGAATCTTGCATTGTAACTATAGATGTTGTAGATAATTGTGTAAATTACAACTTAATTAGATATTTAGACGACGTAAGTAAAGATTTAGCGAGGGAGTAATTTTTGAAAATTTCGGTGCATTTTAAATGAGTTGCGTCTAGTAGAAGAATAAGTATAAAATTAATAATATTTTATTATAATACATCGATGTTGTAAAATCATTTTTGTTTATTCAAGAAATTAAAAGAATTGATCGGTAATTTTCAAATTACTTACATAACAAAACATAATGTCACCGACGAAACTTTGATTCTTTTAGATATTGTAGAAAATATTTGTTCGAAATATAAATGTGACAAATAAAAGATGTCGAATATGTCAAATTTATGTGACACAAATTACAATCCGTTCTGATTTTACATGTATTGAGTACAGATTTAAAAAAAAAAGTTTTTAGTGATTTGCAAATTATTAATTGTAATATTTTAAGTTTTATAAAAACTTTTACAATTTAATAACCCCTAATATTAGGCAGCAATAAAGAGGTTAGACGCTGGATTCGTCGAAACGTGAGATAGAGCAACATATTTTTGTAATGGAACGCTTGCATAATTTATTTTTACATGAAATCCCGATGTGTTCGTTCGTGTCATTTATGAAAAATTATTATTATTTTTAATTGTTCACGCAGCTTCTTTTTCTTAATTGTTTTTGATTCAAATAGAGTAACAGTACACATGTTTTTTTTACCAGCCAGTATATTATGTATTTTATATAATATTTTTACTGTATGCTTAGTTAGTTGTCATTATGTACAAAATATTTTTTTTTTAATTTTGTCGTGTAGCGAATTACAATTGTAATTGTGTGTATGATTCAACGAGGGGCGAATATTTACAGTATTCGTTACTCGTTCCTTAGTGGCCTATTTTAATAACAAGCTGTGTGAGCAATTGTTGTTATCACTGGTATTTCAGATCACGTCGTAATTATCAATTCCTTAGAACTAACACTTGGTGACATAAAAAAAATCAGTTAAGAGTACATAAAAAGATTGCATTTGATTGAAAAGAAACATCGCATGAAAAATAATTTCAAATATGGAATTTATAAATCGTACTTGTCAGTGACAGTAGAGAAAGCAAACGCACTCAAGTAAAATGCTTCTCGTAATTGTGGCCTACAAAACCATAGCTACACATCCTACAGTATCATTCCATTATGACGTTACGTATCCCTAGAATATGATGAAAATACACAAACAAACGAAGGACTACAAAGAATAAATACCAGTGATTCAAACATCGATGTTTCATATTTTTTTTACTTATAGAGAAAAGCACGCACTGCGATTGTCGGCATAATATCTTAGTGAAAAAAAAAACGCTTGTTTAACAACGTCATATTTTTTATACGGCTTCATAAAAAGTATTTAGTTTTAGGCGGGTATCGCAAATGAAAAAAATAAAATATCCGCTACGATATTTAAAGAAAGAGAAATGTATCAAGAGGCTACTCGCATACTATCTCATACTTAGTCAAAACTGCCATAGATTACACTAAAGTATCCTTCGCTTTAGTTACCTGTAGATATACTCGTACGTTCTGAAAGACAAATAATATATATATGGAACTTAAGCCACATCTATGGAGTTCTACCTAAACTTTGCTCTTCTAGAATACAAACAGTTTAAACAAAAAAAAAAACACCGTATTAAAGAGCATGAATTTTGGTTGTAGTTAAAAAAAAGATGTAGTAGCCTAGTGATGATTGACGCGATTGACCCACTTTCGATCTCCGGCCTGGCACCACTACAATTGTTAAAAACAATTTTAAGTGTCGAATGTATCCCCAAAACTGCTGCTGGAAATCTAAAAAAAAAGTCTAAAAAAATATATCTGTAAAAAATATTCCGTGGACATGTGAATGCCGGGAAATTTTATATTAAAAATTATCAATAATTTTCAAGTAATATTGATATGTCATTAACATTATTCAAACTTTAGATTAAATCACTTTTATTAATTTTTTGAAATCTTTTTCTCTCTGTATGTTTAACTATAAACAGATTTTAAATTCTGTTTATAATTAAACACATAGGTATACTGTATACTGGTATTAATACCAGTATACAGTATATTTGTTAAAATATATTCTATGAAAAAATAATTGAAAGATAAAATGTTTTGTAAAAATATTTGTAATCTTCTTACACCCAGGCTTACATCTAAATAAACGTGAACCTCTGTTTATTTTAGATATTTTGTTAAACGGAATGGGGAACTGTTTTGGAATGTTATTTATGAATTGCTTTAGAGCAAAGTGTAAGTGGACTGCATAGTTTAAGTAAAGGCTAAGTTCGCTAAGTCGCAGTGTGTGTAAATCCGACGTGACAAATTCAATGCGTAGACGTGCGTAGTTATGAGTGACGTTACCAACAGTATGTCCGCTGAACGGGCGTGCTCTGGCGCCGTTTGCAATACAGAATTATGAATGTTTGTATGTAACTTTTATAAAATAAAGTGCCTAAGGGTAATTGTAGTGTTTTATTTCACGTGATCACGGTGATATCCTGTAATATTCCGCTGGAGGATATGGGAATTTTCTGTATTAAGGAATTTGCATTACCAATACGCATGTGTAAACGAAATTGCAATTGCAGTTTACTATGTCTTTTTTTTTTTTTCACCCGCATGGGAAATATGCAGAAACACGAGATATGCACACACACATATACAAAACACATATACAGGTATTAACAATACAAAAGTTTTGATTTAGCGATTTAATTAATGGATGTAAGTAAAAACTTTAATGGTAAATGCAGGCCAACGAGGATAAAACCCACCTGAAAGTGAATGTAGTCACTTACTTATCTTACATCCATCGCCCATGTATATTCGCAACACAAGAGAGGCTGCAGTCTTTCCGACCTTTAAGGAAGGAGTTGTAAAAGAGAAAAGAGAAATAACGGGGGTTGGGGGGAGGAAAGGGAATTGGATTGTGGGCATCTAATTTTCCCACTCCCCGGACAAAGCTCAGCAACAGAACAGTTATTCTCGCCTTCGATTCGCGGAGTTATTTTGGGGTTTGGGTTACTGGGTTCTAGCTACCAATTCATCTAGCAGTTGCTTGTCTCTCACAGATATATGCTTGTAAAATCCTAAGCTAAAACAAGATTAAACTAAAGTCATTACACGAGTTTATTCAAGTTTCATAGTATAACGTGACATGACGCGTTGTTCCCAAATGAGCTCCGCTGAAATGTAGCTCGAATTGTTTAAAATAATAATTCTGAGAAAAATGTGTGACTTTTTGAACTTAGACTTTTCAATGTTTTTATTGAAAGACAGTCATAAAATCACAAATTAATACATAATAGGTAGAATTCACACAATACGTACATACGTAACGTTACAGCCTCTCTTCAGGAGAATTTCACAGAGCAGATTGCAGAACTAAATCATCTCGCCTCAAAACTTTTCCATGGCACTCAATACTCAACTACTTACACAGTGAGTGCTTTTATTAAGTGCCATCTGTTTTCATTACGTAGTAACTTAAAGTTAAAATACACATCATTAAAATTTTAAGTCCATGCGCCACCGCTTGATGGCGCTTTTATATAAAATGTCTATGACGTTTCTAGTGACAAGCAAACGAATTTTAATTTTATAGGAATATTATATGTTCGTGATAATATGTACTCGCACTCGGATACCTAAACGTGCATGTATGAAGAAAATGATGAATTGGAAAGAAGTGAAAGGTATATGTAAGGATCGTGACACTTGGCGGTCTGTTCTCTCTGGCTACCCCGTTAGGGATTGAACGTGAAGCTAAGTCATGAAGTATTCGCAGAAGATGCTGTCCATATAGTATATGTTCGTATATAATATATGTTCGTGGTTTATTATGTGCAATAAATGTTTCTTTCTTTCTTTTTTCTTTCTTTCTTTCTTTCTTAATATTTAGAAATTACGTAACCCATAATGAGAAAAAGAAATATCTTCACGCAATTCCCAATACAGGGGTAGACAGAGGTCAAGTCTAGACAATTAAGTCCCTTTGACCCACTTTCCACTGAAGATATTTTCGGGACAAAATGACAGGTGGTGGGCCCGTCGCCGTCTTTATGTCCAAGCCAACGATGAAATTCGTACATAAGTTTTTAAAAACTCATTGGTACTGCCACCTGGGGATCGAACTCGGGTCTCTCGACTCGAAATTCCGACCACCCAACAACTCGGCTATCGTGAATTAAACTGTATAATGAGAAAAACATATGTTATATCCGAATCACCAGAGATGCAATGAGTTGCCGGCTTTTAAGTGAGGAAATAGGAAGGTCAGGGGGAGGATTGTCAGATTGATTGAACTCATCGAAGAGTCTACGATAGTAACTGACTAACTGAATATAACAGGTGACAAGTTTCGTCATCATTTTCCAAATTTACTAAAGGACTTGCAACGAATTCAATATCTACTAATAAACAAAAGAAGACATCTGTTCACTTCGCTACAACACTATAAATATGAAGTCAAACTAATATTATAAATTTGAACCTCAACCTATGACGAGCCGATAGCCGCGTTGGTAATAACCCGACCTTCATTGCGGAAAGGTTATTGGTTAGACCTTTGCCTACCCCAATATAGGGAATAGTGCGAAGATGTAAAAACTACTCAGTCCGTCTGTCACTTACAATTTTACGGCTAAAAGGCAAAATAAATCAAAAATAAAATTATTTGCCGATAGCTCAATCCCCATGGGTAAAGAATTAGGAACTCATTATCTCGGAATAAAAATAAATACTGCTCTACACGCAATTCCTTTGGGAATTTACCTCTGTCTACTCCTGTCAATACCGGGGGTATTGACAGGAGTAGACAAAGGTCTAGTTTAGACAATAAAGTCCCTTTGACCCACCTTCCACTGAAGATATTTTCGGGACAACGTGACAGGTGGTGGGCCCGTCGCCGTCTTTATGTCCAAGCCAACGATGAAATTCGTACATAAGTTTTTAAAAACTCATTGGTACTGCCACCTGGGGATCGAACTCGGGTCTCTTGACTCGAAATTCCGACTACCCAACCACTCGGCTATCGTTACTTGAGGTGAATAAAAATTGTTCGATAAAAGATTTCACGCAAGTGAATATGTACTAACACGAAGGTGAAATCCTTTACGGAAACGAATATGTTCTTTTTATATATACGTACGTAAGTACGGAAAGATAGAGTCGGCTTTTTAGAAAGGGGACGGGGGGCACTTTGGTTTCATTACTCTAAAGCTTTTAGCGTCCTATTATTTAGTGACGTTCATGGAAACAGCGAGATTACTTGATAATTCACTCATTAGTTCGTAATAACTATAGGTAACCACGCTATCTCAGAGACTATCAGAATTTGAATCAGAAGACCTGATTGATTTAATTACCCTGGGAGGGAAGCCATATGAAAGAGTAATAATCTAAGAGTTTGTCAAATTTCGTTTTTGCTTTACGAATACAACTTCATTTTAGTGAATTTAGTGGTTTGTAGAGTCGTGTAGAGAAAAATATTTTACCGGATGCACAATATTACTGATACATATGGGTTTTTTGAAATTAATTTTCCTGTGATTTTTTTCATGTTTGCTGCGCGAATTTTTATTTCATCTCATGTACAATATAAGTCACAATTTTTTTTTACTTTACTTTTCCTGTAATATTTATTACGTTTATTGTGATTGCCTTGATCACGGATGCTGTAAAGCATCCGAAACGTCGTAAAGTAACATAAGTTTGTTAAAAACTAATTAAAAACGCAATGAAATCCGAAGATAGTTTTATTTAAAATGTGCTGTATTCGCGTAAATACAAGAAATCATTAGAAATCTTTTTCTGCCTAAGTATTGGGATGTAAGTATATAGATATAAATATAGATATTTATAATGCTAATACTGATACTATGTCAAGTATTTTAGCCAAAAAAGACCTGAAGTAGTAATGCATGAAGTACAAAGATATTACAATAACCTACAACAGCCAATAGCCTGGTTAAAGGTATCTCAGCCTACGAAGTTTACGGTTGGGGGTTCAAACGCCCCATATTAATGTCTGTACTTGAAACATCGAAATTTTTTCTATTTATCTATCTAAATATGTACTATCTAAGTATATTACAATATACTTACGTTTAAGCTAACGGTACACCGTTAGCTTAAACACTAAGATACGTAGACGCAAAAAGCTTCGGTGAAAGGTAACTTGTCTAGACATATGTCAAGCCGGGTACTGTGAATATACGTTGAAATAAAACAGTAATCAAATGATTTTTTTTTAATAATTTAATAAATTTTTGACGACGTCCGTGGACGAGTGGCACACCGGTTCCCATGGTGTCGCCAGCTCTGAGGTCCCGGATTCGATTTCCAGTCGGGTCAATGTAGATTCATATTCGGATATCGGGTCAACACTTCAGGTCAGGGTGTGTGAAAACTTTGTTGTTTCTGATTCCATAAAGTGCTTACTTTGGAATCAGAGCGATGTATGTTATGTTATCTATGATGCATATCTAAATACATAAATAGATAGTATGTATGTATTTATTTATTTATGTATGTATAATCTTGTTGGCAGTTGGTTCTGCATACAAGCAATATTTAAACATTTGTTATCCTTCCGTATAAACCTTCGCAAAAGGTTAATGTATGTTAAGTACTACGATAGCATTGTATACCTTGCACTGAATTTGGCCTGTGGTATTTCAAGAAATCAGCAATGTTTACGAATTTTTCAAACATACATTCACAACCAAAACACAATTTATGTCACATATTTCAGGTTTTCAAGGTATGTTTCAAAGTCATGTTTTGCATACTTCAACAGGTTAAATGAATGCTTACAAAATTGACTATTGTAATTTATACATTGATTTATTTTATTATACATCTAATTATCTTCGTGTTTAAGTTACATTTGCTTCCATTGGCCGGCAATAAAGCGAATAACTTACAGGCGTTGTAGGTGCAGTAAGTCGATTACTCACCTCACAGTCATCCAGGCCACTTGCAACGCCATCTCGCGGTAATTCGCAAAGAGTCGTCACAACATAACACTAGCCACAGAGTAGAGAAACAACAGCTGAGTCGCACGGCGACCGTTGCGTCGTTTTATCGTTAGGGCAATAAATAATAATTACAAAGGCGTGCTTCGATTATCTGTAATTGTTCTACTTTTGATTATAAACGCGGGAATTATTTGACATTTTTTTGTCATTTACTGTGTCAAATTTTGTGATTATTGTGTTATTTTTAATAAATCGTATGTATTATTTTTATTATTACTATATGACTGACTGTTTACGATCAAATTGTCTGTATTAATATATTAGTGATAGTATCACGTCTTCCGTTTCTTATTGCGAAATTTGTGATAAGAAAATGGAGAAGGGCGGAGGATCTCGACTTCTTCAGATGCAGGTAAATTATTGAAATTTCAATGTATAATTTGAATATTTTCATAAATAATTCATATTCACAATAATTCACATTCATTCACCAACGACTGCTGTAGTTTTTCCTCTATGACTAATACCAATATATGCCTAAAATAATAATAACAAATAAGTTATTTTCTGAAACCTTTCAGTTTCTCAGCAAAGTGGTCATTATTAAAAAAAGTTTAATTATATACTTTTTTTTTAATAAAATTACTTCGCATTTAGTACTTAGAGCATTGCATCTTCGCAATAAAATACTGTATTATATTAGGCGTTCTCATTTCTATTATCACTAGGTGAAGATATTATGTTATACCTTCTTCATATTATAAATTATAACAATTTAAGACTTCATTACTTACGGAAGATATCAAAGAATAATTTAAAGAACACCTTTGCCCGGCGTTGGATTATTACATCCCCGGCATTATCAAGTTATTTTTTCATTATTCATTCCACTAATACAGATAGTAAGTTTCGCCTATTTGTAACAACTTTTCACTGTTATCAAACCTGAATATCATAAGAATCAGCATTCTATCACCAAACCACTCCTCTATTCTCACACCTATTATTTAATAAATTTATTAAATGAGTAGGTTAATAAATTAAGGCAAATAAGGAAGGAAACTTATATCTTAGTTTTGCATATAATCCTAATACAGGCGATGCTGTCTTTATTTCAAAATAAGCTCAAGGTAATTGTCGATTGCCCTCAGTTGCTGACTAAGGCTGACATTGTTCAAAATACCATAAAGGTTTCGCCATAAAACTATCCTAGCAGTTCCATCAGCCCACACAAGATATGGGCAAAACGCATTTATTCTTCGTGTCAGTACTCTACTCGATAAATATTATAGAGATCAGAAGATCGACAACATTTTATCCAATAGGAGCAGAACCATACGAAAATATGTTGTGTCGAAATTCCATCGAATTATTTTTTATGATTTTATTATGTCATGTCTTGTTGCAGGGTAAAAATATAACTTGAGAACGATATTTACTTGTATACGCAAGTGTTAAATGTATCAATACCGGTATTTCCAAGCCCCGATAGCCGAGTGATTGAGTGTTCGGTATTCGAATCCAGAGCCTGAATTCGATTCCCAATGCTCGTACCAATGGTTTTTAAACTTACATACTAATTATATCGTTGCTATTGACACAAATACGACGACGGGCTCACCACCACGATTACGGCAAACCATCACTTACGGAAGATAACTATGGCCTATAACGAAATTTCTCACGCCGTTATGTAAATGTACTTATGTATTTGTTATTTTTTATTTTGACATAATTTCCCATACTGGGGCAGGCAGAGGTCTAGATATTAATATTCTTTTGACCCACTTTTCACCGAAGATTATTGAGGAAAACGTGATGAGCCTGTCGTCGTCTTCATGCCTAAGCAAACTGTACAATATATTTGAAATAATTATTATACTTTATATTTGCATATTTATAAAAACATATAAATGTCCATGACTCGAATACAAACATATTCATGACACAAAAGTCCGTAGCGGGATTCGAACCCGCGATCCGTAACTTCGAAAGATAGTGACAAGCGAAGTACCAAATCGGCTGTATATAATGTATATTTAAAATAATCCAAATTCAAATAGATTTGTTTGTATAAAATATGGTGTTTTTTTGCTTTTTCATATTTGATAATCTCCATGTTTAGTCTTTCGATTATGACATGCTAATATTTATAATTTCATATAATTTTCAAATTTTATTTTAATAACAATGTCATTTTCCATTATAATAATCCTCAATATGACATAAATTATAATAATAACATTGGAAAAACTTTATATTTTAACTTGAAATGTAAAGTTCAGCAATTTCAGCTATTTTAACACTAGGTTTACGGGACCCGTCAATTTGACGGATTTTTCTCGACAATTTAATAACACAACTATATAACTATTTAATCTAAACAATTAAAACCATTTTACAAATTAACTATTTCACTTTAAGATTAGGAATTCTCGGATAGAGTAGATACTGTTCTCAGTTAAAATTTACAAAGTTTCTCTTAAATATTTTCAAGGGCATTTCCTTAAATGTGGGTGTAAGTTAGATGACTGTCCACACATGTCATCATATGGCACACAATAAGTAACAACATACATAGATAGGGACAACATATTATCGCTCCCATAGTAAAGCTTAAGCACTTGTGTTATAGAATAAGAAAGAATGAAGTTACCACAAACACCCAGACCCGAAAAACTATAAAAAAAGTGTTTTATGAATTTATCTGCCCGCGAATTGGTCCCAGGAACTCAGAGCTGGCAACACTTTAAAAACGCCGTCAATGGAGGTCGTTGAAAACAAAAAAAGGCTTTTTCATTAAGAAGTTTAGTATCAGAGTTTACCTTGGGAGAGAACGCTTTCTCTTTCTCTCTCCTCTGGTCACAACACAATCGCGTCTGACTTCGCAGCCGCCAATGCAATGTATGCAATAGACCCCCGAGACCGCCATTCGTACACCGCGGAAAAAAGGAGAGTGGCAAATCGCAGACAACTCTCCAGTGCGACTCTATATGGGCTACAGAGAGCATGAGAGCAGTGCTGAAGCAATGAAGCAAAAACTATATGGATCACCTACCCAGACCTCCAACATGAACACGAAGTAACCTAGCTATTCCCATAAAATTAGGTTAGCTGTGTAACATGCTCTTGGATCACCGGAGATGCGGGAACTCGTTCGGGAGGACGTTATAGAGAGGTCGCTATCGTTAAGATATTTTATGCCTCCACGTAACGGCGGTAATCTGCATGGTCGTGGTCCTATACCTGTGGAGGCAGTTCATTCGTACAGTGGCAGAGTTGTCGACGCTTTTCTATACCATGTTCAAATAATCGATATAAATTGAAAACATTACTGCATCTTTATTGCTTGGTAGTAGGGTACGTTACTATGATAGACATGCCGACTAACTTTAAATAAATTAAACTTGAGTTTTACATATTCCACTATTTATTTAGCAGGTTTGAAAGATGACCTTGTCTCAAAAATGGATAAGGGCTTGCTTCGATGGTTTGGGCACGTAGAGCGAATGAGTGAAGACCGAATGGTGAAGAAAATATATAGCGCGAAAGTTAATATTAAAAGGTGTCGAGGTAGACCGAGATTAACTTTCGAAGACCATGTGAGCAAATTGCTCGAAGAGAGGAGGGTCAAGAGTACTCGGATACCTAGACGTGCATGTATGAAGAAGATGATGAATCTGAAAGAAGCGAAAGAAGTATGTAGGGATCGTGACACTTGGCGATCTGTTCTCTCTGGCTACCCCGTCAGGGATTGTGCGTGAAGATAAATAAAAATAATAAATAATAATACTATTTATTTATTTTAATTCAAATATCTAACTGGTTCGATTGAATTAAAATAAATAAAAAGTGAAATAAGTAAAAGTCAAGTTTAGTTTATTTAAAGATGAAGGTCCATCAAGAAAGCACAATCGTGAGAATTCAATATATACGACTAACCTGTATTCAATAATAGCCTGCAACGATTAACCATAGACAAACTATTTAATTTTCGATCATCCTTCTATTTTGATAAGAAGTTATTTAAGTAGCCATTAAGTAATGGAGAATAAAATTGCGTGTAACAGTACTGGGGTATGACCGTAAACGCGCTACAGGTTGGCGGTGGGAAACGAACAGTGCGAAATAACTTAGCGAACCGGTTATGATGAGATACGGATTAGGCCATTTACCTACCATGAAGATCGCATAATAGTCTGGTAATAAGTAGTAACGGAAATTGTTTATTATGTAATCTTAATAAATAAAATTTTAAATTTATATTTATTAATTAATCATCAAATATTAATATGCCTTCGCTGACTGGAAGAGAATAGCAATATAGATTTAAAAGATGATCCTACCACAAGGGCTTAAATGAATGATTTGGGCACGATGGAGGAATGTATCCAGAACGACTGGTGAAGAAAATAAAGATTAAGTTAGTAGCAATTGACTCCCGTGAGGGAAGAAAGGACCAAACAATTTTTCAAATTCTCCAAGTGAATGCCTTACTTTAGCACACTAGCAAAACACACATATAATAAATACATGTACTCCGAAACTATTAGATACCGAGAGCAATATGTATGCTCAAGAATTATGTATAATATTTGAACTAAATTATCCTTATATATATAAAAATTACTTTGTTAATAGTAACACAACTTGACGACCATGTTACGGTTCGCAATATAACCATTCATTTCATGCGTACGAAAAAGGGACGATAGAGCACTAGATGTAAAATGAATATTCCGTAGGCTGAAAATTTCTATGCAAATGACTGGCTTAATAGAATGAGAAGAAAAAAAAATGCACTCAGGAACAGGCTTTATGGAAATATTTGCAGGTTCGTTAAAAAAAGTAAAACCGCACCGTGTTTCCGCCGGTCTAGACAGACGGATGATTTTAATGAGCGGGGGCGCGGCAGAATGAATAACAAAAATGGCGAGCTGTAGGCTTAATGGTATAGTTTTTTCGTAGTAGAGACAGAAAAGTCAATATCTAAAGATATCAGACGTGTATTAGAAAATGATGGAAGATTGACTTATAATAGAGACGCCACCGATGACGCCACCGATGGCCACATTCCATCTGATGGATTCACCATCGGATGGGATATGGCTATTTCAGCTATTGAACCCTCGAAATCAACTTAAAAAATGAAGTTATTCCTGCATCATCACCCGGAAAGACGTAGATACTTTGATACATAAATAATCCCAAAATTTTATATTGAGGAAATAATTCTCACCATTTCCAATACAGGGGAATTAAACCAAACATAACTAGACAGAGATCTTGAAAATTACGTACTTTGGACCCAGCTTCCATCAAAGACATTGTTGGGACAATGTGACAGGTGGTGAGCCCGTCGCAGTTTTTTATGTCAACGAAATAAATCGTTTTTGAAAAAACCCATTGGTACGAGTCTTGGGGATCGAACTCGAGTCTCTTGCCTCGAATTCCGATCACCCAACCACTCGGCTATCGTGACTTTTTACGTATTTATGTAAATTCTACAAAAACGTAAAATAATCTTTATATGATAGTTTTATTTCAAACGTTTAGTATTCTTGGAAACACAAAAAATACTACAAGCGTATACATATAGTGTCTATTTTATTAGAGTCGATAAACTTAGACATATAGAAAAGTAAACATGCTCGTAAGTAAACCGCGGCTGCACCGACTTACGACATATGTTGTCTCCGCTCGATTTTAAACTACAGCGTATCTAGTGCAATATCTTAGTGCAATAAAGGTAGACACTCCACGGATATTCTATAACTAACTTTTACTTGCATCTTCGTGCGCATAGCCTATAGTAACAATAAACTTTTATTAAAATAGTTATAACTCCGCTTTGTTTTTACTACTCAATAACATTAGAATTTATGAACTATATACTTTCAGATATCTTAGCTTCTTATTAGGACAACATAACATACATTGCTCTCACCCTTAAGCGTTTGTATTATGGAACCAGAAACAACGAACCATAAACACTTTGGGTGTTTATGGTTCGTTGTTTCTGTTGTTCGTTGTTTATGGTCCCGAGAAAATGTTGAAAAAGTATTAGAAAAGGAAATTTCAGAACGTGATCATTAGTTCAAAACATTACTACAAACATATACTTATGAATTTGTAAATTTACCTCATTACATAAGTTTTGTAAAAATTCACATACGGCTGTAAAGTCGATCGGTAAGACTCTGTTGTGTGACAACTCTTGCTGCTGTTGGAAAGATATAGATGGCCATTGTAATTACGGCCATTGAGGACGTAATTGCAATGGCCATTGAGGCCAGTGAGGCATATTCCATATTAGTCTTCGGTTGTTATAACGCATCTGTAATCTTCTTCATTTGGATTTTTAGGATTCCTCTTTCAGTTTCGCTGAAATTCAAAGTCCAAAATCTATGTATTTGTTCGTAAATGAAACGTAATACTTTGCATCACACATTCTGATCAATGTTTATACCAAAAGTCAATGAATTTTTAATAAATATGAAGGCTAACAAACATAAGCGTAAGTTATTTTTGTTTATTTGACCTTTAAAAACGCCTTAAAACCATTTAAATTTTTATGTTTTAACGTTATTGCGAATCGTATTTATTCCATAGGGTTAGGGTAAAAAGTCCGTTTTTATTCTGTAAATGAAAATACTTTACCCAAGAACATGTACAATATATTCTTTATATGCTTCTTCCCCAGAATTTTTTTAATAACATTGATAAATAATGCCAAAATAAGCAAGAGTAGTAGTATTGTAGTAGTAGTATTGTATGTAAATCGTGTTTATAGTATCGCAGACGCTTCTAATAATTTGTTTGTTTTTTTTAATTTTTAGCAACACAAGCGCTAGAGAGCTGACAGCACATGTTTATACTGTTTTCAATCTCCATTTCACTCTTTTAGTACCACCAATGTAAATCTTGATCCATAAATTTTAACCATTTATCTATTTCAACAGCTGAGATTGCCTAATTTAAATACTCTACCGGTTTGTGAATCAACGCTTTGTGATACAAGCTCGCGAAATGCCCATTGCGTCGACGTTGGCTGTATCATCTTTTTCAACCATCTCTTTCCACCCGTTACAGTAGCCATGGTGTGAAAGAGAAGACGCGGAGAAAGATGGTATTTGTTTTATTTAACGATGCCCGCGTTGAACCTTGACCCCTTCTTGGCCGTTATTGCGCTCAGTCAATGGAACTGTACCGAAATGTTAACTCTACAAAGTATAATTCTGTGATAACTTTAAACAACAACTTTATTGCTTAGATTATTTTCTTGCTACTCCTTACTCGCGGGGATTGACCTCGGATACCCTTATTCGAAATCCGTTCACTTGACTACTCGCCCCCGTGACTATTTACCGTGATAGGAGAATTTATCATAACCGCTACGCTTAGTTTTTAGTGTAGCTGTTACGACATTAACTAGAAAACATAAAAAGTCCAAAACAAAGCAGACCGGTGATGAGCGTAGGGTGCGGGGTATCTGGTACAGCGATCGGCAATCCGCTTGTCAAGCAGCGATTATAATAAATCCTCTGGGAGCAGCCTTTGACCTATAGCCGTAGTCTTAAGTATCCTAGGCAGCAGTTCAGGTATCGCTTTATTTATGTATATGTACTTCAAAGAAGTCACGATAGCCGAGTGGTTGGGTGGTCGGAATTTTGAGTCGAGAGACCCGAGTTCGATCCCCAGGTGGCAGGCTCGTACCAATGGGTTTTTCAAAAACTTATGTACGAATTACATCGTTGGCTTGGACATGAAGACGACGACAGGCTCACCCCCTGTCACGTTGTCCCGAAAAATATCTTCGGTGGAAGGTGGGTCGAAGAGACTTAATTGTCTAGTCTAGACTTCTGACTACCCTATTTTTACTTCAAAGAACTATCACCGAGTGCTTGTGAGATCGAAACCCTGTATAAAAAGAGTAAATATTTAATATAAGACAAAATAATTAAAGAGAGCATTGCTGCTTATTGCTGGTCTTATGGATAAAAATACAAGTAGACAGCGTGAGAAGCGCGACACGTGTTCAAAGATATACAGTGTCGGACAAAATTTTCTCATAATGGAAGTATGTTGTTGTTTTATTCCAGACTATAACTTATAATTATTTTTTGACGAGAGTGTGTTCATATATTTAGGCGTATACTTAATCGCTGAATGAATTACGGCTGTAACTTCAATTGCTATTATATTTTCTACGAAATAGCAAGCCATTAGATAATTTTGATGTAAATGGGAATTTACCATATTCTTCTGTACGTGTTAAAGTTACATTAACCCGAGTGACTGTGTACAATACTCACAGGTCTCAGGGACGTCTTAGACCGCAGGAACATGGAGTCTGAGGCCAGAGGACAAATAGAGGTGTAAAAACAATGTACATCATTAAATATTAATTTTCGATCTACGAAATCTCTCTACTTCTTATCTTATCGAATTTACTGTACTTTTTGTTATTATTCTACTTTCTTTTCATGAATTAGATTAATACCTGAACATTTTTTCTAAATTTATCACGTGTCGGCGGAAAAGTCAATAAAAATTCAAAGCAATGAAATGGCTATACTTTCGCTAACTCGCACTGAAGCAGCATAGAGTACTCTCGCTAGCTCTATAAATTCGTAGATACTAGGCCCAGCTCATAAAGAGGTGTAAAATAAAAATAAAACTAAAGTATTAAAATTCCTAATCTAACACTCTCCTGAGGTATTATATGTTATTATACTTTTGTTACAAAAAATACAGAGTAGGCCAAGAATTCGTTAACATTTAAATGTAACTTACCGCGCAAACTATTGCCGCGCGGGGCGCGGGCGCGGGGGCACTAGCTCGCTTCTTGGAAATTTAGTTTAAACAGTAAAAAAAAATTAGGTTAAACAGTAGAAACAGTTTTATTTAAACGACTTTTCGCTCATTACTGTGAGACGCTTATTTCGCGTTGAATATGGTTTACACGACTTAAGTCAATGTCCAAGTGCTCCTTTAATAAAGAAATGGGTGAAGAAGTTCGAAGAGACGGGATCTACACTAAATGTGAAACAAACCGGCGGCCTATTCATTCATTCGACTGAATTAGGATTATCCCGCACATTATTACGCCGTATTTTGAAATTAGATTTGAAATTACATCTATATAAGATCCAGCTAGTGCAAGAACTAAACCCTAATGATTTAAATTTGCGTAAGTCATATGCCGAAACAATGTTAACTCGTTTCAGTAATTTTCACAACATCTTATTTTCTGACGAAGCCCATTTCCACCTAAATGGACATGTAAACAAACAGAATTGCAGGTATTGGAGCAGCGAAAATCCTAAAGCTAAACATGAGAGGACACTTCACTCTCCTAAGGTAACTATATGGGCTGCAATTTCAAAAAGGAATCATCGAACCTGACTTTTTTGAAGATTCTCGAGGCCGTTCAGTTACTGTTAATTCTGCCGAGTATGTGAAAATGTTACGAGAGTTCTTAGCACCGATGCTACTGGAATTTGCTGGCTATAATCGTAACACATAGTTTCAACAAGATGGAGCCACGTGTCCTTGCCGGTGGTCAAAGAAATGTTTCCGGAAAAGCTGAATCCAGACGGGGTGACATCCCATGGCCACCCAGAAGTCCAGATCTATCCCCAGCAGACTTCTTTTTATGGGGTTATTTAAAGAGTCGTGTCTACATTGATAAACCGAATACACTGCGTCAACTTAAAGAGAAAAAATCATCGAAGAAATGTCAGCGATCTCGCGGTCTCTTTGCAGAAGAGTATTCGAAAACTTCAGGACTCGCTTAGATGAGTGCAAAAACCGAAACGTGGCCATTTAGACGAAATAATTTTTAAAAAATAGATTACAACTAATTAGCTTTCTCGTAAGTAAACGATTTCTAAAATATGTTAAATGGTTTTTTTATACGATTTTTTCAAATGTTAACTAATTCATGGCCCACCCTGTATATCAACAATAATTTCATTACCAGTAATTATAGTGATGTATATATCGGTTATGAAAAAAACTGTGTCACTACAGTTTACATGGAACTGTTCTAATTTATGGTTGTAATTATAGACCATAGAAATGTATAGACAGCAATGTCATTATTTAGTATGCAAACCATAATATTTTATATAAATAAATAAATATCTTCACGCAATTCAATATTTTTATATCTGTCTAACTGAAATGCTAAAAGGAAAATATCACGAATATAAATATTATGGCCAATAAATCCCATTTTTAGCGTTTTAATAGCGTTTTAAAAGCCGAAGCGTTTTAAGGTTAGGCGTGAATATACGCGTAAAAATACCATATAAATACTATAAAAATACCAACATGCACGTAGGGCAGATCAGATAAAGTAGATTTCGAAAAAAAGACCGAATGCTTGTATGTCTCCTACTCCTCCTACACTAATCTTAGTGGATGCCTACAACATTAATCGTTCATACTACTAATCAACTGAATAAAACTATTGTACGTAATTATGGTAAAGCAATAACTAAAGTAAATTAATAATGGTAATTGTTTCAGACCTTAACAAAACTAAATTAATGAATTCTTATATTTATGCGCACACCACATCTAAAATAAAACGATTTTCGGAGTTTATCGCGTGTATTATTTAGTTTTTGCAATCTATTTTTACTTCTCGACGTTTCGGATGCTTTACAGCATGGATGTACGTTTCGACGTTTCGGATGCTTGGACACCGTCCCCCCATGATCACGGAAGATCGTTTTATTTTAAAACAAAATGAATAAAATCCAATGTAGGTTGACAAAATTCGTATTAAATTTGTTTTAATTTAAAAGTCACGATAGCCGAGTTGTTGGGTGGTCGGAATTTCGAGTCGGGAGACCCGAGTTCGATCCCCAGGTGGCAGTACCAATGAGTTTTTCAAAAACTTATGTACGAATTTCATCGTTGGCTTGGACATAAAGGCGGCGACGGGCTCACCACCTGTCACGTTGTCCCGAAAATATCTTCGGTGGAAGGTGGGTCAAAGGGACTTAATTGTCTAGACTTGACCTCTGTCTACCCTTGTATTGGGAATTGCGTGAAGATATTTAATTTAATTTAATTTTTTAATTTAAATATTTAGTAAAATAATTCTATATTACAATAGTAGTATTAGTAGTATTCTATCTGTAAAAGTATTAACTCTGCAATGATGACCAAACAAAATTGAAATTTTTATTCAGGTCATGAATCGACAACACCCGACACAGCCAGCCCCGCCCTGAGTTTATAAAGAAACAATTTGTGTTATTAGTGCTTCGCTTAGGTTATTTTTTATTTCTATTCTTTACTATATCTACAAACATTTTTATATATAGATGTAGATTTAGTACTTTTAAAAAATATTATTCAATTAACGAAATAAAAAGGGCAAGAAGCAACATTTGTTAAACGTGTGTGTCAGAATTAACTTTTTTTTAGGTGTTCGGCTCCTTTTATGCCACATTATCGCAGATCTGAGTGCTTGTGATAGCTTCGTAGTTTCTGATTCCATGACACGAGTGCTTTAACTACTTACTTTAGAATCAGAGCAATGTGCTCATTTTTATTTATTATTTATTTATATATCTTAGTCCTCGGAAGTGAAAACGCATCTGTAAACTTCTTTTTTTTAAACGGTTTGTGTTATGTGAGATCTTTTATCAGTTCAATCCCATAAAGAAAAGCTCTTCAATACACTTTTAAAAAAATATTAATCCTTTCTTTCGCTCACGGACTTGATATGTTTTACTCAGTACTATATACTGCTGAAATAGGTACTTTTCCCTGATAAGAGATACTTTCAAAGACTCTTTGTGCACATTTTAAAAATATTGCACAGGATTTGAGATGGTCAGTATCAAACTCTTAGCAATTTCTGTCATGAAATAGCAGTAAACAGTTGTGAAATGTATAGGCGGCTAGTGTAATTACGACGTTTCATCGAATTTCAACAACAGTACTAAAGTTTACTACCACCGTCTCATCCACTAACTCATCCATAAAGTTCATTACCATAAAAACTTGGAGCTTGGTGGCTACATTCAATAACACACGATTAAGACGCGCCTTTCATATAAACATTTTGTGCGCTCGAAATGTACGAATAATTCGAGATTGTTTATGATTCACTGCGACACAGCGACGCTATTAAGTTATAAGTTACAAGTACTACAACTCACTTTGTGATACTTTCACTCCGCTGCGCGCTCCTGTCGCGAGTGAAAAATTAAATTAAAGGGGTTTTATTAGTTTTCTTGAAGTTAAATTTCACAAAGCTGCCGACAGAGAGGAGGAAGAGACAAAGATGATAAAAGTCTTGAAAAAGCTATTTATTTGTCATCAGAACAATTATAATTAGATCAAGGTTGACAGAAATAGGACAAATTGTATTGTATGATATCAAATCAGGTCCCCATTTTAGCAAATTACTGCAGTAATAGAGGGCTGCAACACTGATTTTCAAATGAAGTCTGATGTCGACCATATAATATAATTTTAAGTATCAATAATAATTATTTTTTTAAATTCCAATTTATAGCAATCAGCCTGCCTAATTTTTTTTATATTTCACATTCCCGTGGAAACTCCAGGGTACACAGTATCTATAAAGACTATTGAGTAAATCTAGAGTGTATTTGTCTAAAAACATGAAAATTAGAAACTTAAGTGAATTTCTTGTAAGAAACTCAATAATCCTCCACTGCTTAGCTTTTATTTACCTTATAATTACCTGCACGAAAACTGTTCGGTTCCTGGGAGAGAGATCTCAAGATTATTTTCTTTTTTGGTAATTGGGTAATTGTTCAATACATGAACATAAATATTTTTTATAATTATTGATTTCTTTAACTTAATGATTTCTTTAAAATGTAACATTAATGTTTCTGTCTGGCAACATGAGATCATAGGATCTTTTTCCTTCTTACCATTTTTGAGACGCATAGTGTGCTCAAGATTTTATTAAAATATTTAAATTTAAATATTAATATCTATTTCTAGCCTATTATTTATACAGTAATGTAAAATTAATAATCTCAAGATAAAGCGTAAACGAAGATGCGGGTAGAGTTCTAGTACTTAAAAAGCTTAGTAATATTTTTATTATTCGTCGTGTAAAAGCTATGATCTGACCTACATACACCGATTATCCCAATGCGTTATCGACAGTTGGCGAGCCACCGGATCGATACGAGTGTCGCCGAAAGGATAACATGTGCGACCTATCTCACCTTCTAATAAACACATATTATGTGATGATACAAAACAAAAGCGTTCCAGAATTAAAATTTCCTCGTAACATTTATCGACCATCGCCAATTCACGTGTGTTAAAGAACAGTTGGATTGAATTCACTTCGACATTTTATAAAAACTTAAATATTAAAAAGTAAATCTTCAAACAATCATTCAAAAGCACGAATAATTCTATAACTACGACAAACAACCTTGAAATGCAGCTTCTCTGAAGGGAAATCTTTTATTTATTCACTATTCAAAGTGATTCCGCTGCATCCGAACTGACTGCATTGCGCCAGGCTGCTGATATTTTTTTTACGCTGAATGCTTTATACTTAATGAAGTTAGCTTTCCGTATAGTGTCGGTGAAAGAACCTGATGGTAGGATTTTTCTTTCCCTTCTTTCTCCCTTTATTTCCGTGAGTGTCGTAGGAGGGTTAAGGGTAAAACCTTACAATTTACAAAGGCTTCCGACAAATGGGGAGATTAACATGTCTTAAAATTACTGGACTAAAATTGAGCAGACCGATGATGGACAGGAGCGTCTAGGGTTCGAGGTGTGCGGTACTGCGATCGCCAATTAGCATGCTGAGCTTGGCGTTTATGACTAATCCTCCCTATGTCTTGCAATACACGTTTACAAATATAAAAAAATTAAAAATATCTTCACGCCAATCCTAACACTGAGGACTTAATTGTCTAGATAAAGGTCTAGACAATTAAGTCCTTTCTACCCAACTTCCACCGCAGACATTTTTAGATAACGTGACAGGTAGTGAGCCTTACGCAGTAAGCTATACACATTTAAGTTTTTGGAAAACCTATACAAGCCTACCTGGGAATCGAACTCGGTTCTCTCGACTCGAATTCCGATTACCAAACCACTCGGATATTGTGACAAAATATTTGTAGTAATTATATTACACCAAACACGACTACACATACATACATACATACATACAAACATACATACATACATACATATGTACTTAAACCATTAATAACTAATCTTAGATTTCGCCAAGTCAGGTACTAAGATCATTATCAAATGTCCTTGAATTCTTTTGCTTTGTCACTGAGTATAATGAACTCGGACATATCTAGGAATAGATGGGGTATGTCCTCACCGTCGAAGGAAAATGTATGCATCGTGAAATATATCGGTTCGCACGCATCAGAGACATAAATCACTCGTATTCGCAAACCACGTGGGCAAAACACTGACGTTTAATGTTCCACTGACCAAATTTAAGGTTATGACATCCAAAATTGACCATATGGAATATAATGCCATTTATTGTGGGCGGAGTTCTGCGAGATCAAGTTATGCCAGTTTTGTAAGGTTGCAGAAACTCGGTCACCCACGCGCCTTGCTCCTCGCTTGGTTATTGTTTGTTTACGTATGAATCTAGCATATTATCGACTTACTGTATAGAGAAGACAGGCAAAAGCAATGAAAATCTCTTTTAATATATCTCACTAACCTCTAGAAGAAAAATTATAAGAATCTCTGCCTATAACTTGATGACAGTCACTAAAAGGAACATATTTTTTAAAAGTATTTTTATTCTCTTTTTTCTTTTTTTTAAACCTTTACGTATTGTGTATTTAAATATATTTCTATTTTGTAATGTTAATAAATCTCGTTTCCGGCTTAATCGATTTGATGAGAAGTGACAATGTTATTTTAATGCTGGAATTATGGATTAATAAGTTTTTGCCGTTCCCACTAAGGGGTAGACAGAGGTCTAGACGATTTAGGCTTTTTCTGCCCACGTTTCGCCGGAGCTTGTCGCCGTCTTTATGTCCAAGCCAACGATATAAATTGCACATAAGTTTTGAAAAAACTACCTTCTGTGGATCGAACTCAGATCGATCCCGTTTGTATTTGTGAAAGCTTTTTTAACGTGGCCCAGTCGTTCAAAATGGAGGTTCGTGACATCTTCCTATCTCTTGATAACCGGCGTAGGTGCTTAGTATATTATTATAGTATAAAGAACAACAATCAAAAGTCAACTCATAGATACCTATCTCAGTCTTTATAAACTACAATTTGCAAATCACTAAAGCCAAAAGAAAGTGGAACAAAAGAACTGTGTCAGTGGTGTTGATCCCTTTTAATGATGTGTGATGTACGAAAGAGTATGAGTAAGAACTCCTTTCCGTAAAAAGACCTTAATTTTTACAACTAATTGAAATCTTTTACTAACAACGTTGATCTTTAAATATGGTTCTGTAGAACTTTATGCTGAACTACTCGTATGTTATTAAATTGAACAGAAATTTAAAAAATCAGCAGACACGGCCGGGATTTGACCTTTGAGCTCTGCCGTATCGTAGCTACGGCTGAGGTCGCCGGTTCGAATCCCGTCCGCTTTAATCGATGTTTTAACTTTCTCTTTAAGTTTTAGTACAAACTCCTTTAACATAGCCATATAGTACTTCTTATCGAAAATATAAGCGCCTTAGTCACATTTACGTTGATGACCTCCATGAGTCAAACACTCGAGTGTCATTGCAGCGTCGCTCCCGGGATCCTTAAGACAGACGCGTACGTCATTAAAAATTTCAAACGAGACAATTGTTAATGATCGAACGCCACTGGTCTGCTATTGATGACATTTTGTATAAGAAAACTTACTCGCTCTAAAATTTTGTTCGCTTGAACATACCATTCCTGTCGTGATTTCCTATTTATAGTCTGTCATTGATTGGTAAAAAGAATGCTTTAATGATTACCGGCAAATAAAAAAATTTAAGGTTTTTAGGAACCGATTTGACTCGCGAGGGAGGGCGAAGGATGTTTTTAGTTTTTTTAATGAGAAATAAAAATTGTTTATATGGTGCAGTATTGTATTTTGATTAAGTGAATTTTGTGTAAACTGAAATGTCGTGTAGAGTTTTCTTCCAATAAAGATAAATAGTGATATAGTGAAACTATATCACTATTTATCTTTATTTTTTTTAGTTGTGTAATTTTAAAATTCCTTACTAAATATAATATTCTATGTATAATAATATATAATGTATAATAATATAATACATATCCTTTCCTTTGAGATGGAAGCCACTTACGTTAGCCGAGTGGGTGGTCGGAATTCGAGACAAGAGACCCTGGTTTTTTTTAAACTTATGTACGAATTATGTCGTTGTTCCAAAAATATCTTCGGTGCAACGGAAGCGACTTGTGTAGACCTCTATTAACTTTTGTTTAATAGATAGGGTACCTATACCGATTGTTTGGACGTGAATTTAGCCGTTTATAATTATTTAATTAATAATGTCCCACGAAAGCTTTAATAATTTAAAGGCTATAGATTCTTTCGATACGATCGTGAGCTTTGTGTGTCTGTATATGAGTTGTTTATAGTCAATACAGATATATACTTATTGTTCTCGATGTACGTGCTTCTGATAACAAGCCTATTTATAGGAACGTTGTTCCCAGTAGCGATATAATGCGTGTGTTGGTTCATCAAATAGTAACAGACCATTCTGACTAATTGAGGAATGCAGCATAATGGGCACTTGAGTCAATATCAAGGCTGTAGAGTAGAGAAGTGTTGTAAATAAACTTTTCCGATAGATGTTTGGAACTTTTAGTTTTCTTTTTTGTTAATATTATTTTTTTTCTCATAACGTCAATGACGACCCAACAGGCGAGTTGGTAGCGACCTTGCCTTCGTCGCTGGAGGTTCCGGGTTCGAATCCGACTGGCGGCAAATGTTTGTGTGATGAAAATTAATGTTTGTACTCGAGTCATGTCAGTAGTGACAGTCAGTTAGTCATACCAATTAGGCTTAAGTATAATATAACTTTGTAATATAAATGTAAAAAAGTGTAATCGATACTTCTTGACATTTGTTATTTAATTATTAGTATTATTGACAATTATTATAATTTACATGTTCAACTAAATATTATATTTTAAAACTGTTTATATACATTTAAAATTTTCTATTAAAAATAATTTTTTTTATATTGTAATTAACTTTTGCATGCCTCAATAAGGCAGAATGTATAAGCCTATATTTTATAAAATATTAAGAACTAATGTTACCTACATTCTGGCAAACAAATGATTGATTCATTGCTTTAGTGATAGGTGTGTCGAAATCACTTAATGAAAATACTTTGCCGACAAACGTGTGAATGTCAAGAATTACATTCACACGTGTGCTTTCGTAGGTTAACGTTTTGCTACATCGAACGAATAAATAAATAAATATCGAAATCGAATAAAATAATATCGAATCGCGCTATAAATAAATAAATACATATATAGATAGGGACAACATCACATACATTGTTCGGATCCCAATGTAAGAAGCTAAAACACTTGAAAGTATGGGAATTGGAAACAACGAAGGCATCACAAGTACCAAGACCGAAGAAAATGCTTCTGTTTATCAACATTAACCCGTCCGGGAATCGATCCCGTGACCTCGAGATGGCAACAGCTTGAAAACCGTTTTTTTTTTGACTCGATGGACTGTGATCTCATGGGGGTTCAAGAAATCTAAAATTTAATTCCGTGTTTAAATGTAATCTCGGTAAGATGAAAAAAAGCGTTATCGATTATTTTTATGTTACCAAACATTTAACCGTGTTGTAACGACTTCAGAATATTTCCACTCCGTTTCTTCCCGGGAGTGTCGTAAGAGGCGACTAAGAGAAACAGCCGTGAATATCGTTATGACATACCGATAGACGGCGGGATTAAAAATAATCAGACCGACGATGGACAGCAGCGTCTGAGGTACGAGTGGTATGGTACTGCGATCGCCAATCTACTTGCCAGGCGTGGCGATTATGGCGAATCCTCCCTGTGGGAGGATGATGTTAATAGTCACGATAGCCGAGTCGGAATTTCGAGTCAAGAGACCCGAGTTCGATCCGCAGGTGGCAGGATCGTACCAATGGGTTTTTCAAAAAAACTTATATAATAAGCCTTTATGTATGTATGTATATATGTATGTAAACATTTAGCCATTTAATCATTTTAGTGTTACCAGACAAACTATTCAGTAGTAACCGATAAATTAGCTAAGTATGACTATGGCATGATTTAAATAAAGTTATTAAAAAAATTAAAACTAAGCCTGCTCCACGAGTATCTATATGCAAACACGCTCTTTCGTTACGCATGCGCAACAATTCATGGTACTTATACACGAAGAGATTGCATTACACCGGTTTTTGTATCGAAATATGAGATGAATGTAAGATAAAGCCCTTTGTTTAAATTTTAACTTTATTTCAAATGGTTAAAATAAACAGAATCAAAAGGACAGATGACGATTGACTAGTAACACATAACTCATCTTCTTTAATATTTATCCAGATTATTATTAGTATTTTTAAAGCGTTAATCTTGTAAATATTTGCATCGTCCAATAATTATTATTAAGGTAGCGTTTGACATTCCAAGTTTTTCTATATATTTATAGAAATGATATATTTATAGAAATTCCATGTATTTTTTAATCGTTAATACATTCAAATTGTAATTCCAGTTTCTCTTTAGGTTGTCTGGAAGAGATCGCTCTTTAGCGATAAGACCTTACCTTATTGTACATTACGTATCAATGTGTTGTATTTATTCCTTGTATTTGTGTGGTGTACAATAAAGTAAATAATACTACTGATACTACTACAGAGCGCGAAAACGACTAATAAAACGAGGCGTGGTAGTACGGGACTAACTTTTGAAGAACGTTTGAGAATATTGAGCATGTTTTTGATTACCCTGAAGTATGTGCAGAAATAATCTATGAATCATTTTCTTCGTATTCTTCCTTACATCATATCAAAAGTTCGCAGCTAAACATACACATCCTTAAAAGACACAAGGAACTGTTCTGTGTCAACTACATCTATCAGTTCCCTATAATACTGTGCAGATTGTGACTCCATCTTGTGATGATTGGTCGTCCTACACTGCGTGTTCAAAGTTGGCAGTGAAGAAAGTTCTTGGGCCGGCTCGTTGGGACTTCACGTGCTGACACCGGTCACCAAGGCTACAATATGCAATATCAGACTTGAAGATTTCACAGATTTAAAAAAGTTATAATGCCTATTGTATCTTTACGCATTATCCCATACTAGTGCAGGCAGAGGCCTAAAGTGTTTTCTGACTACTTTTTTATCGAGCTTAGCCTATGGCCGCCTTAGTATCCAATCCAACGATGCATTGTCCTTAGAAAGATAAAGATTAATTATATACATATAAACCTTGAATCCGGCCAATTGCTTAATTTGTAGTTGCCTATTTAGAAAGTAATAATGCCTAGAATTTATGAAATTACGTTACGAATCTACGGAACATGGGCTTCTCTCCTTCCTAAAGGGTTTGACGTAATCGCCACGCTTCGTCGTCGAACGCATTACCAGACTCCACTTTGGTACCCGTGTCCACTGACCTGCCTTTTTCTTAACTTCGCGAATTTTCCAGAATTGGGGTAGACAACGGTCTACATAATTGTGTTCGACCCACCCTTCGTCGAACCTTATTTAGGACCAAGTGAAAGGTGGTGAGCCCATCGCCGTGCTATTTTGATTCCTATAATTTTCAAAGGGCTTTTTCATTTGTCGCTCGTAACATCGGCGAATTATAATCTATTATCTACACAAAACTACATCTCGTACCTCCTGTGTGGCCATTTAAACAAAAGGTAATATCTATGTTTAAATGCAGCAATATGCATGCTTAATATACATTTTCCAACAAAGTAACCCTTACATTATACAAAAGTTTCTATTTCTGTACGTCGTTATAAACATTCCCCGTCGACACAGCATCACAACTGCAATTTCTGTGTTCAACCGCCGTGTCCACAGGAATTTAATAATCAGAAGGGCTCACGCGAAACCGAATGAATTCAATATTCCATCCATTTCAAAAGCATAAAGAAATTTTAGAAAGCAGTTACTCGTAACAAGCAAGCAGATTATTTTAATTTATGGAGGTTGCCCATAGAGAACCTATCTCTATGGGCAACCTGCTGTAGGCAAATGTAGATGATAAACGCAGGTGCCTCTGGACCGTTCTGTTTTGGCAATCTTTGGGGAAGGCATATTTTTAATGCAATAACGCAATACCAGAGGCATAGCAGATGCGTTGCCGCCCTTAGATTGACCCCCCCCTCACCCCCCAGAATTGGGGGAGGGGGGGGCCTCCGGTTACTTACACTCACCAGACGAAACACAGAAGTTTGTTAAATTTCTACTTCACGCCGGTATTCTGTGAGGTCGTGGTACTTCCCCGATCGAGCCGGCCCATTCAAGCAACAACAAAAGCTGATGGCTCTACCACTGTTAAATAGTGGTCTCTAGTACTGCGATCGCCAATCCGCTTGACAAGCGACTATGACAAAACCTACTCCTGGTAGAATATCCTGTAGTGGACTTCTACAGGTCGAGAGAAGGTAGGGGCTGTGTACTGTTAACACGCTTGACTCAAATCCCATTAAAATGCCTATCATTAAACGTATATCGCTGTTTGTGATTACGGCGTAAGAATAGACCAACTCCTTTATTACCAGTTTCGATAGAGGCGATTAGGTGAAAAGTCTTAAAACTGCAAAGGGCTACCGACAGATGGCGGGATGACCATCTCAAAAAATATTAGACCGAAATTCAGCTGACAAATGGCGGGCAGCAGCAGCTTAGATACTCAGCCAAACCGCTATGACGATTTAGACGGAATTTGGTAAGGAGGTAGCTTGAACCCTGAGAAAGAACGTTATTTTTTTTCCAAATATATTTTTTTCCTTGTACGATTTTCCAACACTGGCAGTTTAGACAATGAAGTACTTTCCACCCACTTTTCATAGAAGCTTCCGGCCGGCAACGCATCCGCTATTCCTCAGGTATTGCAGATGTTCATGGGCGGCGGTAATCACTTACCATCACGTGTGTGTGTATAAAAAAAGCTTATTTGGGACTAAATTATTCGGTTATAAATTAACCCGCTGTTATTTAATAGCCTGGAAAAAATTTTGCGTCATAAAGGACACCCACGTGGGCGTAGTTGTGGGCGACACTGAAGTGGTTTTGACAGCTAGTAGTCTGGTTTATATGAAAAAATAAAAAAATATATTTAAGAGTAGTGTTGCATCACTGACCTTTTCAGTAACGGGAGTTACATCACAACTTCTTACTGTCACCATTAGGTACCAGACGCAAGAATAACTGGTACTTTTGGCTTCGAACGTGTTGATTATTGCTTACCTAATTACACAGACAGGCTTACTACGTTATGACAACCATCAACGCTTGTGATCTTAGGCGATTCAAGTTTAAGTTTTTTCCTGCAAATTCTACTGCCTGACTTAAGTAAACAGTGTATTTACATTAAACACGTAGCAGATCCGCCAGAACCTTTACTGTTTGTAGCTTATTGTATCATAGACATAATATATCACTATAGTTCTTTCACTCGTGGCTTTTTATGAGTGAAAGAACAATACTGAAAGCCACTTATACATACAAACTCACAAAAATTTCCTCTCTATGAAATGTTTTTTAATTATGTTTTTTATTTTCATTCGATTACCAATACTGGGGTAGGTAGACGGTCAGACATTTAAGATCTTCCGACTCACATTATAGCGGACCATATTTGAGACAACGTATGCAAACCAACAATACGATATACTTATGAATATAATAAATACGCGTATAAAATATTAAAAATAAATTATAGTAAATAAAAATTTCCTTTTTTCATCCCACTTTTTCCACTAATCCCGTAGTAGGGTGTTCAAATCAATGGTTAAGTATACTAACAAACATATACGAATATATATTAAAATATATATTTATTTATATATTTATATTTACAAAGATAAGTAATATATATGTGTTATAAAATATAGTAGATTTCTATTTAAACTCTCTATTCCGAAAATATTCGTTAATATTTTCCTGTAATCCGTAAAAAATCTCAGTTTAAAAATAAGTTATAAAAGATAAGCAGACAGACAAGAGAGTGATCCTAAATAGTTCCATTTTACGTATTTTAAATTGAATCCTAAATATTTACTTAATTTTTCAATGTAAACTTCTGCCAAATTTTTAATGTGTGTGAGATTTCAGACTTCACGTACCTTCAGCAATTCAAATCCTTCTCTAAAAAATATCAAAGTTTCTGTAGTTGTTGATGTGGTGAGGTTTTCACTCACGTAAAAACTGTTCATTCTGTTCATAATATGTAACTATCTGACTTAAATTATTTAACGACCTGAAAAACTATTGAAGGAATTATGCTTCTTTCTCATGACGAAACTGGCATCCTATTGGTGAAACTTAGACGCTGCTTTTTTTTTATAGAAGAGGGAGGCAGGGAAAAGGGGGAAACGAGCAGGTGGCTTACGTGATGATAACTGATTACCGCCGCCCATAAACATCTGCAATATCGGAGGCATAGCAGATGCGTTGCCGGCCTTTGAGAAAGGTGTGGGCCTCCGGTTACCTGCACTCACCAAACGAAACGCAGAAGTTTGTTAAACTTCTACTTGACGCCGGTATTGTATTGTTGATTGAGTTGAGCTTTTGTTGATGCGTGGCTCTACCACGCACCAGCTTTTGTTGTTAATCTCTGCTTAATTTTGGCCTGCTATCCGGCACCTATTTCAATATATTTAAATTATTCTTTGTCGTTTCATGACATCCAAGAGAGGAAATAGTAAATAGAGGTAGTTATAAATACTTAAGTATTTATAACTACCTCTATTTACTATTTCGGATCGGCGGACTGTGTATTTTTTATTGATTTTTAAAGCATGTAAGTCATGCTGAAATTTTGTTATTAAATTAATGAGAAATTGAAAAAAATCAACTGCACCCGTCCGCGACAGTTATTTTTTTTTATTTCTTATTAATTTACTACATAGGCCGATACCCAAATGGCTAATTAGGAAATATCCTTTACCAATCCCAATTCCCCTTTAAATGCAAACACGCCGCGCGATCATACGTAAGTTATTTCCTGTGATTGGATTTCTTTATTCCATTTATGGTGCGATCATTTCAATACGACGTTGATTGGCGGCGTCATTAGAATAAAGTCGGTCATATCCTGTTTATTACAACAAGTTACATTCGTTGTAATTAGATAAATTGCGGTTAAAATCAAATTATCTTAATGTGTGAAGTCAGAGACGGCTAATGTGATTATTAAGTTTTAAGACAAAGTTACAATTTCCATTAAAGAAAACATGCGTTGCCGTGGCGTTGGTGTCAGAATTTGTTACCTTAATGTTTGCTAGACTAAAGTAAGAGACGACTAAAGGCAAAAACCATGAAAATGGCTATGCTATAATAATATACAACGTGTTATAAAATAAAACAGTAAATCCCGGCAATCCTGGCTTAGGGCCGATACGTACGTCTTAAAAAATATTAGGAGTGTGCTCGTAATGTGCGAGGTGTCTGTCACTGCGATCGCTAATCAGATTGTCAAGCGTTTACAGCAAATCCTTACGTAAAAGGTCCAAGCCTCTCACATTTAAAATATTTAAGATACATTTATAATAGTAGTAGTGGTAAGATGATTAATAATTATAAAGTTTATTATTTTTCACACTAGGTACAAATTTTAAACTACTATGATACCGTATATATTTATCATTTATTTTATTTATTTATTTAAAAAGGACATCATCACATTTATGTTATGTATATAGTATCTTCTTTGATCAAAACCACTAGTCTGAACAGTGAACACTAGTGAACCACGTGTCGTTACTTAGCACTGAGCTATTCAAAACATTCATATTTTCAAACTACGTGTACATTGTTTTATGACGATGTACGGACGAAAAGTATTCAGAAACATCCGCTACAAACGTGCGTACGAGCTGTCTCAAAGCATTGCAATGTCCCTATCAAATAAACATTAAAAAACACTCGTTCGTAATTGTCTTTTTAGAAATGTCATCTTCTTTCTAAAACTATCTATTCTTTCACAGAAAGAAAGAAATAAACGCTTGGTGAGTGAAACACGTTTAAATCTGTACTTACCTTCAAGTTACTTTAGGATTTCCTTTTTTGTTAAATAAATAGTAGTAGCATCGATTATAACAACACTTATAGAATAAATAGTTAGAGACAACATCATATTAAAATCATATTCAATAAATTACTCCGTCGGGGAAACTAACCCGAGATCTCGGTGACACCTTAACACCCGCCATTCGAGCACAGAGGTCGCTTATTCTTATTAACTACTTCAACTAAGCTTCAGTATCACTTAACGACAATAGTCGAATGGCGAATTCGAACCTGCGATATCAGTTTTCGAAATCGCTGCCGTTACCCGTTATTTTTTTTTAGAAAAGGGAGGCAAACGAGCAGGTGGCTCACGTGATGGTAAGTGACTACCGCCGCCCATGAACACCCGCAATACCGGAGGCATAGCAGATGCGTTGCCTCCCTAAGAGTGCCCTCCCCGTCAAAATTGGGGGAGGGGGGTGTGAGGGCCACCGGTTACCTGCACTCACCAGACGAAATGCAGAAGTTTCTTAGACTTCTACTTCACGCCGGTATTCTGTGAGGTCGTAGTACTTCCCCGGTCGAGCCGGCCCATTCATGCAACAACAAAGCTGATGCGTGGCTCTACCACTGTTATAATGTTAGCGCTGTATACCATAACAGCCATTAAAATACACTGCACAATATAGATATGTTGGACATAGTTCCGTCTCATGAAAAGTATTTACCATAACCACCACCCTTAGTAAAGTCACGATAGTGAGTGGTTTGTAGTGGTGGTCGGAATTTCGAGTCAAGAGACCCGAGATCGATTCCCAGGTGGCAGGCTCGTACCAATGAGTTTTTCAAAAACTTATGTACGAATTATATCATTGGCTTGGATATAAATACGGCGACGGGCTCACCACCTGTCACGTTGTCCCGAAAATATCTTCGGTGAAAGGTGGGTAAAAGGGACTTAACTGTCTTTTTCCTTTCTTCTGCAATATTTGGAACGTTTATCCCTGCGTCAATCGGCATCTGTTTATATAACTTTAAGGAATCTGTTACGGCACCCACTATAAGAATGGGTTCGGCAGATTTAATATTTACAGTATTGTTTAGACTAGTTATTGTAGATGGTAGTTTCCTACTTTAGATTGATGTAGTAACACCACTAGCCAGTTTCTGCCATCATTCGGCGGTGCTGTAGTTCCAGTTTGAACGGTACGGAGGGTCAGTATGCAGTTAAATTAAGATTTTTTTTATCTTCACGCAATTTCCCACTGGGTAAGCTTAGGCACTGAAGTCGTTTTGACCCACTCTCCACTGAAGCTTGTTTGGGAAAATGTGATTCTCGTGAGCCTTTCACTGTCTTAGTGCCCAAGCTAACCGTCTAATTTAATACATGTATGTTTACTTAGAAAAATATTGATATATGCGTACAAACATCCACGACTCACACTAATCACACAAATGTTTGTCTCTATCGGGATTCAAACACGTAACCCTTTAGCTTCGAAGGCAGCATCACTAGCAACTCGGCAATCGGGTTGTTAAATGCTTAATAAATTAAATCGTTGAAAGACTGCGCAAGGCGAAACACGTCGCACGTTAAAGTAGCACGTTTGACGCAAAACGCCCGAAACATTTAAGCCGTCAACAAGATTAGCAAGTTTAGCAATAACCCGACACTGTCCTCTTTTAACCTTGAATGGCTCAAGGTCCATTGTCGTGTCGATCGACTCCGCCAAATTGAAATTGAAACAAATATTATCATTAAGTACCAGAGTGACCAAACTTCGGTTCGTGTCAGACTGACACGAACTGAAGTTTGCCCTACAATAAAAGCACGCTTTCCCAATACTGGGATAGACGGAGGGCTAGACAAATTAGTTCTCAGTTCAAGCTACATTTCATCGCATCTTATTTGGGACCATGTCACTAGTGGGTGAGCTTGTTGCTGTCTTAAGGTTAAACAACAAATAAATAGATAAACATAAAAATATAAATCAATTCATGACTCCAGTAAAACAAATATTAATTTTTATCACAGAAATGTTTGCTTAAAAGATAAGGGTTGCCGGATCTAATTTCGGGATTTGAACCCGCAACCCTTGGGTGGGTCACTACCAAATAGACTATCGGGTCGTAAATTCTAAATTGCATTTTTTCGTATGCAAACGAATTAATTGTCACAGATATATGTATATGCGTAACATACATATAACATTACATAAAGTACATATAACTAGATAAACATGAAATATAAAACGCTATCTAACCTCTAAAAAATATTAGACTAAAGTAATCAGACCGAAGATGGGCAGCAGCGTCTAAGGTGCGAATGGTCTGGTACTACGATCGCCAATCCGCTTGCCAAGCGTGGTCCTGCAGTAGACTTTAACAGGCCGTTATGTATATATGTATGTATTTGGATTTACATTCATAAAAATACTTTTCCTTATAAATTTATACTTACTTTATTTCAATTGCAATTATCTGGGTTATTTCGAATTAGTACGTAAATATTTACTCAAACACGAAGTTATACGTCTTGTTCTCTTTCGTTTCCAATATATGTTATCCGAATAATGGATATCTTGTTGGTCTTTTTTAGGCCGGCTAATGACAATGACAGTAAATTGACAAATGAAAGTGCTGACGTCATCTAACAGCACCCTACAAGGAAGCAGCGTTGACTCAGCCACTCGGCTACGCATTTATGGTCTGATCAGTCGAAGACGAGCGTGGGTGTAACACTCGACCCACATTCGACCTTAATCCAAGGATCATAGAGATAAAAATCTCAGTCGTATTTTTGCGACGATGCACTTTGCTAAATTCAAAAGATTAATAAACACTGGAAAGTTAGAAAGTAAAGGATGACGAATGATTCGGCGTTCTAAAATGCATTAAAGAGGTAAGTGTAAACACTAAGTTGTGTACAAATAAGTCTGGCCTTGTTGACAGTGAAAGTCGGGGCCAATATTAACTGCTGTTGGTATGCGTCAGAGAAATTTACTTTTTTGGGTATAAAATGAAGCAGTTAATTTTACATCAAATTTATAACAAAAATACTCTCTTTATAACCTGATTGTAATAAAAAAATCTTATGTATAACAACAAAGAAATGAATTTAATGCATAGATTTTTGGTCTAACATCACTGTATAGAAAAAAAAGATGTCTAAACGTCATTCCCCTAGACAGATGTTTTTATAATTTATGCTTATATAAATAATTTAAAAAATAAATAAACCCAATCTGACTTTTTAGGACATTAGCAAAGTAAAATTTTGTTTTATTCCTCTGCATTCTATTACATTTTATTCATTTTGTATAAATATGAGTTTACATAAACTCAATTTTCAAAATACAACAATAATGACATATTTTAATATAAGATAGTAGTCAATAATCATAGCTACTATTCATAACTGTTAAATACATACGTAATTCTACTATATTTATAATTTTGTGAAATTATAATTCTTTTCTTTGCAAGAAAGCGCCTACAATTGGCCAGCTCAGGAACAATGATTAACAAAGTAAATATTGATGGAGCAACGGCGTGCAATGCAGCTCTAATGTATTCCATAATAAAGTTACTTTTTAAGTTGCATAGAGCCTGTTCGAGCACTGAAATATGTACGCAGTATGCAAAGCTATAATTTCCCTCAGGTCCTCCATGTTCTAGAATATTTTACTTTACTTGTACAATGCACACATCGAGATCTTATTTTGTATTGTTACTCGTATCTGCAGTAGAAGTTCATACAATGCAGTAATATAAATAATAAGATTCACTATAGAAAATAAAAGTAATGATAGCCGAGTGGTTGGGTGGTCGGAATTTCGAGTCAAGAGACCCGAGTTCCATCCCCAGGAGGCAGGCGCGTACCAATGGGTTTTCAAAACTTATGTACGAATTACATCGTTGGCTTGGACATAAAGAAGGCGACGGGCTTACCACCTGTCACGTTGTACCGAAAATATCAGCGGTGGAAGGGGGGGTTGAAAGGACTTAATTGCCTAGACTAGACCTCTGTCTACCCCTGTATTGGGAATTGCGTAAAGATATTTATTTATTTTATTTATTTACGATAGGAAATTAAGAAAAAAGAAAACGTTAGAGTATGTAAGGATCGTGACACTGGTCTGTCTGTACTCCCTGATTGCCCCATCAGAGAAGGTGCGTGTAGATATAACAATACGAAATAATAACAAAGTGTTTGGGTGATCAGACTTTGAATCAGGAAACTCCGTCAGGAAAGTCAGACCCCCTGGAGTAAAACTCATCGTACCGATAAATTTTTCACGAAATTTAAGACGTTATCTATTGGACAATTTAATAAAGTTCTAAGATACCGATGTATAAATTTATAAATATACTATAAAAGCTCCAAGTTTATTAGATTATTTATATTCTCGGAAATTGTCTTGCTTTCAAACCCTCGAAATAAAATCCAATTCACTCTGTAGTACTCGCACAGTACTCGCTATGAAGGGCATTATACCGCATGTCATTATACTTTCTCATTTACTCGTCGCA
Source organism: Sericinus montela (assembly GCA_029286605.1). NCBI lineage: Eukaryota > Metazoa > Arthropoda > Insecta > Lepidoptera > Papilionidae > Sericinus > Sericinus montela. The sequence goes on along the minus strand of JAGSMR010000055.1, from coordinate 1,295,656 downwards.
TCCGGTCACTTGTCGTCCCCTCGGCTAAAATCGTCACTCAGTCCGAACGATGCCAATCAGGAATACGTACTGTACTCTTTGTTTAGACCACAGACAAGATTTGACTCAGACGTTACTTTGCGGAAATTAATTGTAAAGTTGTTATTGAAAAAGTTACTTCGCACCATTCCGCATGCAAATATAAAAAGGGATATGTTACCTGATCCGAAGAGCACCACCCTCCCCCCCCCCCCCACACAAATGCGTGCACTAATTCCACTGTATGCACCACCACTACTACACTCAAACCAGGTAACATATACCACCAACGAAAACGCGACACGTGTTTCGCCGCAAAACAAGGCATTTTCAAGCGAGTAGACTGTACGGTGAGCGACCGAAGAGATTTGTTTTTCAATAACAACTTTACACAGACAAGTTTAGTTTTTTTTTTACTTTTTAGAAATTCGTTAACGCCAAATGTACTTTCTTACAGCGTGTATGCTACCTATTTTAATATTCCGAATAAATTAACCCAAAAAAAAACCACTAAATGTCGAAGCTATGATTTTTGAGCTTTATGCATAGTGCAGCTTATTTGCTGGTTTATCGCCGATTTGAACAAGAAATTATTTCCAATTGCAATTATCTGGGTTATTTCGAATTAGTACGTAAATATTTACTCAAACACGAAGTTATACGTCTTGTTCTCTTTCGTTTCCAATATATGTTATCCGAATAATGGATATCTTGTTGGTCTTTTTAGGCCGGCTAATGACAATGACAGTAAATTGACAATGAAAGTGCTGACGTCATCTAACAGCACCCTACAAGGAAGCAGCGTTGACTCAGCCACTGGCTACGCATTTATGGTCTGATCAGTCGAAGACGAGCGTGGGTGTAACACTCGACCCACATTCGACCTTAATCCAAGGATCATAGAGATAAAAATCTCAGTCGTATTTTTGCGACGATGCACTTTGCTAAATTCAAAAGATTAATAAACACTGGAAAGTTAGAAAGTAAAGGATGACGAATGATTCGGCGTTCTAAATGCATTAAAGAGGTAAGTGTAAACACTAAGTTGTGTACAAATAAGTCTGGCCTTGTTGACAGTGAAAGTCGGGGCCAATATTAACTGCTGTTGGTATGCGTCAGAGAAATTTACTTTTTTGGGTATAAAATGAAGCAGTTAATTTTACATCAAATTTATAACAAAAATACTCTCTTTATAACCTGATTGTAATAAAAAAATCTTATGTATAACAACAAAGAAATGAATTTAATGCATAGATTTTTGGTCTAACATCACTGTATAGAAAAAAAAGATGTCTAAACGTCATTCCCCTAGACAGATGTTTTTATAATTTATGCTTATATAAATAATTTAAAAAAATAAATAAACCCAATCTGACTTTTTAGGACATTAGCAAAGTAAAATTTTGTTTTATTCCTCTGCATTCTATTACATTTTATTCATTTTGTATAAATATGAGTTTACATAAACTCCAATTTTCAAAATACAACAATAATGACATATTTTAATATAAGATAGTAGTCAATAATCATAGCTACTATTCATAACTGTTAAATACATACGTAATTCTACTATATTTATAATTTTGTGAAATTATAATTCTTTTTCTTTGCAAGAAAGCGCCTACAATTGGCCAGCTCAGGAACAATGATTAACAAAGTAAATATTGGATGGAGCAACGGCGTGCAATGCAGCTCTAATGTATTCCATAATAAAGTTACTTCTTTTAAGTTGCATAGAGCCTGTTCGAGCACTGAAATATGTACGCAGTATGCAAAGCTATAATTTCCCTCGGGTCCTCCATGTTCTAGAATATTTTACTTTACTTGTACAATGCACACATCGAGATCTTATTTTGTATTGTTACTCGTATCTGCAGTAGAAGTTCATACAATGCAGTAATATAAATAATAAGATTCACTATAGAAAATAAAAAGTAATGATAGCCGAGTGGTTGGGTGGTCGGAATTTCGAGTCAAGAGACCCGAGTTCCATCCCTAGGAGGCAGGCGCGTACCAATGGGTTTTTCAAAAACTTATGTACGAATTACATCGTTGGCTTGGACATAAAGAAGGCGACGGGCTTACCACCTGTCACGTTGTACCGAAAATATCAGCGGTGGAAGGGGGGGTTGAAAGGACTTAATTGCCTAGACTAGACCTCTGTCTACCCCTGTATTGGGAATTGCGTAAAGATATTTATTTATTTTATTTATTTACGATAGGAAATTAAGAAAAAAGAAAACGTTAGAGTATGTAAGGATCGTGACACTGGTCTGTCTGTACTCCCTGATTGCCCCATCAGAGAAGGTGCGTGTAGATATAACAATACGAAATAATAACAAAGTGTTTGGGTGATCAGACTTTGAATCAGGAAACTCCGTCAGGAAAGTCAGACCCCCTGGAGTAAAACTCATCGTACCGATAAATTTTTCACGAAATTTAAGACGTTATCTATTGGACAATTTAATAAAGTTCTAAGATACCGATGTATAAATTTATAAATATACTATAAAAGCTCCAAGTTTATTAGATTATTTATATTCTCGGAAATTGTCTAGCTTTCAAACCCTCGAAATAAATCCAATTCACTCTGCAGTACTCGCACAGTACTCGCTATGAAGGGCATTATACCGCATGTCATTATACTTTCTCATTTACTCGTCGCATCCGGTCACTTGTCGTCCCCTCGGCTAAAATCGTCACTCAGTCCGAACGATGCCAATCAGGAATACGTACTGTACTCTTTGTTTAGACCACAGACAAGAATTGACTCAGACGTTACTTTGCGGAAATTAATTGTAAAGTTGTTATTGAAAAGTTACTTCGCACCATTCCGCATGCAAATATAAAAGGGATATGTTACCTGATCCGAAGAGCACCACCCTCCCCCACACACACACAAATGCGTGCACTAATTCCACTGTATGCACCACCACTACTACACTCAAACCAGGTAACATATACCACCAACGAAAACGCGACACGTGTTTCGCCGCAAAACAAGGCATTTTCAAGCGAGTAGACTGTACGGTGAGCGACCGAAGAGATTTGTTTTTCAATAACAACTTTACACAGACAAGTTTAGTTTTTTTTTTACTTTTTAGAAATTCGTTAACGCCAAATGTACTTTCTTACAGCGTGTATGCTACCTATTTTAATATTCCGAATAAATTAACCCAAAAAAAACCACTAAATGTCGAAGCTATGATTTTTGAGCTTTATGCATAGTGCAGCTTATTTGCTGGTTTATCGCCGATTTGAACCGAAATTATTTCAATTTACGCTCATTTACGTACATAACTACAATCAAATTGACTTTGAGTTGACACAATTAAATTAGGTCACGGTAGGCGAGTGGTTGAGTTATCGGAATTCGAGTCAAGAGATCCGAGTTCGTTCGGGTCGTACCAATGAGTTTTTTCAAAACTTATATACGATCGTATACACGATGGTTAGGTTGGGTTGGACATGGAGGCGGCGACAGGCATCACGTTGTCCCAAAAATAAGATCCGGTGAAATATGAGACTAAAACTAAATTGGATCGAAAGGACTAAATTGTCTAGATCTCTGTCTGCCCCAGTATAGGGAAATGCGTGAATTTTTATGTACGCATTTTCCCGCTACTGGGATAGACAATCTTTTTAGATAGACAGTCTTTAACGGTCCAACTTTTACAAAAACTTATTTGGAACAACATGACTGCCAACGGTACAACATACTTACACACATATACGAGTACATGTAGATAGATCAATTTTCATTACACAACAGTGTGAGCTTCCAGCGGGATTCTAACCCGCAATCGCGAAAGCAGGGCTTCTACCAACTAGGCAACCGGGTCGACAATATGGAAGTCTTTAGGCTTAACAAAGTTGAGCCACAGGTCAAGTTAGCGTTACTTTCAAAGGTCAAGTTTATAGTGACATTGGCCTCCACGTGGACGAGTTGCTAAGCAACGGGGAAATAAACAAATAATCACCTCCGTCTACCGCACGATTAGGTTTTCATTCATAATTCGAAATAAATGAAGAAACATCTCTTTAAAAGTGTAAATTGTGTTAAAAAATATATACAACTGTATGTAAAAGATAGCAGCTTACATTATAGTAAATGATCATTAATCAGTTTATACAACGGAATATAGGGTAGCAATTTATATTTAAGTTACTGATCTTTAAATGTTAATGTGAAATTTAAGTCCAACGTCCAATGGATCAAGTCCATTGGTGGGCACCTGAACATTGGAAAGTGCGTGGACCTAGGAGTGTTTCCTCGACATCTTCAGAGGGAGTTGAAGCTTCTCATGTTAAAAATGGTTGGCTTAGGCTTTTAGAATATAAGGTACCGTACAAATTTTATTTATTTATGTACTTAATTGCACACACCGTAACAATAGAATCATTTAGTTAGAAAGTTTACATTTAAAAAGTTTAGAAAAATGGTTGTCGAAGGGCGGCCATATCGCTAAAATAGCGATTACTTCCAGGCAGAACTTTCTTAAAAGAGATTATACAAAAGATTATATTCCGAGGGTGTTTACACCTTAATAAGGGAATCAGATAATAATTATATTCATATAATAAATAAATGTCAATAATATATAATTATATCCAATGTCGGTACGTTACTCTATAATAAAATTAACAGAATATTGGCAATATATCCCATGCATAAATATTCTTTGAAAAACCATTTAACTGATTGGTTATTGAGTCTGGACTATTTAACAACAGAATCTCTTATTACCACCATATCTTAATCATACTGTAGATGTCACGATAGCCGAGTTGTTGGGTGGTCGGAATTTCGAGTCGAGAGACCCGAGTTCGATCCCCAGGTGGCAGTACCAATGAGTTTTTCAAAAACTTATGTACGAATTTCATCGTTGGCTTAGACATAAAGGCGGCGACGGGCTCACCACCTGTCACGTTGTCCCGAGAATATCTTCGGTGGAAGGTGGGTCAAAGGGACTTAATTGTCTAGACTTGACCTCTGTCTACCCCTGTATTGGGAATTGCGTGAAGATATTTATTTATTTATTTATTATTTATACTGTAGATGTACGAACAAACACACACTCACACACACACACTCACATGCACACACGCACACACACTCTTATTTTACAATTATTTGTTTTATCTATCTAACATACTTTCTTCATGTTTTTGCTGTCATGTTGAGACGATAACTTTACTGTAAAGGGACGAGGGTCTGGTGATTAGTCATACAGGTTGAACCTAATACTGACACCAGGTTCTCACAAAATATTTTATTAATTATAATGTTACTAATCTTAAGTTTTATAAATTGTGAGAACAAATAAATAAACAAATTATTATTATTAATAATAATATATACACAAACAGAAATTAACACATAGGAAGGATACAAATTTTAACAGGTCTTGTCGTTTTATTATTTTCATATAATTTTTATCGTCATTCATTTTCCTAATACTGTGATAGACAAGTCTAGACAATTAAGTCCTTTCGACCGATCTTCCAAAACGTACTCTCTGCCCGTAGAGGGTCCATCTTGCCCGTAGGGGGTCAGTATTGTAAGTGAAGCATCCATGCTCTGCAATTAACTCCTTTGTCAGCCTATTACTTCACAAATGCGCCACTCCAGTACAACCGTTAATTGTTCATAACCAACATACAAAAGAGCTGAGGTTATTTTTTGAAACCTGTCCACGTACATAGGTGAGTCATGCGAGGCCGTATGCAAAACTTTGTTATGTAACGAAGGTTACGACTGGCTGCGAGTCGTGACTAATCCGCGCAAAGGCAACCGACTGCACGACCATCGAGACGAATGCATGCGGCGTATCGATATCAGGCATCCGATTTATAGGAATGCGATGCGGGTTGACGACCTTACGTTGTGCTCCTTTATTAGATTACTAGTTGTTACACGCAGCTTCGCTGGCGTGGAAACCCTTTATCGTGATTTTTTTCTGGGTTATTTAAAAAGTATCATAAGTCAAGCCGCCTAGACATACAGAAAAAATACACTTTTTAACTAAGGAAGTAAAAATAGTTCTTTATCGCCGTAACGGACTAAGGTCGATGACTGTTGAGTCAGACGCGGGCGCCGTTTAAGGGCATTACAGGCCGTATGCTCTAAGACCTACGCCCGGCTCACCTTGGATGACAGGATGCGAATGGTAAACATCTTTGGACCGAGCAAAGTAGGAAAAAAGCAACGCCTGTTTGCTTTTTGTTTAAATCATTTTACACACATCTCGTAAAGAATTATTCAGAGGATAATTAAAGAAATATTCTCTGAATAATTATTTACGTAATTAGACGACCATCGTGGACGAGTGGCGTAAACACAGATTTCCGAAGTGTCGCCATCTCGAGGTCTTCGGGGCTCGATTCCCGGACGGCCAAGAAGAAAGAAAAATCACTTCTTCTACATTTTCTCGGGTCTGGGTGTTTGTGGTGCCATCGTTGTTTCCGATTCCCATACCTGAAGTGCCTTACCTTCTTACATTGGGATCGGAGTAATGTATGTGTTCTATATATGTATTTATTTATTCTAATAGAAAGCACTTGTTTCGTGACTGCTTGCTTCACAACCAGTAAAAATAAGCAGGAAATAGGAATCTCCCTTTGAGAGGATTTGGCCAGTGGATTAGCGATCTGAGAACCAGATCCTTCGCACCTTAGACGTTTTTGATAACCGGGTCAGCACAAAAAAATTATTAACAGCATTTTCATTGAGCTCAACTGCGAAAGATGACATCGAGAAGAAACCTGTCGATGAATTTTTTGGTATTAAAAATGAAAATCAATCAAGCACTAAGTAAAAAGTTGTGTTTTCAATATTTTTATAGATACTTTGCTCGATATACCCTCGACGATTTCATTTCGACGAAAATCGAAATACAGTTGTAATCTTGCGCAGATCAAAATATATATTTCAGTACCGATGTTTTTTTTAAACCGACAGATATATTTTCTGTGTGAATTTCCTTCATATATCCCCTGACTACTTATGAATAAAGATCAAAGGAATTTAAATAGTACCGAAGAGATTGAATGTTACTCTCACTCTAAAGCTATATAATTCGGGTATGCATCTTGGGTTGAATTAATTACCGCAATTAACGTAACACTCAATTTTCAATAACAAGTCAGTTTTGAATCAGTTCTGATAAGTTCCTTTCACAGTTGTTATCTATTCAATGTAAATAGATATAAATATATATCATAATAGTATATTTATGTACATGTAGTAAATACGAGTATATCCAAACAAGGTTTGCCAATCGGTTCGCCCACGCGCTAATTATACCAGTAATTTATGTCACTGTTATTTAACTGCACGATATTCCTTTCACTTGATTACCACGACAAATTAACAGTGGTTTTATTTTAATATAGTTTTCGGAAAAAATTATAAATTATAATGTATATATTTTGTAGGCATTTTTACAATTTTCGTGGCAATGATTCCGGTCTAAAAATTCCATTCACGTAAATAAAATCAAAAATGGATGGCATCATAGACGTGTTGGTAGTGAACCTGCTTTCAGGCAGGGGTTGCGGGTTTGTGCCTATGGAGATTCGTATCATTTGTATGATGAATATGAATATTTGTGCTGGTACTACAACTTGTTTTGGCTGGTGTTCAAGCATTTATATACAAACATTTTATATATGTATGTGAATAGTAAAAGTAAATATATTTTTATGTAATTACATTGTTCCGTTAGCTTAGCACTACGAAGACGATAGACTGACCACTTGTCACGTTATCCCGAATAAGCTTCGATGAAAAGTGTGTCGAAAGGACTCCACTGTCCTAGAGGTGAAGGACAGTGGAGTAAGCCCGTCGCCGCCTTTTATGTCCAAACAAACGATATAATTCGTACATAAGTTTTTCAAAAAACCCATTGGTACGAGCCTGCCACCTGGGAATCAAACTCGAGTCTCTTGACTCGAATTCCGATCACCCAATCACATGTGTGACTACTACTAACTAAAGTTACGCTACTATTTAATTATAACATAAATACAAATGTATAATTTAAAAAGGCGTATAAGTCAAACTATTTTTATCCTCTATACAAAATTCAATGTCTTGTAAGCGTCAGTCATGGCTGCCTGGATTTATTTAAGTCCTATCGAATACCGGCAATTAATATGATGGCTTTAATTAACTCTACAAGCTTCGTTAAGTGCCAGAGCTAATTGGCTTTAAGTGCAGGTTCTCGTTGCAATACGATTACGTTTGTAGCGAACGTGCGTGTCCTGTTGATGTACCGGGAATACTAATTGTAGCAACCTTGCTTGTATTTGTAAATGATTGCAGATTGTAAGCAAATTTTACGCACTACACTGTAGCTGTGACGCCCGCATCTTTCATCGGTCAGTAACCTACCCGCTGAACGAATTTAAAACATTTGTTTAAAATATACACCAATATGGCTGCCGTATATGGCTCACTACCGTATTAAATGATGGGAGATATTTTTTTAACCTGGTTACAACGTAGATCGCAAAAGGTTACTAATAAATTAAGTAATGGTACACAGACTTTATGTCTTTCTGCTGGCCGGTAACGCATCGGCTATTCCTCCAGTATTACAGATGTTCATTAACGGCGGTAATCACCTACCATCACGTGTGCCACCTGCTCGTTTGCAACCATTTTCTAAAAAAAATTTTTAACGCAGCAGTTGATACAAGCTGAAGCAACAACTCTCAAGTAACACTTTAGTTAACTTTAATTTTTAAATAAATTGACAATACATTATATTGACAATACAATTTTTAATTTTTTGATAAATTGACATTTGGAAATTGTTTACTATTAGTTTAGTGCCGTTAAAACGTAACACAAATTATTTATTTATTATACTTCTTCAAGGAATTCCCGAATACTGGGGAAGGTAGAGATACAGACAATAATGTCCTTTCGACCCGCTTTTCGCCAAAGCTTAATTGGGGCCACAACAAAATTGATAACAAAAATTGAGAATGTGATTTTCGTTAAACGATATTAATGACACATTTTCAAATAAGTTGAGAAGTAATTAATATTGTCTATCATATTTAATCACATATAAGACTACTAGGTTGAAACCGCGAATTGGTCCGCGCATTACATCGAAATTCCTGCGGAATGATTTAAATTTCTGGAGTTAAAAGTATCTTACATCTCTCTCCAGACCCTTAATACTACAAAACAAAATCCATAAATTAGCCATTAATCGTATTTCACATCTCTACCAAAGAAACAATTTCATCAAAACTGTTTCCGGAACAAAAAGCATCTTATATTAAGGTTAAAGTCTATTTCATCCGAATCCGTATGCGAGCATGATTGGATGACAAACATCCAAACGTCTAAACATCCATAGAAACTTCCACTTTTATGTTATTAAGCAAAAGTAATGTTTCAACTAAGCATGAGAGCTTTTATGACAATGACAATGGTCTAATGGCAAACTTGTTGTATATACTTACAGGAACCACCCGAAACATTGGGTTCAATTTTAACAAGCCTTAATCAATAATCGAACAATTGAAACAGATCAATGTCGTTGTTTCTTTCAACATCATATGACCTTCTAAGAAGCGTTCCGAATTGCCGGAAGCGTTCGACTCAATAGAACAATGACATTAGCGATCGGTGAGCAGGTTGTCTCCGAGTGGAATGACGCGTAGGCGCCAGCCTCCCGCTACGGAAACGAAATGGTGCACTGCTATGTACGTAAGCGGAGCGATTTAGATTCGAATTCAACTTTTGCAATAAGCAGTCTGTGTTGTCGAAATTATATTTAATTTAGTCTCATAGCTTTGTTTACACTCCTATTTGAAGTCACAAATGGTTAGGAGTATATAATACTGACCCAGCTGACTCCTAGGTTGAGAGGAGTCCACCACCAGATAAATATTTAGTGGTCGTGGTGGCTTACCTTCCTCGAAGTGCAATTTGTCAAAGTTCGCTCGCGGCTTTCCTCTACAACACATCTACTATCCGCTTTTTATAGAATAAAAATAAAGAAAATGTATACATATGTGAAAATGGAATCGATATTAATTCCACTATCTAGATTTGAATCACTAGTATTTTGTGTATCTTCGTATCTTTTTCGTTTTGTGTATCTTCACCACCTGTCACGCAATTCCTAATACAGGGGTTGACAGAGATCTAGTCTAGACAATTAAGTCCTTTCGACCCACCTTCCACTGAAGATATTTTCGGGACAACGTGACAGGAGGTGAGCCCGTCGCCATCTTTATGTCCAAGCCAACGATATAAATTGTACATAAGTTTTTAAAAAACCCATCGATACGAGATCGCCAGCTGGGGATCGATCTTGTTTCTCTTGACTAGAAATTCCGACCATCCAACCACACGGCTATCGTATTCTTTGTATAAAAATAGCTTTTGGTTAGCACGACTTATGTTACATCACAAAGACTGCAGAGCTGCAGAGCCGCCTTACCGTCCTTAAACTTCCTACAGATACATTAAAGGATATTAAACGGCCTACACATATGTTTTTACTTGATATTATTTTTTTTATTACAGCTAGCAAAGACATTCTGTTTTATACCTATAGTAAACTAATAACTTAGAGCTAGTCGCGGCCATTAAAACTGGATGCGGGTCCATATCTACATGGATATTTCATTGTCAATAATCTAAGCAACACCGTTATGCTAAAAACATATTATATTGAAATGTCACGATAGCCGAGTTCGATCCCCAGGTGGCAGGCTCGTACCAATGGGTTTTTCTAAAAACTTACGTACTAATAATACCGTTGGCTAGGACATAACGACAGCGACGGGCTCACCTCCTGTGACGTTGTCCCGAAAATATATTCGGTGGAAGGTGGGTCTTAACTGTCTTGACTAGACCACTGTCTATCCCTGTTTTGGGAATAGCGTGAAGATATTTATTTCATTATTATTTATATTGAAATCTGCAGAATTTTTAATCAATCATTAACACTAATTATTCAATCTAATAATAACGCATTTAAGCTTCATATTTCAAAGACTAAACAAGAAAGTATACAAGCTTTGTGGCTATATTCCCAATACTTTGGTTGACGCTAAGGGTACTGATGTTAGTAGGTCTAGACAAGTTAGTCATTTGGACTAGAGTTTTGTAAACATCACATGTGGTTAGCCTGTTGTCATCTTAGTGTCCAAAATAAGTGTCAAATAATTCATTGGCACGTGCCTTCCTCTTAAAGATTCGGATTTAATCGGGTTATAATTGAATATTAAAAATATAGCTTTTATATTTTAGCTGATTATAAATTATATGCTGTGTCGAAATTTCAAATAAGTTTATAATTGAAATTTTTAGAATGTCCGTACAATAATTACCTACATCCGTATTCCTGTGTATGGAACCTACGGTTTGCGCATTGGCAACACGACATATAAGGAAAGTTAACCGCGGTATTGAGAACTAAGCCCACGACCTGTGTGACAGATTTGTGCAATTTACTAAATTGTTGTATCTAGTGCAATATTTGCTGGTACATTGCACAGTTTGTTAGACTCATTAGATTTGTTACATTCTATAATTCTTTAACTATGGGTTACGAGTGGTTTGGTGGTCGGAATTCGAATCAAGAGACCCCGAGTTCCGTCCCCAGTTGGGAGGCTCGTGCCTATGGGTTTTTTTAAAAAACTTATGTACGATTTAAATCGTTGGCTTGGACACAAAAACTGCGATGAGCTCACCACCTGTCACGTTGTCCCAAAAATGTCTTCTGTGGAACGTGGGTCGAAAAGACTTCATTGTCGAGATTTCTGTCTACCCCTATATTGAGAATGGCGTGAAGAGATTTTTTTCTTAAAATTAACTACATCATTAACAATACTCTCGCTGTTGCCAATACTAGGGTAGACAATTAAGTCTATTCGGCCCACCTTTCTCCGAAGACATTTTTTGAGGACAACGTGACAGGTGGTAAGCCTATCCGTCTTTAGCCAACGATATAATACACCAGACGAAGTCGATAGAAGCTAAATAAATAAAAATATGTTAAAATATTAATAGACATTGTTGTTCTCAGGCTCGGTTTCAACAGAAACAGCTTCAGGAAAGGGAGCTGAAGATTGCGTCACTGTATGAAGCTCAGCAAGCGCGAGCACTGGATAAAGTCCGTCTCTCTCCAAGTAACGCCAGCACCGTCACCACAACCACACAGCCCGCCGCACATCATCCAGGAAAGGTATATAATCTGTAACTGTTTATTAAGTCACTATTGCCGAGTGGTTGGGTGATCGGAATTAGAGTCTATTGACCCGAGTTCGTCGAGGACTTAATAGTCTAGACCTCGGTCTACCCCTGTATTGGGAATGGCGTGAAGATATTTATTCATATTTTATAGATATTTATATTTTATTTATTTTTTTGGAACTGTTTATTTTTTATAGGATAAGACGGTAAACTAGCAAGTACTTATCCACCTCTACGGAACTGAACTTTCATCAGCAGGTTCCCTCAGTCGCCTCTTACCCACCTTACGGGAAGAAAAGGAGTGGCTTATTTTTACGCCGATATTAGCTCAGTCTATTTTTTTCTCTCCACAGGTTCGACAAATGTTCGAAGAGCGCAGAACAAAAGCCGGGATCGACAAGAGCTACCCACTCCAGCCCATACACAACACAGAGAGACCGAAGCCACGAAATCCCTTGCCCAATGGATTTTCCAAGGTCACCACCAACTCCCGAGTCACGGTAGAAAAGAAAACAGCGAGGACAAACGTTAACAGCACGCATAGTATAAAGAAACAAATTGTAAGTTATTTTGAATACTGCTAGATCAAGTAAGTATCGGCCCGATAGTAAGTCACGATAGCCAGGTTCCATCCCCAGGTGGCAGGCTCGTACTAATGGGTTCTTCAATCGAAGGTGGGTCGAAGGGACTTAATTGTCTAGACTACACCTCCGTCTACGCCTGTATTGGAAATTGCGTGAAGATATTTATTTATTTTAAGTACTTATCGGCCCGATAGCCCATGTGATCACTGCCGACAGTGAAACTGCCTTCGAGGCAAGTTCAAGTGTTGCCGGTTCATATCCGGCTACGTTACGTTTGCTGTAATTGCCGCAATTGGTGAACGGATTATTTAACATCTAAAACGTTGCCAGTGCTACTTGCTACTAGTCGTCCCTTACGACACCCACATGAAAAAAGAGGGCGGTGCATTCTTATGCCGATACCACATGGTCTATTTTACATATCAAGGATCGTTCTATTCGTGAGTTTTGTTAGGAGCTACTAAAAATCCCAACAGCAACAACATCTTAAAAATCCCAACTTAAACATACTCTTTTCGAAAGCTTGTTTCTTTCTGGTACTGTGCTTTCATCCTGGTACTGTGCTGAATGAGCTTTGGACCCTTATTCTGCGGACACATAGCGCTTTACCTAGTTACTTGGGCTCTTTTAGGCAATTTCAGGACAAGAGGTAGCTTGCAGCAGAAAGGTAGCGGTAAGTTGCCTAACCTAGAAGCATATCATACAGCTCGATCCCAAATCAAGACTTACTCACGAACTACATCTTCGCTCTAGTAACCATGCCTCTGGTGTTCCGCACCAATCCGTTTGCTATTGCAAATATATATTATAAGAGAGGTGAAGGTCCTGCAGTGGACTTTTAAAGAGGGTAAAAATAACATCTCTACAATGAATGAAAATCTTTTTGTTACTAGAACCTCTATGGTTTTTTTTTTCAGGTACAAAAAACTGAAAACATTGTGAACGTCTCTGGCGACCATAACCACAACCACGAATTAGATATTAATTCAATAAAAGATACGGTAAATATTATTTGTAATTCTATATAACTATTATTTTATTGTCTAGTTAACATAAACAAATTGACGAATCTTTATTTATCTTTCCGTATATAGTTTGTTTTATTCTTAGAGTACTTTATGAAATATCTACGACTACAAAGTTCCTATCACTGGAAAAGATAAAACATATTTTTTCCAAAAAAAAAAAAACTTTGAAAAATATTTAGTATGCGCAACCCATCACCGAATGTGATGTATTTAATATATGAAACATTTCATGGGTTTCACAAATGTCGATAAAAGACGACGATTCGACGTACAAGGTTTAAACTTTCACAGTGTTATTAATTATCTACATAATAAGGCAGCCAATATAACAGCAGAATCAAGTCAACGGCTCCCTAACGCCCCCCGATGAAGTGGACAAAGCGAAGAACAACTGTCTCCTGGAGGACGAGACGTTCCCGGAAGCGTTGGCGCCCACGCCCACACCGAGATCTCCCGAACCTAAACTGGAAGTTAAAAAAATTGTACAAAGGTACGTAGTAATTTGTGTTCAACTTAATTATTATACAGGGGGATAACCATGTGGATATATCACGTGGTAGAGGCCAAACGGCAGTTTCTGCGGCTGAATGGACGGGCCGGCTGGTCAGGAGTACGGTATCGAAGGACTTCGGAGTGGAGTATAGGCATCTTGTGCTTCTGTGCCCTGCGAGTAAGGTTACCGAAGTCCCACAACTCTTCTTACATAACGGCCACTGTCTCCATATCTCCCATAACAGAGGGCTATTATAGCCCTCTGTTATGGGAGATATGGGCGCCACGCATGGCAGGTAGATCACCACCTTGTACCTTTGACGATGCTGCCAATCATCGGTCTATCAAATTTTTGTCTAGTAATGCCTATTTCTTCCACTTTACTAATGTACTACATTACTCTCCCTTTTCATGTGACTATACATGAGCTGTCTGTGACGGTACATGACTGCATATGTCACTGTAATTAGTTACAATTAGTCGAGCGATTCGTCTTTTGATCCCTGTTCAAATAAAAACTCGATTAAAATCGAGCAGACATAGTATTTTAATCGGAAACCAGCTTGCCAAACGTATATTATAGCAAATCTTTCTTACTGTTTAGGCCTATATTTTGCAGTCATTGTAAGGTCACATGTTATGATATACAATACCGCCTTTTCCGTAGGTGCCGTAAGAGGTGACTAATAGAAAAGCCTTTAAAATGCAATTGTTTAAAAATTGAGAGTCGTGTCTCTACTTTTATGGTCTCTGTGAGAAAATCAAATGGAATTAAGTAGCCAGAACGTATCCCGAATCAACGATTTTTAGAATCCTTGTCTGTTTTTGTCTATTTGAAAGGATTTAAACCACTGAACGGATTTTGGTTCTGTTGTTGATTCCAATAGAAGGGCGACCGTATAACAATCTCAATCGATCTCCAGAATTAAACAGAGGGGTAATCAGTAACCATATTACCTATATCGTCTGTTTCTTTTCCTATGAAAAGCAATATAAATTAGCAAACAAACATTCAGTTCATGGTAAGTGACTATCCACGTCCATGTACACCCGCATTACCAGAGGGGGTGCGTTGACGTCCTTTAAGAAAGGATTTAGGCAAGTCTAATGAAAATAGGAAAACGGAAAGAGATAGTGGCTTGTGTGTTAGCACAAGTTGTATCTACTTCACGACGGCATGTATTATACAAGTCACTCCTCTCCTGGGGAGCCGTCTAATAAATGCAACGGCAAAGTAGCCTCTTGGATCTACTACGTAATACATTTCGTGTGAATTTCCCAAAATGCCTCCCACATTCGTCATCTCCGACACGCTATAACATACAGTAAAATACAATGCTACGTTTTATATTAAAATCCTTACTTCTTTGCACGTGCATACAAAAGTAAAGAGAGGTGGCCACTTCTACGCGTACGAAGCCGCGGATAGAGACTACATAAGTATCATATAAATGATAAATCTAGAAATTAATTATTTCCGGATTCTTCTGTACTTGTGGTGTGAGACTTTGCTTCTTACCAATATGTGATTATGTAAACGGGAAGTATATAGGTATACCCTATAAATTGTGATTTACTTGCGAAAATATTGTCGGCATTACTGGCTCACAACTCCACACTTACAGTACCACATTAGACTTTCAATCGTTTCTGAAATAAGAGTCTTTGGTAGAGTTAAGATCAGACAAAGTATTATAGTAGACTTTTTTTTTTCTTTTGAGGTACGGAACCCTTACAACTCTAAGATATGTTTTTTTTTCTTCTCCGCTACAGAAATTCTGTACCAAAACGAGCAACCAGCCCTACGAAGCCAAGGGCAACCAGCCCTACGAAGCCAAGGCCGAAACCGTCATCGGTGACACCTACGAGACGAGGCGCCGCAGAAAACTCGGTAAGTTCCTTTAAGATATTCCATTTAATATACAAATTATTATTATTATTATTATTCCAGGCGGTTCTCCTACCTGCATTTTCGTCTTTTGATAGTCTTCTGGAAAAATTAAAATGGGCACAATATTCGCTATTTAATTATCTATCGATTTATTAGAACTAGTTCCAAATTAAAATAGTATTTTGAGAAACCGCGGGCATTTTTTTCAGTCGGCTTATCATGATTCGAAGTAGGCAATGGTTAAGCGTAGGTAGTTAATGAATAAATATCTTCACGCCATTCCCAATAAAGGGGTAAACAGACGTTTAGAAAATTAAGTCATTTCGACCCACCTTCCACCGAAGACATTTTTGGGACAACATGACAGTTGGTGAGCCCGTTGCTATCTCAAAGTCAACGATAATTCGTACATAAGTGTTTTGAAAAAACCCATTGGTACGAGTCTACCATCTGGTGATCGAACTCGGGTCTCTCGACTCGAAATTCCGACTATGCTACAACTCGGCAATCATAACACAATTTAGTACGGCGTAGGTAGTAGAGAATGAATTAATGGAACTTTTACCTAGAGTAAGACGGTAGATATCTAAACTACTTTACTGTGTAGAAACGGATTTCCCTTTTTCAGACGGCTTATCAGAATCGCAGTAGATAAAGGCAAAAAAGGTCTTTAAGTCGTTAAGTCTTCTCTGCTACGAGTACCTGTGCATAAACTAATATTATACTTACTGATGAGCTAATGCGTGCATTCAATAAAAATTAATATTGAGACTTTTGTTCGCGGGTACGAATCCCCCGCACGTGTCATTTGATTTAATTTTTATGTTTACGCAATTTGCATACTGTGCTAAGGTCTTGACAATGGAGTCCTTTCGACCAACTTTTCACCAAAGTTCATTCGGGACAAAGTATAAGATAAGTGGTGAGCCTGTCGTCGATTGACGATCGTATTATCAGACACTTTTGCTGCTTAATTTAGTTTAATACTTATAATTAAGAAATGCATTATTCTCTGTTTCGCCAAGGGTTTTTTTGACTGGTAGAGAATGCTATAAGGCATTAAGTCCGCCCATTGTTACCTTTTATTAGGTGTCAATAAACTATAAATAAATAAAATTCCGTCATCAGTCGGTAGCTTCCACCATTTTCAAAGAATGTACATTAGAGGTCTCTTTCGTCACGGATTCAAACGGATGAAGAAGAGGAAACGTGTCAACGTCCAGCGTAAGTTAACCGTAAGGACGTCGATTAATTAAAATTGCTAAATATGTATACAAGAAATTATCACTAAATTATGTTAATTTAACAAATAACAACACAATGGTTGTAATAAACATTTTCTACGAAAACAATGATTGCAATGAACAATAAAAGAGAGATACTTGATCTATAACTATGTTAAAATGTATTAAAAACAAAACTTATGTCATGTCTCGTCGACGAAACCGACATGACAAACGCCAGTGCTGTCAAACTTGTGTAAATTTCTGTATTGCAAACATTTTCGGAAAGCGAGAATGATTTAAAATTTCGTGTATTTCCCGTCAAGGTTCCAGAGGCCAGCAAACCACGGGCAGCCATGCAAAGGAGCTCCAACACTGTAAATATTCTTTTCACATATGCATACTTACTTATCTTCACGCACAATCCCTGACGGGGTAGCCAGAGAACAGATCGCCAAGTGTCACGATCCCTACATACTTCACTTTTACTTTTACTTATACTTTCACTTATGCTGTAATAATGTTACAGGAATAATTGAAATGATAGATAGCAACAGGCTTCTCGAACCCCTCACGAATAACACTCAAATCAAAAACAATTATTTATAAAAAAAATATCTTCCCGAGACAGACCGAGGTCTAGTCTAGACAATTAAGTCCCTTCGACCCACCTTTCACCGAAGATATATTGGGGACGACGTGACAGGTGGTGAAATTCCGCTCAAACAACCATTCGGCTATTGGGAATCCAATTATTTATTATTAATACAATTATTTAAAGATAAAAGAAATTGTCCCGGGCGAAAATCGATCAATTTGCTCGCTAAATTGCATCGAAACAGTTTGTGCCATCGAGGAGAGATTTATTAAAACCTCAAATAATAATAGAATTAAGTTAATCGTTAATGAAATAAATGAAAAACGCAGCCGAGTAGTTGGGTGATCGGGATTCGAGTCAAGACATCAGGGTCCAATGGCTTTTTCAAAAACTTAAGTACCAATTATGTGGTTGGCTTGGACATACAGACGGCGACGGGCTCACCACCTGTCGCGTTGTCCCAAAAAATCGGTGGAAGGTGGGTCGAAAGGACTTAATTATCGAGACGTCTGTCTACCCCAATATTGGAAATGGCGTGACGATATTTCTTTAATGTTTAGGTGAAACGCTTACATCTGTTTATTGTAAAGAGGACTTACGAGTATATGTGATTTCTTTGACCGTTCAATTTCGCGCTAAATTATTTATTTTTACTTTCGCCTCACATTAACCAGGGAACAAAATGTATTCTCACTCTGCCAAATATACACCACAGTAATTACAGTTAGTTAAGCGAAAAATTTATTCTACGGAACAAAGTTTAGTCACAAAGCTTCTTTTGTTTTGTTTTTTTAATTTGTTTATTTTTAAATTTTTCCAGGTAATCAATAAAGTACCATCGGTGCGTTATTTTTTATTTATTTATTTTCTGTTTCTGTAGCGAATAGCTATTTCGAAGTCTTAATTAACCATAAACAGTATTGTTATAAGTTTTTTTGAACTGTAAATATATATTATTTCGAATTTCCAGGACTAACTCGTACTGGAGTAGCTTCCACAGCTTCTCTTACGAAAAGAATGTAGAACTTTTCCCAGTATACTAGAATTATTAGATGACGTCTTATTTTATCTGTAACGTAGCTTCTTTATCAACTTTGTGATTTGAAACTCGATAAAAGGAAAAAGCGACACTAAAAAGAGACAACAACATACACACATAACGGCCTGTGAAAGTCCAGCACGGGACTTAGGTATCTTCCTTATGAAGAATTTACAATCATCGTTGGGCTAAGAAAACGAATTGGCAGATGGCGGGTACGTCGGTTTTACAAGGTGACTTCTTTAAGGTACCGGGTTCGATTCCTGGTCGGGTCAGTGTCGAATTCAACACTTTCTATATTTTCTCGAATCTTTTAATATTAACTTTTAATATTAATAAATAAATAAATAAATATCTTCACGCAATTCCCTATACAGGGGCAGACAGAGGTCTAGTCTAGACAATTATGTCCCCTCGACCCTCTTTCCACCGAATACATTTTTGGGACAACGTGACAGGTGGTGAGTTAATCGACACCTTTTAACATTAACTTTCGCGCCATATATTTTCTTCACCCTACCTATATATTACGTACGGTGTTATACAAGTGCTTCAGCCACTTTGGGTCAGCGTATATGATGTTGTCCCTATCTATGTATGTATTAGATTTTAGTTGTACGCGCGCATCAGACGACAGCTGGCAAGAGCCGCATCTATGTATGTATGTATTATTTGTGCACGCGCGCATCAGACGCCGACTGGCAAGAGCCGGTCGTCGGGCGGCGGCGGGGGGGGGCCGGGCGCGGCGGCGGGCGGCGGAGGGGGGGAGGCGTGCGCGGTGTGCGGGCGCCACTTCGCGCCCGACCGGCTGCCCAAGCACCAGGACATCTGCAAGAGGGCGCACGCCAAGAGGCGCAAGCCGTTCGACGCGCTCAAGCACCGGCTGGCCGTGAGCGAATATATTGTCTTACATCCCTTTTATAGGAAGACGTGCTACCAGTGCAGCAGATGATACTGCGGATGACGCCTGCGAATCAAAACGAAATATCTTCACACCAATCTAAGGCCGGCAACGCATCTGCTATGCCTCTGGTATTGCGGGTGTTCATGGGCGGCGGGCACTTACCATCACGTGAGCCACCTGCTCGTTTGCCTCCCTTTTCTATAAAAATTAAAAAAAAATCGTAGGCAGAGTAAGATACATACATAGATACATACATTCATACATACATTACTGCCTACGTACCAGACATATTGCAGCTTAGACGCAGCTGCTCGTCACCGGTCGGCATATTTTGGTGTGGTATTTTTAGGAGTCGGTAGCCATTGATATTACCATGGCTTTTCTCTTAGTAGCACACGACACCTACGAGCAGAAAGGGGGTGGCAAATTCTTAATCCGGTACTACCACCACCACACGCACTGACTACTTAAACCTGGTCACACTTCGAGATCACTCAGTCTATTGGCTATATATTGGCTATATATCAAAATCCATAGCATTTGACAGACAACAAATATAGATAATTGCCATGGCTACCATGGCAATTTGTCACTCTCATAAAAAACTTTACGTATATATTGTAATTTTTTACGTAATATATGTAATTTTTCTATGTATACATATACATAAAAAGTTATATGTCTGAGGAATAATAATAGAATCCTAATACAAAAAAAGGGAAAGGCGAATATCTTACAGTCTAAGTAACAATCGCGCATTACTTGGCTGAGATACGTTAGATTTTAAAAGGGTTTGTTGCGAATAGAAAACGCATTTCGGTCGATAGTGGCGAATATAGGTATGTTATTACTGCCTGGTAGAGCCATTCGACGTAAATCTGTCGGTCTGCAGTGTCTCTCTGACGGTGGCAAATACCATTTTCAAAGCTTTTGCTTTTAATCTGTTATAGGGGATATGTACTAATGAAACATTTTCCAAATTTATGTCTTACAATGAAACAGGGCACTGATGCTGAGACATACAAGGCAAGCATTCACTTGCATGCATTTATACTTTTTTATATTTTTATTAAACACTGACTAAATAAATAAATATCTTCACGCAGTTCCCAATACAGAGGTAGACAGAGGTCTAGTCTAGACAATTATGTCCCTCGACCCTCTTCGCCATATATTTTCTTCACCCTACCTATATATTACGTACGGTGTTATACAAGTGCTTCAGCCACTTTGGGTCAGCGTATATGATGTTGTCCCTATCTATGTATGTATTAGATTTTAGTTGTACGCGCGCATCAGACGACAGCTGGCAAGAGCCGCATCTATGTATGTATGTATTATTTGTGCACGCGCGCATCAGACGCCGACTGGCAAGAGCCGGTCGTCGGGCGGCGGCGGGGGGGGGCCGGGCGCGGCGGCGGGCGGCGGAGGGGGGGAGGCGTGCGCGGTGTGCGGGCGCCACTTCGCGCCCGACCGGCTGCCCAAGCACCAGGACATCTGCAAGAGGGCGCACGCCAAGAGGCGCAAGCCGTTCGACGCGCTCAAGCACCGGCTGGCCGTGAGCGAATATATTGTCTTACATCCCTTTTATAGGAAGACGTGCTACCAGTGCAGCAGATGATACTGCGGATGACGCCTGCGAATCAAAACGAAATATCTTCACGCCAATCTAAGGCCGGCAACGCATCTGCTATGCCTCTGGTATTGCGGGTGTTCATGGGCGGCGGGCACTTACCATCACGTGAGCCACCTGCTCGTTTGCCTCCCTCTTCTATAAAAATTTAAAAAAAAATCGTAGGCAGAGTAAGGTACATACATAGATACATACATTCATACATACATTACTGCCTACGTACCAGACATATTGCAGCTTAGACGCAGCTGCTCGTCACCGGTCGGCATATTTTGGTGTGGTATTTTTAGGAGTCGGTAGCCATTGATATTACCATGGCTTTTCTCTTAGTAGCACACGACACCTACGAGCAGAAAGGGGGTGGCAAATTCTTAATCCGGTACTACCACCACCACCACACGCACTGACTACTTAAACCTGGTCACACTTCGAGATCACTCAGTCTATTGGCTATAGTGACTATCAAAATCCATAGCATTTGACAGACAACAAATATAGATAATTGCCATGGCTACCATGGCAATTTGTCACTCTCATAATAAACTTTACGTATATATTTTAATTTTTTACGTAATATATGTAATTTTTCTATGTATACATATACATAAAAAGTTATATGTCTGAGGAATAATAATAGAATCCTAATACAAAAAAAGAGAAAGGCGAATATCTTACAGCGTAAGTAACAATCGCGCATTACTTGGCTGAGATACGTTAGATTTTAAAAGGGTTTGTTGCGAATAGAAAACGCATTTCGGTCGATAGTGGCGAATATAGGTATGTTATTACTGCCTGGTAGAGCCATTCCACGTCCATCTGTCGGGCTGCAGTGTCTCTCTGACGGTGGCAAATGCCATTTTCAAAGCTTTTGCTTTTAATCTGTTATAGGGGATATGTACTAATGAAACATTTTCCAAATTTATGTCTTACAATGAAACAGGGCACTGATGCTGAGACATACAAGGCAAGCATTCACTTGCATGCATTTATACTTTTTTATATTTTTATTAAACACTGACTAAATAAATAAATATCTTCACGCAGTTCCCAATACAGAGGTAGACAGAGGTCTAGTCTAGACAATTAAGTCCCTTCGCCCCACCTTCCACCGAAGATATTTTCGGAACAACGTGACAGGTGGTGAGCCCATCGCCGTCTTTAAGTCCAAGGCAACGACATAATTCGTACATAAGTTTTTGAAAAACCCATTGGTACGGGCCAGCCACCTGGGGATCGAACTCGGGTCTCGTGACTCGAAATTCCGACCACTCATCCCCTCGGCTATCGTGACTTTTTTTTGACTTTGAACATTGACTATTGATTTTTTAAACATTGATTAAAGTAGCAGTAATAATATACAATATATTCAAGCATTTACCAATACTGGGACTGTCAAAGGTTCTTCTTCAAAGACATTTTAGTTCTTTCGGCCCACATTTCAACATCGTCGTCTCACTGTGTAAGCAAACAATGCAATATACTTAACATCGAGCACATATGTTCAACGCATAAATGTTTGCTCTTAGCGAAATTCGAACTCGCAATTCTCAGCTATAAACAGTGGTAGAACCACGCATCAGCTTTTGTTGTTGCATGAATGGGCCGGCTCGACCGGGGAAGTACCACGACCTCACAGAATACCGGCGTGAAGTAGAAGTCTAAGGAACTTCTGCGTTTCGTCTGGTGACTGCAGGTAGCCGGAGGCCCACACCTTTTTCAAAGGCCGGCATCTGCTATGCCTCTAGTATTGCGGGTGTTCATGGACGGCGGTAATCACTTACCATCACGTAAGCCACCTGCTCGTTTGCCTCCCTCTTCTATAAAAAAATGCTTTTAAAAAGCGCTGTTTGGTAGGAGACTGGTTAGATTAGATCTGCAATATTTAATCTTTTTTCTCTTTTTTATCATAGATATATTAAATATTTATCTGCCTGCAATATTATTCATATTTCATTTTTTATATTTACCTAGTATTTACTTAGTGATATATAATAACTTGTAGTTTTCTTTATTTCTCTATTCCATCCTACTTTCTTTGGTTAGCTGTAAGTTATTCTCGAGAATTAAATGAATAAATATAAATTTTTCCACGAAAATAAGTCACGTTAGCCGAGTGGTTGGGTGGTCGGAATTTCGAGTCGAGAGACCCGAGTGCGATCCTCAGGTGGCAGTAACGTACGTACCAATGGGTTTTTCAGAAACTTCTGTACGAATTATATCGTTGGCTTGGACATAAAGACGTCGACGGGCTCGCCACCTGTCACGTC
This sequence comes from Sericinus montela, assembly GCA_029286605.1. NCBI lineage: Eukaryota > Metazoa > Arthropoda > Insecta > Lepidoptera > Papilionidae > Sericinus > Sericinus montela. The sequence goes on along the minus strand of JAGSMR010000055.1, from coordinate 1,271,750 downwards.
GTCCCGAAATCATCTTCGGTGGAAGGTGGGTCAAAGGGACTCAATTTTATTTTATTTTATTTATTTATTTACTGGAAAACTAACAGCTTAATCTTAACAAAATATAACATGCATGTAAATTACAATCTAAGCCAATAAAAAGTTTTCGCATATAGATAAACAATAGTCATACATAAAAAAAAACTTCTCAATCGTCTAGACTAGACCTCTGTCTGCCCCTGTATCGGGGATTGCGTGAAGATATTTATGTATAAATCAGGGCACGGAGGCGGAGGCGTTCATCGGTAAGCTGCGCAAGGGCAACACGCAGGGCGCGGGGCGGGCGGGCGACGGGCGGCTGAAGAGCAGCTGGCGGCAGAAGCACAACGACTTCATACAGGCGATACGCGCCGCCAAGCAAGTGCAGGCGCATCTGAAGGCCGGCGGTGAGTTCCACACTCAATATCATCCTACAACAACGAAATAACTAATTGCTTGAAGTTTACTTTGAAATTAACTAACAAACTAATGATTCGGAGTGAGTGAGAGAGAGAGAGAGAGAGAGAGAGAGGTCTTTATTGGATAAAACAATACACATCACATACATTTCAAAAGTAATGAAACAATGAATAGACACGTAAAACAAAGTATCGTATCAGCGCTGGTAATTCTGTCTCAACCAATTCGTCAATAAAACTTAAGAAATATGACGTATCTATGACTCTACTGCAAATAGTATGAGTAATGCAATAACATATGAGGTACGGTTATAAATAATTCGTTTGCTGTGTGAAAAAGCGGTAAGAACTCCATTTCTCCACTCCGTTTCTTACCGTGAATGTCGTTGGATGCGACTGAAGAAAAAGCCTTGTAAATGCATTTGGCTACCGACAGACGGCGGTGTACCGTCTCGAAACATACCAGAACAAAATTAAACAGATCGCTGACGAACAGCAGCATCGAATGTGGGAATTGTCTAATACAGCGATCGCCAACCAGCTTACCAAGCGTGGCGATTATGGTAGACCCTCCCTTATGAGAGATACTCAACAATTTACTGCGTTCTCATGTGTGTACAGAAGGTTCTTAAAATAACATGTTAGTATCAAAATGAACCCGGATAGGGCACAGCAATTTCTTATACAGTTTTTAAATCTTAAAACTAAATATATATTTTTAGAGATACCTATGTCCTAGCCACCAGATCATTGTGATGATGATGAAATAATTCGTAGGCTCTTGAACAATTTCATATTTCTTTTTCTCACTGTAGATATATGTAAATATAATCACGACCAGAATTAGTCAATCATAAAATATGATAAATAAATAAATATCTTCACGCAATTCCCAATACAGGGGTAGACAGAGGTCTAGTCTAGACAATTAAGTCCCTTCGACCCACCTTCCACCGAAGATATTTTCGGGACAACGTGACAGGTGGTGAGCCCGTCGCCGTCTTTTATGTACAAGCCAACGATATTCGTACATAAGTTTTTGCAAAAACCCATTGATACGAGGTCATGATAGCCGAGTGGTCGGGTGGTCTGGATTTCAAGTCAAGAGACCCGAGTTCGATCCCCAGGTGGCAGGTTCGTACCAATGGGTGTTTCAAAATTTATGTACGAATACGGGCTCACCACCTGTCACATTGTCACGTAAATATCTTCGGTGGAAGGTGGGTCGAAGGGACTTAATTGTCTAGACTAGACCTCTGTCTACCCCTGTATTGGGAATTACGTGAAGAGATTTATTTATTTATTCATTGATACGAGCCTTGCCACCTGGGGATCGAACTCGGGTCTCTCCCAACCACATCCACCGTGACTTTTATTGGTCACGATTTTGATTGGTCAATCATGCCGTGATTATATTTGTAAACTGTTGATACCCAAATCTAAATCGCCACGGGTGTTTGGTATACTCATTGCAGGCAAACTCAGCGACCTGCCCCCGCCGCCGCCGTCAGAAAACCCGGACTACGTGCAGTGTCCGCACTGCAGTCGGCGATTCAACCAAGCGGCCGCCGAGCGACACATACCCAAATGCGCCAACTTCCAATTCAACAAGCCCAAGGCGAACAAGAAACGGTAACTCCAACATGGTCGACTGTCACTAGTTGCCAACCACACTGACATTGCCAGGGCGTTGGCAAAATTCCTCTCACGCCAATGGTTCGCAAACTGCCACCGCTGAATGGTCACTATTTACCACTGCGGTCAATTTCGTAATCGAATTACAATTGTCAATATAAAATATTAATGTTGGAGTATGGCCAAATGTACTCATTATTATAATTTTAGTAGTATTTACAAATTTTAAACACAATTATCGTAACACTTTTTGATCCTGTGGCCGAACGTGAATAGTTCCAATTCCTATTTTAATTGCAAAAAAATAAATGTAAAGAAACGGGAATAATTTCTCAATCATCGAATATTCAATAGTTTAGCAAAAAAAACAAAGATTTTGACATAAAAATGATGCGACATTGGCTATTTAGTGTGGCCAATATTTGATGTTACTATTGTAGTCTGTCTAATATCGCCTGTAACCAATGTTTGTTTATCGACTGGAAATATTACAGCCACATTGTTTTTCGTGTTGATTGGTTTTATTCGAAAAGCCTCGTCTTTAGACCCGAGATTTTTTATTTAAACAACGAATTATAGACTGTTGGTAATTATTCAGTTTTGGTATGATTTTAAAATGGTATTTTTATAATAAAACGATTTTCGGTCACGGGGGGACCACGGATGTTGTAAAGCATCCGAAACGTCGGGAAATAAAAATAGTTTGTAAAAACTAATTAAAAACGCGATCAAATCCGAAAATCGTTTTATTTTAAATGTGTAGTAATCGCGTAAATACAAGAAATCATTATGGTATTTTTAATTTATTATATTAAGTCATATTTTTACTAAACTGAAAAAAGTAATGAATTAATTACAAAAATTATCGTTGAGATGAAAACGGACTGGGACTGTTACCATTAAAAAGGGCTTAATGTAATTTCTACGACGTTCCTATAAAAATCGCTGTAAATATACCTACTTGTGACCAGGGTAGCAGAAATCGTTGAAAACCACTTGGGTATGGATAGTGAGTGCAGGGGTGACATATATTTTAAGGACTATGACGAATATTTCAATCTTTTACTGAAAAAACATTGTATTTTAGTATTTTATAACATATTATTACAATACCCTAATAAAATATTTTAATCCAGAGCCGCGAAAGTGTGAGATAAACTCTCGCAATGCATGGTTTTCTCTTAGGTTTAATGCATTTAAAAAACAAATTTTAACTTTGTAATTTTACAATAGTGTTTCGCTTTACTATACAAGCTACATTCCGCGGAATTACACATTAATCTGTACTTACAAATATTGTCAATATTTTTAGAAATAATCTTGACATAGTGTACTGTAATAGTGGTGACGTTAAACGTAAATTAAGTGTCGTAAAAAATCTGCAAAATCATTCATATTTGTACAAATATGCTTTTTAAAATGTTGCCATTGCGAATGTTATTCAATTTTGAAAATAAAAATATTAATTTTGTTCTGTTTTTTTTTTATGCCCTCGATGCATTGCCCAGAGAAAAAATCAAAAAAGTCACACAACGCTGGACTGATTTAAATTTAAACGGTTGACAAAAATACCAGCAAAAGATGTCATCAGTACCGAATCTTACGTAACATATATACATACATAACGGCCTATAAAATCCACTGCAGGACATAGACCTCTTCCATAAGCAGGGAATACCTTCACTCCTTTCCCAATACAAGGATAGACAGAAATCTAGACAATTAAGTCCTTCCGACCCTCCTTCGTCTTTATATATAACTTAGGAAATTTTGTATTATCCAAAGTTTTTAATTAATGTGACATAAATCGTACATAGGTTTTAGAAACTTTGTACGATTTATATCGTTAGTTAAAGATTGCGCCGGGCTCACCAATTATCACGATATTCTAACAAATGTCTTCGATGCAAGGTGGGTCAAAAGGTCCTAATTGTCTAGACCTATGACTACCCCTGTATTGGGAATGGCGTGGAGATATTTATACAGTTAAATCCAACAGATGCTAACTTTATGCATACATAGTCAGTTGCACAGTCAACCCCCTAGTCCAAGTAGTGGTTATACTGGCTCTAAGTTTCAAATCAACAACAGTTGTCAGTACTGTTTGTCAATAGAAATTGGGGTGGTATTATATAAGATATGTTCTTGTTAGATAAATACTCACCTGTTATAAAGTATATCTCTGTAGGCACGAGAAAATAGTCACAAATACCTTCTATGTAATTAGAATAGCATTCATTTATACGCAATTGTATTGCTCAGGAATTGAACTTGCCCGACACATCAGAGGTATTGCAGAATAGGCTTAACTTGACTGGCGAGGTGTGCTAGCTACATTTCTAACCAAACTAAAATCTGTTACACCTGCTTACCCTTAGAGGACAGTTTCGAGTTAAATATTAGTATATTTGAGTAAATATTTCATTAAAAATGTCGTGGCAACATTTAGGAATTTCTATTGCATCTTGGATGACGTATACATATTTTAGTTTATACGTGGACAAAATACCCAGACCCAAAATACTTGCAGTCTACAAATTGTCAAGCAATTCAAGACACTAATGGTATAAATTCTGATATACTAAATAAAACCATTTAATAATGCTCATCTTATATACTAAATAAAACCAAGTCACGATAGCCGAGTGGTTGGGTGGTCGGAATTTCGAGTCGAGAGACCCGAGTTCGATCCCCAGGTGGCGAGCTCGTACCAATTGGTTTTTCAAAAACTTATGTACGAATTACATCGTTGGCTTGGACATAAAGGCGGCGACGTGCTCACCACCTGTCACGTTGTCCCGAAAATATCTTCGGTGGAAGGAGGGTCGAAGGGACTTAATTGTCTAGACTAGACCTCTGTCTACCCCTGTATTGGGAATTGCGTGAAGATATTTATTTATTATTTATAAATAAAACCATTTAACAATGCATCTTACTTTTAATATTAAACACACACGAATGCAGTTTAAATGCAAAATAAAAAATGATGTCGCAAATACAATGCAGCGTAAGCAAAAACTACAAGTTTCAACATTTCCTTGCTTAGAAATTAATTTAGTTCACAGATCTTATCCAAGTTTAATTTTCAACCGAAGTCTTTGGTACGTAGGACAGCACCACCGTGGACTTGGGAGGCACCAGCACACTCTCGCTGCTCACTACGCCGTTCTTAGTGTAACTGAAAAGTTATTCAAATTTCAGATATTAATAAGTTGTATTTCATTTATATCATACACTTGACTGCGTACTAACTAGAAACCTGACTCATAAGGACGCAGAGAATGACAAAGTAAACATATATACAAACATTCGAAAAATATTAGCGTCCACAGTTAGAAAATATTATTTAAACACTATACTTTAGTTAACTAACCCATAGAAATGTAAATAGTATAGAAAATTGTCAAATCGAGTTTGCTTGTATTTGTTCATAAAAGAACTGTCTGACCTCTTCTCTCCTAATTACATATTACAACCAATAGAAGTAACAGTGACGTTAATGAGACATATTTTTGTACTTTCTTTCAAATAAAATAGCAATAAAATTGTGTTAAAAATTGCGACAGCTCAATCAATCGGTTACTCCAGTATCTATAATATTCGATACTGCCTCTGTCGTTATCATTGTGACAATATGCAGAATGACAAGGAGTCGTCGCATCAGATGTATGACAAATAATACATACACATAGATAGGGTCAACGTGCCAAATAAGTTTAAACACTTGTATTATGAAATCAGAAACAAAGATACCACAAACACTCAGACCCGAGAAAGTGTAGAAAAAGTTTCCTACATTGACCCGGCCGGGAATCGAACCCTGAAGGCCTGAGCTGGCGGCACTATGATAACCGGTTTGTACGTCACTCCTCTAAGGAGGTGGTGAGTAACGCTGCGGGCACTGACTTGGTGTAGGCGGCGGCGGCGGGCGACAGGTGGTGCACGGCGAGCTCGGCGGGCAGCGGCGGCAGCGCGGTGAGGTTGGCGCGCGCCGCGCCCGCGCCCGGGTTGTGCACCGCCGCGTAGCCCGTGTGCCCCGGCTTCCATCTGCGAGTGCGCGTTTACACATACATCAAAAATCTATTCGGTTTTTTTTATTTGTTTTATGTTCACGCTTTTTCTAATACAGGGTAACCAACGGTCTGGACAATTCAGTTCTTTCGACCCACATTTCACAGGCACTTCTTTAGCGACAGCATGATAGGATATAAATTATAATTATATATTTTTTTCCAAAACGCAATGGCCTTCTTCCAAATATTCTTTCAAAGGGATAAGAGCCACCGCTTTAGTTTGTGTTCACTTCACTTACTAAATGGAGTATAAAAATCCACTGCATGACAGAAACTGCTCACGGAAGGAGAAATTGCTGTTATCGCTACTTGCGTTGGCAAGCGGAAGTGCAATTGCTGCAGTTGTTTAGTGGTTATCCCCCATCTGACGGTAATCAATAATATTTTCTAGCCTTCTCCCATAGTCGATTTTCGATGTCTTTTACTGCCACCGCCCGCCCATCCGCGAACCAAACATGGCAATCATGGCAAATCCTCCATTTACGGGAGAGGCTTATGTCCCGCAGTAGACTTATAGAGTCTGTAAGTACTGCACTACACTCATAGTGCAACATATTTAATTGAAAACATTCGGATTCAAACCTGGCGCACGCGATGAGAGAGTCCGTAGAGTTGAGCGCCGGCACGGCCGCGACGCTGTAGAGGCCGTGCTCGATGCTCGCGTCGCTCCGCAGCGCCACCAGCGCCGCCAGCTCTGGTTTCTGTTGGCGAAAAGTTAAGTTTTCATTTATAATACAAATTAAAAAAATATCTTCACGCCATTCTCAATATAGGGGTAGGCAGAGGTTTGTTTGGAATTGTCTAGCAATTAAGTTTTTACGACCCATCTTCCACCGAAGACGTTTTTGGGACTACGTGACAGGTGGTGAGCCCGTCGCCGTCTTTATATCTAAGCCAACGATATAAATCGTACATAAGTTTTCTGAAAAATTCCATTGGAGCCTTGGGGATCGAACTGGGGTCTTTAATACAAAATATAATACAAATCCATTTTTTGTGTATTACACTTTTTCTCTACTTAGAGAAATGAATAAGAAAAATCGGATACAGAATTAGAAGACTTCTGGAGCAGATCATCAGATCACCATCATCTTTCTTTATACGATACAAAAATAATATTTTAAAAAGCTAGAAATAGCTTTGAAACTATCACCTCATTCCATGGGTTACTTACTGTCTTAATATATAAAATACTTGGAGCGACAGTTCTATGAGTCTATTGATGCAGGTAGGTGGCTTGGGGCTGTTCTTTATGGCAAACTTTGGAGAAAGCCATGTTCAAGAGCAGACGTTTAATTGGCTGATAATAGAAAAGGAGAAAGGGTTCCTTGTGGCAGTTTGGAGGAGCCCTATGACAAGCAACGGACTTTTGATTGGCTGATAATAGAAAAAGAGAAAGGGTTCGTTGTGGCAAAGTTTGGAAGAAGCCTATGTTCAGTAGCATACTTTTAATTGGCTGATAGTAGAAAAGGAGAAAGGGATCTTTTTGGCAAAGTTTGGAGGAGGCCCATGTTCAGCAGGAGAGTTTTGATTGGCTTTTGAGTATGGCAAGACATAGTTACATGTGTGCCGTTGCCGCTGGCGGGCAGCTGGCGCGGCCGCAGCACGGGCGCGGCGGGCAGCAGCAGCGCCAACGCGGCCAGCTCCGAGCCCTCCCCTCCACCTGCTCCTCCACCTGCTCCTCCACCAGCTGTCGAGAACAGGATCATTAACCATTTTATTACAAGGTTTTCGTGTTGTCGCCAGCTCTGTAACCATGGACTCGATTTCCAGTCGGGTCCATTGTCTCGGGTCTGCGTGTTTGTGATACCTTCGTCGTATCCGATTCCATAACGCAAGTGGTTACTTTAGGTATGTAAGTGTTTATTTATTATTTTCATTCTGTGCTGTTCGTTTTTAAAATATCAAATATTCAATAAATATTAATTCATTTACGGATTACTTACTTATACACTCGAATCCCTAATGAGGTAGTCAGGGAGAACTGATTGCCAAATATCACGATACTTTCCTACCACATTCCCTTCTTTCAAATTCATCATTTTTTGGCGCATACACGTCTAGGTATCCAAGTATTCTTGACCCTCCCTTCTTTGAGCAATTTGCTCACATGGTCTTCGAAAGTTAGTCTCGGTTTACCTTAACTTTTGTGCTATATTATGCAATTATATTGATTTTAAAGCATATTTATGCAGAACTTTTATCTTATTAAATTAAAGAGAAAAATAGTTAAAATTTCAACTGACACTGGCGGGATTCGAACTCGCTACCTTCGCCGATCCGTAGCGACGCTCTTACCGCCGAGCTTACGTTGGAGAACTTAATAAATAAAATAACATATGTTACCTGTATGGCAGGCCAGTAGGGCAGCAGCTTCCTTAGTCGCGGAACGAGCTCCTCGGCACTGGAGAGGGCCAGTGGCGCGGCGGCGGGCGGCCGCAGGAACGTCACATTAGTCCCGGTCAGGAACAGCTCCGGGCTGCGCTCCTCCGCTAGCGTGAACACTGTTCCACCTGCGTAAACACAAACAGCGTAAAGTGGCGATAGCGGTGAACGAGGCGATAAGACAAGTTGCATTTTTTTGTTAGGGCATGAAATGCTCAACTAACACCTGAGTACATTCGAATAAGATTCTTTTGTGCAGTGCAGTGCAGGAGCGTGCGGGCGGGTACGTACCGGCGGGGGCGGGCGCGGTGCAGTGCAGGAGCGTGCGGGCGGGTACGTACCGGCGGGGGCGGGCGCGGTGCGGTGCAGTGCAGGAGCGTGCGGGCGGGTACGTACCGGCGGGGGCGGGCGCGGTGCGGTGCAGTGCAGGAGCGTGGCGGGTACGTACCGGCGGGGCGGGCGCGGTGCGGTGCGGTGCAGTGCAGGAGCGTGCGGCGGGTACGTACTGGCGGGGCGGGCGCGGCGCGGCGCGGTGCGGTGCGGTGCAGTGCAGGAGCGTGGCGGGTACGTACCGGCGGGGGGGCGCGGTGCGGTGCAGTGCAGGAGCGTGCGGGCGGGTACGTACCGGCGGGGCGGGCGCGGCGCGGTGCGGTGCAGTGCAGGAGCGATGCGGGCGGGTACGTACCGGCGGGGGCGGGCGCGGCGCGGTGCGGCAGTGCAGGAGCGTGCGGCGGGTACGTACCGGCGGGGGCGGGCGCGGTGCGGTGCAGTGCAGGAGCGTGCGGGCGGGTACGTACCGGCGGGGCGGGCGCGGCGCGGTGCGGCAGTGCAGGAGCGTGCGGGCGGGTACGTACCGGCGGGGGCGGGCGCGGTGCGGTGCAGTGCAGGAGCGTGCGGGCCGTAGTACCGGCGGGGGCGGGCGGTGCGGTGCAGTGCAGGAGCGTGCGGGCGGGTACGTACCGGCGGGGGCGGGCGCGGTGCAGTGCAGGAGCGTGCGGGCGGGTACGTACCGGCGGGGCGGGCGCGGTGCGGTGCGGTGCAGCAGGAGCGTGCGGGCGGTACGTACCGGCGGGGCGGCGCGGTGCGGTGCAGTGCAGAGCGTGCGGGCGGCATGTACCGGCGGGGCGGGCGCGGTGCGGTGCGGTGCAGGGCGTGCGGGCGGGTACGTACCGGCGGGGCGGCGCGGTGCGGTGCGGTGCAGTGCAGTGCAGGAGCGTGCGGGCGGCATGTACCGGCGGGGCGGGCGCGGTGCGGTGCAGTGCAGGAGCGTGCAGGCAGGTACGTACCGGCGGGGCGGCGCGGTGCGGTGCAGTGCAGGGCGTGCAGGCGGGTACGTACCGGCGGGGCGGCGCGGCGCGGTGCGGCAGTGCAGGAGCGCGGGCGGGTACGTACCGGCGGGGGCGGGCGCGGTGCGGTGCAGTGCAGGAGCGTGCGGGCGGGTACGTACCGGCGGGGGCGGGCGCGGTGCGGTGCAGTGCAGGAGCGTGCGGGCGGGTACGTACCGGCGGGGGCGGGCGCGGTGTGGGCCACGAGGTGCGACCAGTGCTGCAGCAGCGCGAGCAGCTCGGGCTGGTCGCTGGAGTGCCGGTGGCGCCAGAACGCGTACTGCGAGTGTGTGGACGCGCGCGCCCGCGCGCTGCTGTCGGGCACTTCGTCCGGTAGCGACGCGTTCACGACCAGTTGGCGAGCTTTATGTAATCTAGAAACAGAATTATTACTTGATATTAGTTTTCTTTTGATATGCCGATTAGACGAAAGAAATTTTATTCATATAATCAGTTGAATACCTGATTGAACAAGTAATACATTAACTTCAATAATTCCATTTTAATAGCCGAGTGGTTGGGTGGTCAGAATTTCGAGTCAAGAGACCCGAGTTCGATCCCCAGGTTGCAGTACCAATGAGTTTTTTCAAAAACTTATGTACGAATTACATCGTTGGCTTGGACATAAAGACGGTGACGGGCTCACCACCTGTCACGTTGTCCCGAAAATATCTTCGGTGGAAGGTCAAAGGGACTCAATTGTCTAGACTAGACCTCTGTCTACCCCTGTATTAGGAATTGCGTGAAGACATTTATTTATTTTTTATTTATGTTTCATGTTTAAATTTTAAGGTACAGCAAACATTTTCGGATCTTGTGAACTTAGTAATTTTGTATAGTTCATTTTAACTTCGAATATTTTTATTCAATGTTACAAAACGCTGCCTCAGTTTTGATGAAATGAAATGTAAATATAACTTAACAAAATTAAGAAAAAATTACGATGGCAAGGGTACTTTGTAGCCAAAATAAAGAATTTGTCTCCGGAAGTGTAATATTTTTTTTCATTATTTATTATTATCATAAAAGCCACGCATTCCCGAATACTGGTTTGGTTGGCACTAAAGTTGCCTAGAACTCTATTTAGGCAATTTAGTTCCTTCGTCCTCTCGCCAATACTGTCTCCAATAAGCCAACTATACTAACGGTAAATAAGTTTCCAAAACTCATTGTTATGAGTACGCGTTTAAAAGATCGAATTCGGGTCTCCTGATGATTGGATCATATCAACGATAGCCAAGCGGTCACCGTCAGGGCAACTAAACTACCATAGATACCTGATCCCATCTGCTCCCGCCTCCATCCAAAGTTTTAGCACTTTGTCGAACTGCCTCACAACCTCAGGATTGGTGAAGTTGAGATCCGGCTGCTCCTCGCCATACTGGTGCAAATAAAACTCCTTGCGTTTGTCGCTCCACGTCCAGGCCGGAGTGTCCAGGGTTGACACCTAAAGAAATTTGTGATTTTTATATATTTTTTTTTTACATTTATTATTATTTATAATTTTATAAATATATGTAATTTTTAGAAATTATTATGTGTATAAAGAATTATTATTAGTATATTATATGTAGAAGAAAGAAAACCTGTCTACATGAGGCGACAAAAAGGTGTTTGAGTGGTTTATTTGTTTTTGCTGTACTTAATATTAATAAATGGATAAGAAATTTAAAAAAATACGGAGGCGTAAAATAATATAAATAAAAATATAAATATCTTCACGCAATTCCCAATACAGACAGAGTTCTAGTCTAGACAATTAAGTCCCCTTGACCCACCTTCCACCGAAGTTATTTTCGGGACAACGTGACAGGTGGTGAGCCCGTCGCCGATAGGCGTAAGTATTTAAATTTCAGATTTGAAATTTAACTGATTCGTGTAAGACACGGTGGGTCGGAGGTAAGAGGTTGCCACGGTACAGCAGAGGTCGCGGGTTCGAAACCCGCCCGAGTCAGTTGATTCTTTAAATTTCTCATTAATTTTATAACAAAAAAATCGAGTATGTTACATGCTTTAAATTCGAAACAATGTTATATATGTTTATTGAATAATGTCAGAAGTATAAATTTAGATTAGGTGGATAGGTAGGATAATTAATAAATATACAGTATATTTGTATTAATAAAAAAATGGATAACATCACATACATTTCCCTGATCCCAAAGCACTTATGTTATGAAATCAGAAACATTGATCTTACCACAAACGCTATACTTTAGATTGCACAAACAGACAGACCCGAGACAATGTAATAATAGTAATCCTGGAATCAAACCCGCGACCTCAGAGCAGGCTACACCATGAAAACTACCGCTCATCCACGGAGGTCGTCGTATAATGACAAATCAACTAAAACAAAACTGTCCCGAAAATATCTTCGGTGGAAGGTGGGTCAAAAGGACTTTTTTTAATAGAAAAGGGAGGCAAACGAGCAGGTGGCACACGTGATGGCAAGTGATTACCGCCGCCCATGAACATCTGCAATACCTGAGGAATAGCAGATGCGTTGCCGGCCTTTGAGAAAGGTACAGGCTCTTTTCTTGAAGGTCCCTAAGTCGTATCGGTCCGGGAAACCCGATGACGGCAGCTCATTCCATAAAGTGCAAGTGCGTGGCAGAAAATTCCGCGAGAAGCGTACTGTAGTGGAATGCCTTAATTAATTAATTAATTAAGGACTTAATTGTCTAGACTAGACTTCTGTCTACCCCTATATTGGGAATTGCGTGAAAATATTTATGACTAAAACTAACTAGGAAAAAGTAAGCTTACCCAGTTGTTAGGTAGCTTGGGCTTCCCTGCATCGTCGAAATCCCTGTTCTTCGCCCAAATGAAATAGTTCTCGTATTCAGACGAACGATTCTCGCTCAGCGCGAACCACGAGTGACTCTTGGACACGAAGTTGGCTGTCAGGTCGACAATCACTCTGCGAAGTTAAAAGCCGCAGCGTCAATACAATCACTTTGGCAAACGCATGCGCAGTAGAGTAACCGTTAGATTTACTACGGGGAGTGCTCCGAGGAATTGTTCGGATTAATCCCAGCCGCTGAATTTCACCATCGCACCTTACGGCATAGTCAAAAATTCCATCAACACCATCTTGATGCTTGGCATTCCACCACAGTGCGTTTTTCGCGGAATTTTCTGCCACGCACTTGCAATTTATGAAATGTGCTGCCGTCAGCGGGTTTCCGGACCGATAAGACTTAGGGACCTTCAAGAAAAGAGCCTATACTTTTCTCAAAGGCCGGCAACGCATCTGCTATGCCTCTAGTATTGCGGGTGTTCATGGGCGGCGGTAATCACTTACCATCACGTGAGCCACCTGCTCGTTTGCCTCCATTCTCTATAAAAAAACCCGAGAAGCAGCAACTAAATACAACAGGGACAACATCACATACATTACTCTGATCCCAAAGTAAGCATTTGTGCTATGAAATCGGAAAGAACGAAGGCACCAAGAACGCGAGAAAATGTAGCAAAAGTGGTTTTTCTTCATTGGTCCCCGGGTTCGATTCCCGGACGGGAACCGGTACCTCAGAGATGGAGACACCTTGTGAACCGATACGTACGCGAATAGGCAACAGGAGAAGATGCTGGGAAGGGGAAGATGAGAAGGTGAGGAGGTAAGAGGAGGGGGAAGGGAGCCCTCATGTCCAAGCCAATGGTGCAACATAATTACTAACATATATATTTACATAGATAAATATTTATATAAACATCCCTGACGAGTACAAACATTAAAACATTTCGGGACGTCAATTCAAGCTTAAATATTAAAATTGATTAAAATGCATTTAGAAAAATTCGTACATACTTGACGCTGTATTTCTTGGCCTTAGCGACGAAGTCTTTGAATTGCTGGAGACATCCTGGACTCTCCAGTACTTCGTACGTGTCTTTACAGAGGTAGGTGAAGATGCCCTCGACGTGGGACTCCTGGAGGTTCGGCAATTCAGATTCTATGTCCTGGAAGTTGTCAACGGACGACAAGTCGACGAGAGGGCCTTTCTCGAACCTATAAGACCATAATGGGTGTTTATTATTCTATAATTATTAAATATATATGCGGTTATTAATTATTCTATAATTATTAAATATATATGGGAGAGCGGTTGGGTGAACGGAATTCGAATAGAAAGGCCTGAAGTTCAATCCTCAGGTGTTCTTAGAGTCAGGATTTTTTTCAAAACTCACGTACAATTTCTATGGTTGGCTTGGTTGGTTGGTTGGATATAAAGATGGCGATAGTTTCACCACCAATCACGTTGTACCAAAAAATGTATTCGGTTAAGGGTGGGAAGAAAGGACTTGTTTGGACTTCTGTCTCCTCTAGTGTTCGGAATAGCGTGAAGATATTTTTTATATTATTATATACAAAAAGATGTCATGATGAGACAATTCTAGAATAACATCAAACAAATCTAAAAGCCTAGGAACGGTTTTTCATAATTTGTAGTCGGTTATTTTTAGTGATTTTTCTTAAAATTTTTAAAATTATTTTAAAAAACACAAACATTGTATAATTAGAATGTAGATCTTTATGTTTTCTTTTTAAAAACTGTCAACTTTAAATTGGATAGTATTGCCGCATTAAATCGATGATAACAGCTGGCCCTGAATTTTATTTTGTACTATCTTTAAATAATGCCAATGTTTTGCATTGAGTGTACAATACACGGTAATAAATAAATATTTTCACGCATATTCCCAATACTGGGGTGTACTGAGGTTTTGATAATTAAGTCCCTTCGACCCACCTTTCACCGAAGACTATTGGGACATTATTTTTCTTCATTCATTCATCTAAAAGTCTAAGTAACGCATTTGTAAATTGATAATTATTTAAGACAATTGTTTTAAGTAAAAGGATATATTCACACAAATTCCCAATACAGGAGCAGACAGAGGTGTAGACAAATAAGTCGTTTCGACCCACCTACCACCGAAGATATTCTTAGGACAACGTGACGGGAGGTGTGCCCGTCGCCGTCTCTGTCCAAGCCAACAATATAATTCGTAGATAAGTGGCACCTGGAGATCGAACTCAAGTCTCTCGATTTGAAATTGAGACCACCCAACCACTCGGCCTATATAACCTATCGTGACTCTTAAGTAAAGGTAAAAACGTCTAAGTAGAAACATCAGCAAGACGTCTTCCATTCCGTGCACTGCAACAAATTGTCAATTCATGCAAATCGTTTAACTCGTCTACGAATTTAAGCAAGTTGATCGACAAGTACGAGATCGACGAACGTAAATCAACTTAAGCGGAAGAACTGTCAAGGACCCATCACTAATGGATGAGTCATGTAAGAATGGACATACTCACCAGGTCTTGGGCGTTGGTGCGGCGCACTTTGGAGCGCGCACTATGATGGCGATGGCCCCAGCTAGCATGCACAGCCAGAGGGCCCAAAACAGGATGAACATGAACCAGCGCAGCCGGACCCAAAACGGATCGTCGGCATACTTCATCAGCTCCTCCTTAGTCAGTCCCGAGAATTGCTGTCAATGTGAAACAATTACTTGTAAATAATATACGAAGAAGCTAGCCTTGTGGTATAGGCGATAGAATTGATTAACGCCTACATTTCTATTGGTATCGTAAGTTGCGGAAGGAAAGCCTTTAAATTTACAATAATTACTGAGAGATAACCAGGCGAAACGTCATGTTAAAATTACTTATTGCGATCTCTTAGCTACGTAACTATGGCAAATTCCAAAATTCCAATCCTCCCAAAAATCTCAGGTCAAGGACCTGAAGCCTATGTCCTGACATGGTCTTTTTGCCGTTGTTACCTAAGCTAAGCTATCCCACAGAGCGGGATACCCATCGGCAAAAACACGGGACTTAAATAAGCTCATCGACATAGGACCGCGTAAATGCAGGCAATGCTTACGGGAGACAGCATATATCCTGCAGGAGGGCCTATATGCAGAGGATATATGGACTACATGACATATATTGCTTTAGCAAGTAGTTAAAGAACTTCTATGACCAAGACCAAACTCCCAGACCCGAGATAATGTAGAAAAATGGTTTTCTACATTCATCTGTCCGGGTATCGAACCAGGTATCATGGAGTTGACGACACCTTGAAAACCGATATGTCCGTCACTCGACCCATCAATGTGATAAGAGACAACAAGGGGAAAAGCTTTAAATATAATACATACAAAAACAGTTTTTATTTCAAACTAGAATTACACTGAAGAAATTTAAAAAAAATACATTTCAGAAGCGATTTAGATGTGTCTAGGAACATTTCTAGAGCTGGACTACCCTAAGGCCTAACTTGTCTATGTCTAAAATTCTCCATACAGATAATGTGTAACAGATCGCTAATCCTCTCACCAAGAGCGGCAATTAAGGCAAAGTTTGAAGGTACTTGCTTACCCGCTTGTTAGCGTCGAGCTCGATCTTGGCATCACCATTCCTATGGTCCCCGACCACATACTTGGCGTCTGACATATCCACGCGCGTCGTGATCTTCGCCTCGTCCTCCTTCTGCAGAAGTTTCTCTTCTTCCGCCGAAACCTTCTCCTTGGACTTGGACAGGCTTGACTTGGACGTACGGAAGTCTAAATGAAACAGATTTGCTTTTAACTTTTCATATGTAATTTGTTTATAATAAAATTTTATATTAAATAGTCACGACAGTCGAGTGGTTGGATGATCGGAATTGGGGTCAAGAGACTCGAGATCGATCCCAAAGTGGCAGGCTCGTACCAATGGGTTTCTTCAAAATTTATATACGATTTATATCTTTGGCTTGCAACTGGCTTGGCGACGTGGTTAAACTCCCGCTTGCTCCAACCTGTCACAAAGTCTATGTGACAGAAGACCTTTGCCCAACAGAAGGCATTGTCAAGTTACTCATTAAAAGTCAGTTAAAAAAAAACATATTTATAGATAGTTGTAAATTAGACGCTGTGCAAATTTTCATTTTAATACATCTTTGGTTTGGTTATACTACAACGTACAATAATAAATTAGACGATAGTAGTGGTGATAGTGGCATATACTTTATTGTACACCACACATATACAAAGAAGAAATACAACATATAGAAAACTTAAGATATGTATTCACAATAATACGGTCTTATCGATAAAGTGATCTCTTCCAGACAACCTTAGGGCTGAAGAGAAACTGGAATTAAGAACAGAAGTGGTGCAGGGTGATAGTAACAATTACGCAAGCATCTATTTTTCTAATATTCCACATAACTAAGTCTTCTTCCTCTACGTATTATGCTAACAGCATCCGTTGGCATACGATATCCACTAATGCGTATCTTCCGGTTAACAATACAGACTGGACGGGCAGGATGTATAAATGACCGCGAAATAAGTGTCCTACAATGATCTATATCTATACGTATTACAGAGAGTATTTAAATAAAATATCTTCACCTCATTCCCAATGCTGGGGTAGTCAGGGATCTAGACAATTAAGTCCTTTCAGCCCACCTGTCACCGAAGATATTTTTGGGACAGCTTGACAGGAGGTGAACCTGTCGCCGTCTTTGTCCTAGCCAACGATATGAATCGCAAATAAGTTCCTTTTTTAAAAAAACCCATTGGTACGAGCCTTGGGGATAGAACTCGGGTCTCGTGACTCGATTTCCGATCACCTATGCAGTCGGCTGTCATGACAATATTTTATTAGAGTATATGTAAATATACTCTAATAAAAAAAATGTCAATTCAATATTATAACTCTTTAATAAGCAATTTCATTTCGTTGCAACAAAATTATAGCTACTTCAGTAGATTTTTTTTGAAAACCTCACAATCTCTATTTTCTTGTAAGTGTCGCAAACAGCGTAAGTGAAGATTTGGAAATCCCAAATGCTAACGATAAATTGCGGGAGAAATATCTTGAATATAACCCGACCAATTTAAATAGACAGGTTATTGATAACAGCGACCAAAGTTAAACTAGAGATGGCTGGGACTTCTTTCACAAATCCGCTTACCATCCGTGTCCGTTACAGCAAATCTTATTCACGGGAGAAGCCTATGACCAACTGTGAAATTTTGCAGGCCGTTACGTATGTCTGCGTAAGTGTTTAATAGTGTAGATACATAGATACATACACAGAGATAGGGACAACATCAAATACATTTCTCTGATCCCAAATTAAGTAATTTAAGCACTTGTATTATGGAATCAGAAACATCGAAGGTACCACAAACACCCAGACTCGAGAAAATGTAGAAAAACATACATTGACCCGACCGGGAATCGAATGACCGAGACCTCAGAGCTGGCGACACCATAGAAACACCGGTGTGTGCGTGTAATCTCAATTGCAATCGCAATTGCAAGGAACAAAACAGTTGCCAAAAATCACAGGGAATATTTTTTAATTGTTGTTGTTTGTAAAGAGTTAGAGTACTTGGAAATTGTTGTAAAGAGTGTGAACGCGTGCTTATGATCTACGCTTGGAATGTAGACGTTCAAATACCGCGGGGAGACTGATTGCAAGAGAGAACTTTCATAACGCGGAAATGGAACATGCGATAGAAATATATCCGTAATTGAGAGTCGTACGTAACGCGATCTGTATTACAATTTACTTATAACAATCAATGGGCAAATTTTCGTGTAAGAAATTATTTCGAAGATGCTTTTCGTTGTGCTAATAGAAAATTTAAAAATAAAAATAAATATCCCAATAAGGAATTGCGTGAAGATATTTATTTTTATTTTTAAATTCAGGGGTAGACAGAGGTCTAGTCTAGACAATTAAGTCCCTTTGACCCCACCTTCCACCGAAGATATTTTCGGGACAACGTCACAGGTGGTGAGCCTGTCGTCGTCTTTATGTCCAAGCCAACGATATAATTCGTACATAAGGTTAAGAAAAACCCATTGGTACGAGCCTGCCACCTGGGAATCGAACTCGGGTTTCTTGACTCGCAATTCCGACCACACAACCACTCGGCTATCGTGACTTTTGAATGAAATATAGGACGTGGAAAGCGGAATTGGTAGTGACCTGGCGTTTGACGCTAAAAGGGTTTGAATCCCGGTAGCAGCAAACGTTTTGTGATAAAAGTGAGTCTTTGTACTCGATTAACAGATGTTGATAAGTTGTTATTGAAAAAATTACTTCGCAACCCTCCGCACGCAAATATAAAAAGGTATATGTTACCTGGTACGAGCCTGCCACCCTGGGGATCGAACTCGGGTCTCTTGACTCGAAATTCCGACCTTTCCGAATCTTTAAGTTAATACATAATTATGTAATAATATTTAACGGCCGAAATGACTTCATTATCTAGACCCATGCCTAACCCAGTATGATAAATTGCAAGTAGATAAAAAAAACAATGTGCTAAGCATTCTTTTAGTTGCTTTTTGTTCTGTAAAAAGAAAATGCTTAGTTGCCTTTTGATCTGCGGAAGCAAAATATAAAGCAATGTAAAAATGAGAGAAGAACGAATGGTGAAGAAAATATACAGCGCAAAAGTGAACAATAAAAGGAACCGAGTGACGGCGAGACTAGCAATAAGCGTATTTGTATACGCTTATTGCTTATACAAACTGCTCGAAAAAGACTAGGATGCCCAGACTTGCCTGAATCTAAAATAAGTAAAGTGAAGCGAAATGAGTTATGGAAGAAGCGATTACTCCGTCCGGAATGATACGTAAAAATGTATGCATGCGTGGAAAATATTGCTTTATACGCGCTTCGGTGGTGCAGGTTCGATCCCACGGTTTTTATCACTAAAATTGTTAAATGTTATTTTAAGTGCTGAATTTACCACGCGCACGGTGGTGAAGGAAACATCATAAGGAAACCTGCAGCATCGATAGAACTTAATTGTTGAGGCCTCAGTCTACCCCTGTACCGGGAAAAATGCGTGAAGATTAAAACAAAGAAATAATCCGATGAATATAAAAAAAATCAGTTTTATGCATGAAATAGTTCAATGGACACATTTTACAGTCGAGTTTTATTTATCTGTATAAAGGTCAGCGCTTAATGGACAAATACAAAGAGACTTCATTTAGCCTTATTATATAGAAAGATGCTATTCATCATCTTGACATGGTTCAATCCAGTAACTACACCGCCATTTCATTAGGATGATGAAATTTATACAATTATTTCGAATACAACTTCTGAAAACGAATAGCCGGCATATTAAAAACACTCAATTAGTGTAACCACACAAATTAACCTCAATAATGAAAAGAAAAATAACACATTATTTAACAAAAGTTCAAAGAAACAACAAATATCCATTGATTAGAAATGTATTACGTATATCTTAAGACAATTCGGTATCCCTAATTTTAAAATTTCTCATTAAATTATAACATTTAATTGGAAAAAAAATTTATCGGAAATAAAAAAATAATGATTAATATACAAAACTGCATACCTATACCATTACAGACTCAAACGCGTCCGTACCGGGGCCGTTTTGACGAATCACTGGACAGGCACACCGGTACACCGGTACACTGGGAGGAAAGTCGATGGATGGACCAAACAACGGCAGCGAAAAAGCGTGTAAAGATGCATTCACATGCAACAATTGGTATTAAAACTATAAATCTTTACTTATATTACATATAATAAATATATATCTTAACGCAATTACCAATACAGGGTAGGCAGTATTATTTTATCAGTGGTAGAGCTTTTGTTATTGCATGAATGGGCCGGCTCGACCGGGGAAGTACCACCTCACAGAATACCGGCGTGAAGTAGAAGTCTAACAAAGTTCTGCGTTTCGTCTGGTGAGTGCAAGTAACAGGAGGCCCACACACCCCCTCCCTCAATTCGGGGGGGGGCACCCTAAGGCCGGCAACGCATCTGCTATGCCTTTGGTATGGCGGGTGTTCATGGGCGGCGGTAATCACTTACCATAACGTGAGCCACCTGCTCGTTTGCCTCCCTTTTCTATAAAAAGACAAATTCCTTTCGACCCACCTACCACCGATGATATTTTCGGGACTAACATTAAAAATGCGTAAAGTGACATAATGATTTCTTGTATTTACGCGAATACTACACATTTTAAATAAAATGATTTTCGAAAATTTCGACTTTCGAAAATTTTGAAAAAATGCGTAAAGCGATGTTTTATGTTTCTTTTTCAAACCAAATTCAATCAGCCGATTTAGTAAAAATTTTGTATAAAGACAGGTGTGCTATATACATATACATGTACTGTAGCGGCTATTTTTTCTTGCAATATACTTAAAAACTCCTACACAGCAGGCGAAGTCGCCGGCAAAATAAAATTACATGATTATTATGTTACATTTCAAAATATAGGTACTTTTTGCCAGCTGCACCTTATCATGAAAATAAATGAAATAAATTTCTTAACGCCATTCCCAATACAATGGGTAGATAGAGGTCTAGACGATTATGTCAGTTAGACAGTTAAAAATCATCAAAAATATTGTATAAAATATTTTTTTTTGTTTTGTTACATAGACGATATTTTAAACAATTATAATAACATTTAAGAACAACCACAAACAATTATATAGAAATTGTAATATATTCAATGGATATTCCAATACTAACGAGAACTATTATAAATGAACTGCACAATAAATGTTAACTGTACTCCAGCCTTACTTTACCAACACAAGAACAAGACAGGGCATAACTGGACGCGCCATAATAAATGACTGTGTTCCAGGAAGCCCGTCGGGAGAGCAAATCAAGTGGCCAGATTATTAGGACGAAGTAGGATACTCCCGATTTTTTTAAAGAATACTAGAAATGTCAAATACCATTCCTATTATTGCATGTTATTGCATTAGAGTGGCAATTATAGGCTCCGGATGAAAACTAGCGCCAGGCTTAGAAGCCTGACAATAAGCTGGTCTGGAGACCTATTGGTCTAGCGACGCATAAAACACGCACAATTATTTTATATCGTTGTAAATAATAAATAAATAAATAAATATCTTCACGCAATTCCCAATACAGGGGTAGACAGAGGTCAAGTCTAGACAATTAAGTCCCTATGACCCACCTTCCACCGAAGATATTTTCGGGACAACGTGACAGGTGGTGAGCCCGTCGCCGTCTTTATGTCCAAGCCAACGATGAAATTCGTACATAAGTTTTTGAAAAACTCATTGGTACTGCCATCTGGGGATCGAACTCGGGTCTCTCGACTCGAAATTCCGACCACCCAACAACTCGGCTATCGTGACTTAGTTAGTTATATCGTTTTAATAAAGATATTTGTATAAAAATGATCCATATTTTTTTTTCCTAATAAGCTTATTATTTTATTTTGTTTAATTACTGTTTGTTCTATTGTGTTTTGTCTCCTTATGCTGGTCCAATAAATTATTTTCTTTCTTATTCACCACTCCAACAAAGCTACAATACTTGTCTAGAGTGGTTTACGACAATAGTCAATGGCGGGATACCCTGCCATTAGGCTATTGAAGTATAATATTAAAGAGGTTAAGCACGCATCTTTATAATAAATTAAAACAATATTCTACTATACTAAGTGCTACCAACTTAGTAAATTTCGAAATTAGATGATTGAACTTGATTAATGCCGTCTGTCTACAACAGAGCCAACTTCTTCCAGTGGGATACGTAAAAAGCGATTAAAAGAAAGCCCTCGTAAATAGCAATTTTTACCGCAGATAGGCGGGTAACTATCGCTTAAAATACGGATACAAGATGAATAGTACTACGATCGCCAATCCGCCAGCCAAGCGTGGTGGTTACGCCAAACCCTCAATTATGCAAGAAGCCTACAGTGATGATGATCGAATGATGACGCCATCTGCCGGTCTCTATTACCGTGTACAAAGACGGTTTTCTTTAGTCGTCTCTTGTGATACCACCAGGAAGAACATGGTTAGCAAATTATTAGTCAGTTACCAGAAGGCATTTGATATTGATGTTAAAATTTTTTGTAGTTATAAGATAAAACAGTGTCCCAAGTTTCTTCTTTATTTAATGGCCATAACTAAATAAACCAAAACGCCGCGGGGAATGCGCAAATTCTTTCTCGAAAACTCGAAATCATTCGTCAGAAAAAAACTCAATCCGGCTGGGGTTATGCAGTTGCAAAGAATACCAAGTTTTGTGCCCCATCATTATAACTTGGGAATACTCTTACGTACGGAATATAAAACGACAACGAATTTTTCTTTGGAATCTTATTAGCTAATTTAATAATAAAAGATTTGTATTTTCTGCTTAAAAATCGTTTAGGTCAGTAACAAATAAAAGTTTTATAGATCGTTATCCTGCAATCTATCGGTAGCTGAAGACAAATCCAAGACGCTTTGTCGCCTCTAACACCCACGGGTAAAGTTAAACAATACTTAAAAAAAACATAAACACACGCTTTTGTAAGTAGCCAAACGAAAAAGTAGAAAATATTTATCTGTATCGTTTTCTGTATCGTTATACGTAAATCGTTAATCCTGAAAATCGTGGTAAGGATAACGGGACATACTATTTAAATTGTTGAATTATCGGTCCTTTGCGCAAAGTTTCAGATGAATCCGACATATTCGAAGATTCCGTTACATACAAACATACGTATATATGTATTATACATACCGAGCTAATAAAAGAGTGTTTGAGAAAAAGAAGAGTGAGTGAGAAAAGAGGGGAGAAAATAAAGAAAGATGTGGTAAATTTTTACGGCCATAGCAAACGTCAAAACAGAGAGATATTAGGTACAATTAAAGGCTGTGTGGCTTTGTCATCTCAGTTCTAAGTATAACTCCTACTATGCTGCAAAGCATGGTGTCTGGAGTGATTTACTACAATAGTACAACGGCGGCACCGAACCGGCAACGTTGTCTAAGGTCGCAACGTAGTAGGCCTAACCATTAGGCTATTGATAAATAGCTATATTTGTACACGATGTAAACATGCTGTCATATAAGGTCATTAAAACTTCCCAAGGAATAAGATAACTGGCACAAACTTTATAGTACAGCAACGACTGTCGCGCATTTAGCGATTAAGCCGCTGCAAGATAAACTACGAATCGTTGTCAGTTTAAAAACGAGGACGCTGTAAATTCTGTTACAATAGGACGAAAGAAAGAAACATTTATTGCACATAATACACCACGAACATAGTAATTGAAAGTTTAATTATATTTTAAATATATTTAATTATAATTATACATAAAATTTTAATTCAAATTGAAGAAAAAATTAAAAAATTGAGAAAATTAGAAAAATGAGAAAATTAAGAAAAGATAAAAAAATTTACAAACTTAAAGACGGAGCTAAAGTAATGATAATACCTATAAATAAACATAAAAATGACACAAAAAAATAACAGTTGTTTATCATTGTCATATGAGTCGTGGTGCAATGGACAAAAAGACCGACTCAGCTTAATGTTAGGCTAACGAGGAATTTTAGTTAAGTGCTACCAAAGCAACAATTTACTAATGACTTCTCATTACTTTAAACGCACTAATCCACCATATCTATAAATTTATATATCTACTGCATCGATTTGGACCTTTAAAATAATCGACCTTATTTGTAGTAATTATATTTTGCTATGTGCAAATTTGTGTGTACGCGTGTGTGTATGCAATAACGCTAAAACATCGCATTCAAATCCAGAATCGCTTCAGCTCGTTTTTTTTCCATTGAGCTATATCTGTAAGAAATAGACAACGAATATAAAGCAAGGAATTTAATATCAGTACATATTAAGGTGATTTGTTTTTGATATAGCTTGCATGGATTAGAGATATCAGTTATGTAATTTGATTTATCAAAATAAAATGATATTGGTACTCATAACGGATATAACAACCAACGTTGGAAGTTGGACCATGCCACTCTGATTACCTGAGTATTGAGAATGGCGAGAAGATATTTTGTATTATAAAAAAATCGTCGTCTACTTAAAAGGTATTGCCCGCAACTGAATCAATAAAAAAATATTGTCGCTACTTGGTTACGCAGGTACTGTTTCATTATCCTTTGTTGCGAATGCGAAGCAGATTATTGTTTTATTACATTATAGAGGGTAGTTGCATATATTAATATTAGTAATGAGGGTAGGCATAGAGGGTAGACGGAGAATTATCGAGTGCTATAAAAAGAGTCGACACGACAAAGCCTGGCTTTTTCGTGTGGCTGGCGTCGGACCGAGCAGAGCAGAGGAGGCTGTGCCGGTGAGTCATTTTATGGTCATTCCACGTACATGTGTTATTAACAAGATTTATCAGTGCAACCGTGTATAACAGTGTATATTAGTAAAAGAGTCGTTCGGGACGTTTGAGGAAATAATTAGATCAATGATTAATGTGATTAATGTTTACATACATGGTAAATGATGTGAGGATATGTATTAGTTAGTATACATATTAGTTGTGTTTCTGTTGGTGACTTACTAGATTAGATATTCGCCGTTTGTTTTGTATAAGCAATTGGCGACACCTTTTATTAATTAGATAAATTATGTCACAGATCAAGGATTGCAATAAATTTAAAGAAAAATACTTTATTCTTTGAACCTTTAAACTCTACAGAGTAACAAAAACAGAAAACGAAATTCAATTACTTAGAACGAAATTAAACGATGGTAACATGTTCCCCCATTACTGTAGCAAATTCAAGCTTGGACCAAATGCCACGTATATAAATTAAAAGGAGAATTTATTAATCTTAATAACTAATTATTATCTGCATTTTCACGTAAATTTATGAAAAAAAAAATGTAAATATAAACACTCAAAAATTTAACTCGCACTTTGCAGTTTCACGAAATGAAAAAATAACTAAATAGAACGATTACCGCTTTCAGTTTTATTATCTGGTGGCTTGCAATGCAGCGATCCCCGCGCACTTTTCTGTTTGTAAATCTTTCTTCTGGCATGAATCACGATGGCACCCAATCGGCCCGAGTTGGCGGAACGCATAAGTCCCTTTGACACCGATAGTTTTATACAATATAAATCGTCGCCGGTCGGCGCAACACTACAAGTACTGAGGCGGGAATTAGCCTTGAGTATCGGCTAGGGATGGTACCAAAAATTTTGGTACCATTTGATTTTTATGTTCTGTCTTAGGAAACTTTGTCGAGGCCCACATAGTAGTATATGGAGAGTATAGACGACTAGGAAAGGATAAATTACATACATACATATAATCACGCCACTTTCCCGTAGGGGTAGGCAGAGATCACTTCTTTCCACATGCTACGATCCTTACACACTGAATGAATTAGTCAATTAAAATTTTAAAAACTGCTTTTTGGAGACCTAGTAAAGACAAATAACATTTGCCTACGCCAAGTAGAGACAACATGCGTGGTGCTTTTAATAAATAGCTATCTAAAAGAGTTTAAAAAGAGTCAGTCTGCCTCAAGAAGGGATATCAATTCACCTGTAAAATCTATGAAAATAGTGACAATTTAAAAATTAAAATTTCGGAATTTTATAGATTTAGAAAACAGCTTGTTTTCCTACGCCAATTAGAGACAAGATGCGTGGTGCTTTTAGTAAATAGCTATCTAGAAGAGGTTAAAAAGAGTCAGTCTGCCTCAAGAAGGGATATCAATTCACCTTTAAAATCTATGAAAATAGTGACAATTTAAAAATTAAAATTTCGGAATTTTATAGATTTAGGAAAACAAGCTGCAGACTCAACACAGTCAAAGATAACTTAGACACATTAGTAAATATGACATTCTAGTCCAGAAAGTTTTTAGAGATGTGGTTTAATGAGCACTTGGCCAGTCTTTATCTATACCAAGATTTTAAGAATTACTAGAGGGATAATGAAAACTAGTTCAAAAGGGATAGGGAGAAAAAGTTGATGTTGCTCTGAAAAACTGGGGAGTGGATATTCATATACTTTGCGTAGCTTTAAACAAACACATGGTTATTTTTTTAAATTTTGAATTTCATAAAAAAATATAACTGCAATACATTGCAATACAATATAGAAATATAAATATTAAATAAAATAGTACAAATATAATATAATAAATAATATAATTGTTATAAAAATTCAATCAGATAGACAACCCTAGTCACCTACCAATTGCTTCATTGATGTTAGCAGTCAGTATGGCAAGTGACAATTTAAAACATTTCACAAAAGCAATTACTGTAATTCAATAATAACAGAAAATATCAATGTCCAAAAGAAATAAAAATACAAGAAAAATAAAGTTAGTAATTAAAAAAATTGTTAATAGAAAATAAAATAATCCATACATAACAATGCATTTTTCAAGTTTTATATGCATATTAAAATAAAGATAAATCACAGCACGTGATTGTAAAAGGAGAAAAGAGTGACAGAAGGTAGATAAGAGCTTTTGGTTATCTAGCTTACTGGATGAAATGCAGTAACACAAGGTAAGGTTTTGCAAATATTCTATAGGGCCTCAGTCTTGCCCCTGTCAAGCCACCATTTATGCAGCCTCCGAAGCAAGTTTGTATTACTATGCACAAAATTATGGTGTTTTTAAATAAAATAAATTTTCGATATATTGAAAATTAATTTATTACAACAATATTTACAAGATTTCAATAATTCTTAATAATATTTACATTAATTTTAAAACTGATTTTACAATTAATATTAAAATACATTAACTTTAAAATTAACTTCACACACTCAAGGACATAACTAACCACTTGGAGATTATTTAATGATAAAATAATCTGATCAAGTGATTAATGATTTAAAATTTAATGTCACTGCAGAAAGGAATCAAATTCCTGAGGGTCATTAATGCACTATTAACAATCATTTATTTATGACATCAACATCCTTCGGATTGATTTAGTTTCTCCAAAAACTCCTGAAAGAGTTTATTTCTTTCTCTTTGAATACTGTTTGATTCTTCTACTATATTTATGAGCCTATCTAATTTCTCTTCCACTACTCTCTGTCTGTCTCTTATTTCTAAAGTTGCTTTCCTTAATTCAGCATTACGTTTTCTAGTCAACCTTCTTTTCACTTCATCACTCTGCCCTGATGTTTCTCCGTTCTCATTACTTTCTTCAAACTTTGGTGGTGCACTTATTGAAAGCAAGGCCTTTGCTATGCTCTCATTAGAAACATCCTGCAATTTTTGCTGTATTTCAGGCTGATATTCACCATTGATACAATATATTTCTTCAAAAATATCAAAGTATGGCCATTTTACAGTGGCCGAACTGTCTGCATTTTTCTTTTTTATTAATCTTACATATGTCTGTTTCAAGTTTCTAAATTTTTTGTTGCAACAGTCGGGACCTTTACCTACTGCATTAGAGATGTTGACCCATACACTTTTCTTTCTTATCTTTGGATTTCTGAATTTATCAAGGTTCTGAACATACAAATTTAGCATTAATGTGATGCTCTGATGGTCCCAATGATCATCAGCATCATCAGTTGGTTCCCCTTCCATTGTTTCAGTCTGCATATATTCAGGGTCTGCCTCAATATATTCAATTTCGTATACTGAAAGTAAAATCTTCAGTCACCACCCAGCTTTAGTAAGTAATTCCAATAAGTTCCACACCCTTACGTTAGATTTAGCAATAATCCACTTTACGACTATAAATTCGTGATCTGGCTAGTATTCGATTTCTGGCTCTCTTTTATAAGAATTGTAATATTCAGACATACAATAATCATTAATCACTTGTATTCAATAATGATGGATTGAATCATATTTATTACCACTTAAAAAGTAGTGCTAATAATTATAATAAATTACACATAAGAAAAAGAAACGAATAAACAAACATTGCAAAGTAACTGAAACAAAAAAACGTTTAGCGCAAACAATTACCCATATTGCATCAGTCAGCAATGTGCTACAAAATGGCGCTGTCTGAAGCTATATTCGTCCAATGAAAGCGCTTTATTATCCGACCAACTTAGAAAGGCATTCTTTTGCTGTTATTCCCTATCAAATTGAATTTTGATATATTAAACTAAGACTGTGGTAAATTATAAAATGTACATTATGGTAAACGCAAGCATAAATTCTTAGTAATGTAACTCTAAGATTAAGTCGTGTAAGATAATTTGTTAGGAAATGATAATTAAGCGACCTCGCCAAAATGTCGTATAGCATTTGACATTTCATTTGTCGTTGTTCGCTGATCTCCTTGTCAACGTTCAAGTTGATAACGCTGATAACGACAATAACTAACAAATAAATGTTCCAAAGTCTACATTATATTCCAACAAATACTGAACAAATAGTTCAAATTCACGAAGAGAGACATTCTCCATACTGAAGATGAATTTTCAAGGCTACAGTTTATAATACATAAAAAACTTATGAAAGGTACAGTAACACAATAATCAATAGGCGAATAATAGATTATTAATTTTAATATAGCAATAATTAATACCTGCATCATTTTCTGGTATAGGTTTGTACGAAGCAACGACATGCTCTTCGTCGTCCCGTCCTTGACCGCCATCTATAGTGAGATGATTTTTCTTGGGTTCCGTCATGATTTGATGTACTTTAAACCGGTTATTAAACGACGAGAAAGAGAGCTCTGAGCTTTCACTTTCTTCTGACCATATAAATTAATTTTTATTACGAAAAAAAATCTCACGCCTCAAACACCATCTGTTAATCACTTAATGAATGAATGAATGAATGAAGAATTAAAGAGTATGTCATCACTGGAATAAAGTGATATAGTGAATGTAGTTGAAAATGTGACCATGGTGTGACCAATTCAAAATAAACGACACTGGGTTGATAAAATCCCATTCGGACTAAAAACATTTAATGTATACGTACAATGGGTTTTTCTAAAACCTATGTACGAATTACATCGTTGGCTTGGACAAAAGGCGGCGACGGGTTCACTACCTGTCACGTTGTCCCGAAAATATCTTCGGTGGAAGGAGGGTCAAAGAGACTTAATTGTCTTGACTTGACCTCTGTCTACCCCTGTATTGGGACTTGCGTATACGTACAAATTAATGTTATGCTACTAGTGTTTATGTAAAACTTACTTACTGAACTGAAACATGCTTTAGCAGAGCAGTCACTTTATTATGCAAGCAAAGCCTGTATGTTGATCACCTGTGCTGGTGACTTGTCAACCTTGTTTATCACTAAAAAGGGTCAGTAGTCCGAGACTATCTTTCAAAGAGAATGTGACCAAACTGCTCGAATAGTGAAGAGTCACTCGGATACCTAGATGTAGGATTATGGAGAAAATGATAAATTTTATAGAGACGAGAGAGACTTAAGAATCGTGTCACTTGGCGATTTATTCGTTTTGGCTACTCTACTCCATGATAGTCTTCTACTGCACGATAACTCGTACTAAATACAAAATCAACCTGCATCTTTTACTTTAAAAATATCTATTAGACAATGCTATAAAAAGTTTGGAAGAAAATTTAAAGGTATCGAACGTGTATGATGAACAAAACAATCATATGAATCTTATTAAAATTGCAAAATGATTAGTCCAATCTCATATTTTTAACTATATTTTTAACTAGCATGTACAGTAAAGATAGCAAAAAATTACATTAAAGGTCTTATTCTATATTTATACAATGACAGGTAAGTTTGATGTAGCATGTATTTAACGGTGGCATGTAGTTTTAATCTAAAATATCATTATAATTTCGTAACTACAGTTCCGTGAAATTACTTTTCACGGACGTAACTTTTCGTGGTGTAAATATGTGAGACAATTTCCTAGCATATTTCGAAGAACGCATGCTACTTTTTTTAATTTTTTATAAAGTATGTACTAAATCTTCTTGTTGAAGATTTATGATAAATCTGGTCACACATAGATGTTGTTGAATGAAAAAGGCAAACAGAATGAATGAAATAAAGCTATCAACCAGTAACAATCTGACATTCTGATTATTGATTTTAGATATTATTTTTTTTTTAATTTTATTTGACGTTAGATATGAGGCCTTTTAGCGATTCGATTAAATAAACTTAAGTAAAATGATATGCTTTGTAGAGTTAATCGGTAGTTTATACTGCTCGACCGAGACAGCATCACGGTCTCGTGGATACTCGTATAAAGTAATATCATATAACAAAACTTGAGTTGGAACTACATAACGCCACGTCTGGACAGATCTCTTGATCTGGAAAAGAATAAAAAAAGTAGTAATCCCGTAATAAAAGTAACCACCAATCTTCGGATTGACGCTTTTTGTAAAAAGTCTGTGGTTTTACAATTAAATTATTATTTATAAGCGCCAAAAATGTGCACTTTAAACTTTGTATTAATGTAACTGCATTCGAATTATATATTTTAAAACGCCTGGCTTTTAAGAATCTTAGAATTAAAAAAATATATATCACGTCTCTTTCCCGTAGAGGTAGACCGAAACTACAACCTCATACTTGGTACGGTCCTGAAATACTGTCCAAAACGTTGTTCAAGGAACGTTTGTTTTGGTCTTATCTTGCCAAGGGTTCCGCTCACTCGCACCATATATATTTCTTTTGTTACATCTTTTCTATTTATTCTGTCCACATAACCCAAACCATATAAAGTTTTTCAAAATTTATCACTAATGTGTAACAAGGATCTTGAATAAAATTATTACTCATTTTTTCAGAATATCTGCTAAATAATAATAAAAAATATCTGCTAAATAATAATAATATAAAAAATTTAGAATATCTGCTACATAATAATAAAAAATATTTGCTATGTCACGGGGTTCAAAGAAAATAAGTGACACCAATAAATAAAATTTATTATTATTAATGTTTTTATTCCAAAATTCCGGCTCGGTCGTGGTTCGGCTAAAGTACAGATTGGTACTTTCCCAGAATGATAATACTTCCCTTATAGGCTTGACGGGGTGACACGTTGCCTTGAGAAACTATAATTGTAGGGCGTCGGTACATCCGGAAGGCGCACACGTGGACGCCGCCACTACGGTTCTGGTCGCTTGACGCAATCTCTTAAATATATTTTTATTGCCACAGCAAGGTACCCCAAATCAGGGGAAGTAGTCGTTCACTCATAATTTCTACGCTAAAATAATTCGTAATTTTAATTGTTAAGGTTTCGAAGTGCGGCCGCGTTCGAGCATGCCGCTGCTGATCTGGCCGCAGTGGTGGACTCGTTCGCGTTCTGCACTTAGATCCGTCCCCCTGCGCCTAAAAGAACTCGCCAACAACTACATGCCGATAGTTAATGTACAGTAGAAACGTTACAATACCAAGATTTCACTAATCGATATAAGTGACATACAATACATCCATCGATCATCATTTTCTTATCTACCGCCGTTTCGTAATTAGTTTCCTTTAACGGAGAAGAAACCTAAAGAGAAGGAATACTTACGGAGCTTCTATTGCCTCTAAGGCAAAAGTATCAATAGCGGCTTAAATACTTATTTGTCCTGGTTTACTGATTTTGTCTAGCTCTGATATCGCATAATTGAGCATAATTGAGTATCTCCATAGTCCATATAGTTATCTCTTACTACGCCTTATAAATACAAACTGTGAACGCGTTTCAATTAGTAGTTCTAATATGTAGAAAATAGTTGGATTCAGAGTGTGATTTTTTCAGCTATCCATCCAGAACTGTAGGAAACACTACGGGTATGCGACCCCGAACTGCTCTAGCTTCTGCTGACATGACCCTTCTATAACAGTAGTATCCTATTCTCCTTGTCCCTCACAAACATTTTGAATGTATTGTGCACTATAATATTTGAGAGAGGCCCTGCCTTCCCCAATCCGGGAGGGGAGTAGAGAAGGTGTCCTAAAAAAGCTTACCCCTATCATATCACAGAGGTAGTAACCGCGACTGTCTCTAGAACAACTTTTACGATCGAAAGACACAAAAGAATAGACTGAAGATCTTAAAAACTCATAATATGACGTCACGTCATTTTTGATCACGAGAACAACCTATGCCTTCCTCGTAACATTGCTCTCGTGTCCCGAGAACTTCGACGCTACGGTGTGGATATCGCTGCTCTCAGTGAAACGTACTTGGCTGACGAGAGGAGAGGGTTGAACAACTGGGCGGGTATACTTTCTTTTGGAACTCTCGCACTCGTCGTCGGTGCCTAGGAGGTCTGGTGTCGGTTTCGCGATTAAAAATGACATTGTGTGGAGGAGTGTCCTATTCATATCTCGAACCGCGTAACCACCTGGCCAATGACAATCACCTTAATGTCATCAGTGTATATCGTTCGACTCGCTTAAACTTGTAGACAAGTTCAAGTATCGGGGCAGCACTGTATCATCATAAAATTACGGGATTTAGTTTTGAGTTTACAAAATATTTGGCAAGAAAAAGAAAATAGGTCTGGTAACCCTATTCAAAATAATTGTCATTTGTCAATTCGACATTTATGTCTTACACTTTAGAATTATTGCAGGTAAAATATTTTATTTTAAATTATTTAAATAGTCAAATACCACGAAATGTGCACAGTTCCACCACCGCCTCCTCCACCTACATTTTCGCCCAGCAAAAAGGTATTAAATACACGTCTTAATGACACAATTGATTACTCTGAAGTTTGTGAATGGGCAGCATTTGAACCACAACTATGGGAAGTATGTGCCAAAAATCAAATATGTTTGTATCAATCTCCGTTTCAGTACAAATATAAACATTTTGAATCGATGTTACAAGTCGGACCAACATGTGGCTTGGTAGCATTGTCCATGTTGTTAGGGGGTGACATTACACCAGATGAACTGCTTAATATAACTAAAATGGAAGGATATAGCAACAATGGTGAGATGTTTAGTTGTAAAGACATGGCAAAACTAGCAAAGAAGGCATTTAGCTTAGCCGAAATAGAGAATGTTACCTGCAATTTAAAAAGCGGTGGTCTTTACAGCCATGAAACAATCCAGGATTTATTAAATGGTGCCATTTTGTTAGTACCGTATCCTTTTTTTAACTGTTGTTAAAATAAAACAATTTATTTTAAGGTTTATTGTCCCAATTTTGAATTTCAGCAAATTCCTTAAAACTTTTGCACAGCTATGATGCAGATCATAACCATTCTCCTTGTCGAAGACAAGGCCATACAGCTCACTGGGCATTAATTTGTGGAATTATTATAGTTGAAGATCCTGGAGAGTGCTACAACTCTAAACCAAACAATGTGTATGTTGTGTGTAGACATGGAAAATCTAGGTACCCGGCTGCATGGACTCTGGATGAACTGCACAAAAGTAATACAAATTTATGGGAATTCTCACCAAAGAAAGCAGAAGATGGATTATTATATGTGCTGCCAGAGGGTGGGATTGGGGGAGAAAATGGACTGAGGAATCAATTTCTAATGTTTTGTAGTACATAAGACTAAGTGAATATTTAACAGTTTTACAGGATTTGTGTTGTAAAAATAACTGAAATATACTGATTGAATCATATTTTTAGAATATTGTTTAGTATTAACTATGGAATCTAAGAAATGGAATGTTAAGTAGACAAATATTTTATGTTGGAATGCTGTTGTAGGTAGACTAGTTACTAAATTATTAAATTATACACAATTGTTGTTCGATAAATAAAACATTTGTTTTAATGCAAAATTTTATTTGTACAATAAATACAAAACCATACTTGCAACTTATCATAAAATAATAAATCTCATCATTTTATAGTTATGTTATTTCAGTAACATCTGACAATTTGGGATATTAATAATAAGAAATGGAGATAAAAGAATTTAATCCAATTATTGCACAATTTTTCTAAAAGAATTCAGTATCATGGGAAAGAAACATCAAGATTTACCTTTGTACTAATTTATTCAGCTTATTCTTTATAAATATAAATAAAAATTAAAATCAATCTACACATTATGTCGCTATGACCGAATGTGATGAATAGCTAAGTTAATATTTCTTTATTGCATTGACTATCAATTAATACACTTTACTCGTAACATAATTTTTAAGTGTTGGTATTAAAACATACTACTGATTTATGATTAAAAAAAGATACAATTGCCAAGTCAGTCAGTGTTGAGATCAAATTATATAAACAAATATATAGAATATATAATTATATATTCTACAAATCCATTACAATATACTATAATAATATGAATATACAAATTACATTTTTATATTGTTGGCTAGGCCTCTAAACAATAACTATTGGAAACTTGAGCTTCTTTTTGTTTTAATTGCCAAATTAATGGTAGACTTTTGAGAATTTAGACTTTTGTGACTTTTTTTTGCCTTTGACAACGCAGTGAATTTTAACTTAGTTTTAGCAACTCTTAATTATTATTGCATATTAGTTTTTTTTTTTTAAACTATATAGTTACTACTTTTAAAAATAATTATAAACATCCAAGAATTTACATTTGTTACCATAAATTGCAAATTATTTGAAATAAGTATAGAAAGTCAGACCAAACGTATAAATTTTGTGCCATATATATATTGTAAAAAAGTTTTATTTTATGGTATTATTACTTTAATCAATTTGACAACCTTTCAACAATTCTAAAACACTTAAACGATAAAATGTAAAATGGACAATCTTGTATTGCCATGGTCCACAGTTAAAAAATTATCTAACTAACAGATTTAATGAAAAAAAAACATTACCAGTTCAAGGGCATACTAAGTTGCTTTTCAAAATGGAGAATGGTGGAGAAACTCTTATTTGTGATAACAGAATCTAATTTTATGAGTTGATTTTTAATTCCGATGGTAAAAGTAAATTAAACAAGTTTTTTAAATTGTTAAAAGTGTTGCCAGTTTTGCATTTAACACAAAAAGAACTGAGTTTTCCCGGCGATATATGCACACTCCATACGAGACTAGACCATCATAACTTTAAATACTAATACATTTTATTAAGCAAACACTATGGAGATAATTTCGGAAATGCATCGAATACAGTTACGTTTATTTAAGTGTATTAGCATTGATCCTGAGAGTTTTAAAATTAAACTCGAGATTATCTTTAACACGAACGAAAGTTCATGTTCGAAGACACAAGTTAGTCTTCAAAATCAGTGCAATAATTTTTATAAAATAATTCTTGTTATCGAATTTTGCTAATACACCTAAGTAATACATATTAAGTGGGTCGACCGGCGACATACATTAACTTAAGATAGTAGAATATATTCTGTAGTTTAAAATTGGATATATTGGTTATGGAGAAATTGAATAATATACCTTTAATGGCTAAATTCTCATTTACTTAAACTTTAAAAGTTAAATTGCTGTTAAATATTTATTATTCATACCATTTTGTTAGGAACGACATATAATAGAATAAAGGCATACAATACAATAGTTATGAGAGAGTTATAAGTGCAATACAACATAGCCTAAATGAATGTGCACCATTAAAATAGCAAAACATAATAATACAATAAATATAAACTACTAGTATTTCCGGTAACACTGGTTCAGCACCAAGTATTTATTTGCACCTAAAATAATCATGGCACTGCAAAAATTTATGAAATCTTTATGGCCTGCGCAGTAATGAACTAACTAAATAGCACAAAATCAGTAAAGCGTAAGAAGTATTTTTTCTGGAAGAATAAGTGATTTAGCATATAATGGGAAGTTAATGAATAAATACATATATAGATAGAGACATCACATACATTGTTCCAATCCCTATGTAAGATGCTAAAGCACTAGAGGTATTGAAATCGGAAACAATGAAGGCACCACAAACACTCAGACTCAGAGAAAATGTAGAAAAAGTGGTTTTTCTACATTGACACGACCGGGAATCGAACCCGGGCCCTCGAGATGGCGACACCTTGAAACCCGGTGTTTACTCCACTCGTCCACGGAGGTTGTCGAAGTTACTTTATATTGTATACTTGACGTAAAGCAACGTAAATATAAATAGTTATTTTCACAAAAGTTTCTGAGTGTTTCCAGCTTCTCTGATAATTATAATAGATGTCGCTGTCCTGAATTGTATTACAAAGTAGTTTGGTCTAGTTAGTTTGGTATGCAGTCATTGAGGAAGGTTCTTCACAGGCGCAGGTCACTAGTCGTTCTTAACATAATGGTATAATATAAAGTATATAACAGGCTTATATGCAAGACGTCGTTATTAAAAGCTGTCAATTTTATCATGAACATTACATGCATATATAGTTGCTTTAGTTACACATTTATTATCATTGATATTATTAAATGTATTGTCGATATTTGTTATTGCGTAACAGGTATTATATGTTAATAATTCCTTTTTTATCTTTTACTGACGTTCAATTTGTACATGTCACATAAAACTTACAATATTCGTAATATGAGTTCTTTATAATTACTTATAGTTTTTCGATTATTTGATTAATTTCAGACAGTATCGAACTTAATATTCCATAGTATGGAATAAATATATTGCAATCGTTCTTAAAAATCAAAAGAAAATAATTTTAATTAGTTCAGAGAACACTTTCGCAGCGGTACAAATTAATAATATTATTCGTAAACCAGTCAGCTTTGGCACGCAAAATCGAAATAGGATATATTGTTCAAAAGTTTTAGAAAAAAACAAACTATATATGGAAGATTCTAGTTGCAGTCTTCGGTTATTACTGCGGCCCCTCTTGGAAATAGAACGGAACCGGATGCGCATTTTGAATTGTTGATATCGATAGTTGCTCATATTGTAACTCTTGTGATGAGCATAAATACAATCAATTGCAATCTTCAAATTAAAATATAAGAGTAACTAAAAATATTTCAACAGACTGGTTTCGATAAAAGTTTGAAGCCTGTTAAACACAGTCACTATATAAAACTTCTCAACTGATTTCATAATATTTCAGAAAAGTATTGATAAAAAATAATAGAAACTACGATACACGAAAGTCATCGTCATCTAGTATTGGCGTATTGGATCCAAATGAATTAGTATATGCTGCAGACCCAATGAATTGGCTCGGAAGTAATTTCTAAACATTTCACATTTGCATCGATATGTTAAAACTTAATCGATTAATGCTCAACTACAAATAAAAACCAAACATTATTGTAAATAATCATTAACAGTTATAATGACATAGACATCTAGTGTTGTAATTTTATATCGATATTTATGTATGTATATATTTTACATACATATTACGTTAATATTAATTTTTCAATGCAGAACAACTCTTAGCGAATATTATTATTAAATAATTGTATGCAATTTGATGCGCGTCAGAATGTTAGAAATTTTTCAAACACGTACGATATTCCTTGTTTTATTTTGACAAATGAATTCTGAAGATCGGATCACTTCTCAAACCATTCAGGATAGATAACAAGAAGATATACAATATGTATATCCACAAAGCTAACATTAACGGCATTGCATTATCGACAAAATTCATCAAGCACTCGTTAATCGCATCACTAGTGCCGTTATTTATGATCTGTGAATACCTGCGTCTCTATGACGCGACAATCTAAACTTCTATAGCATGAGCGATATTTTGATATCAAAGTTCGTTGAATGTATTACTATTGCTACTATATAATAAACAATACACGGTACACTACTTATCTATTGCTTTCCAATGCTGTATACAAAAAAAAATCGAAGATACCAAGTTCATACGAAACAAAAGAAAAGCGCGACCCGCCGTCGCAGCAACGCGAAAAAAAAAACTGCGTCAAGTGATCACAGATTTAAAAGTAAACTAAAACCGTACTCGCCGCCCGGTACGTACCTATACTGATATGTGCCGACAATACTCCGCAAATTCGGTTTCGTTTCTCCGATACATAAACCTAACTTACACACATACTGGAATTGTCACGAACCATTATTATTCCTCGTTATATACTGAGTACATGGAATACCTTATATACGACGAAACTAACCACTAATTAATGACTATGATGAAATAGTTAACGTGATTATTGAGCCTTTGTTATGCAGCTTGAATATATCTCTTAAACAGTATACGTTAAATATAGCATGCAAGTATTATTGACTAAGAAATATCGCAACTACGGCAAACGTAATAAGGTTCGGATTCGCTAATCAAGATACATAACAAAACTGGCGAATCACAACGCTCTAAAATCATGGCAGCTGGACAGCTTAATACAAAATCGTTTAATAAGAACGAATCTATAACTACACACGACTTCCAATAGAACACGAATTTAGACACTGATATATTAAAATTGTGAACTCTCGTTTAGTAAAGGCTACATTAGATCGGATGAATGTATCCGAAGCGCAACGAAGTCGGATGTCCATTTAATTAACGATCCGAGTCGATGACGTTTTATGTCCGAAGCCGGCTGGCAATCAGTGTTCTCGAATCTACGTCCGTCTCGCGTGTGTACGAAGGCGTCCTTGTACCGAATCGCCAACGTGTTATGAAGCCAAAGCGGGAATTGTACCGTGAACGCTTAGGTCTCGGGCGGTGCGAGCGGCGCGCCGCACGTGGCCACTGGGAACGTCTTCACGTGCGTCTGCCACTGCGTCGACAGCTGGAAGAACTTCACGCCGTTCCACTCCGTGCCGTCGATGTACACTGCGCAAATTGTTATTAATATTATTTCACGTTGCCGTGTGGTGACGGCGCAAGAATATGGCCACTCCCTTTATTCCCGTTGGTGTCGTAATAGGCGACTGAGGGAAACAGGCTCGAATATCGTTATGCCAATCGACAGATGGCGGGATAACCGTCTCTAAAAATATCAGACCAAAATGATAAGAGCGAAGATGGGCAGCAGGCGTCTGAGGTGCGAAAGGTCTGGTACTGCGATCGCCAATACGCTTGCCAAGAGACGCAATATTTAATAGCCGGCTGGTCACCCCTGATAGAAAGTGAAACGAGTTGGAGAGGAGGTGGCAGGGGTGGGGGGTAGGGGTGGTACCTTTGAGCGGCGCGTTGTGCGAGCCCTTGGCGGAGCAGATGAGGCGCGCCACGCCCTCCACCGTCTGCGCGCGCCCCACCTCCGGCTCAGACTTCTCCTTCTTCTTGCCCAGCCGCATTACTGCGCATCGGTAAAAATATGAAAATTATAAAAATATTTTCTTTCCACATTAGTCTTTTTACTTCAAAAACAATTAGGTTAAAATGTATGTAGATAAATGACTCTTCAATCCATATAGAGCTATTTATATAGTAAATAGGAAGACACATTCGTTTTGCTGTGGCTTAGTCGGTTAATAAAATTAGTAAGATATAAGTAATATTAGAAGATAGCAACAGAAAAAATAACATTTCTCGGTATAATATTATAAAATAAAATTCTTTTGTTTTTAATGTACTTTATGTTTCACATGGATTTAGTAGGATCCGAATGGAAATAATTGTTATTATACTGACTCTTTTGCTTCTTTTCCTTGGTGAGGTACGTGATGCTGAGGTGAGCGTTGTGCCGGGTGACCAGCAGCGCGCGGAACGTCGCCTTCAC
The DNA here is from genome assembly GCA_029286605.1 of Sericinus montela. Taxonomy (NCBI): domain Eukaryota; kingdom Metazoa; phylum Arthropoda; class Insecta; order Lepidoptera; family Papilionidae; genus Sericinus; species Sericinus montela. The sequence goes on along the minus strand of JAGSMR010000055.1, from coordinate 1,231,524 downwards.
CGTCACCTTGCCGTCCGCGCCCTCGGCCGCTCGCCCCGGCACCTGCACACCAGACATACATTAGGCTCCCATGCTTGTCCGTGCTCACCAGCCAGTAGTCCAGCTGCAGTTCCTGCGGGGGCGGCTCGCCGTGCCGGGCGACGGGCGACGGGTGACGAGCGACGGGTGACGAGCGACGGGTGACGAGCGACGGCGCGCTGTGCCGCTGCGCTCATCAGCCAGTAGTCCAGCTGCAGTTCCTGCGGGGGCGGCTCGCCGTGCCGGGCGACGGGCGACGGGTGACGAGCGACGGGCGCGCTGTGCCGCTGCGTGCTCACCAGCCAGTAGTCCAGCTGCAGTTCCTGCGGGGGCGGCTCGCCGTGCCGGGCGACGGGCGACGGGTGACGAGCGACGGGCGCGCTGTGCCGCTGCGTGCTCACCAGCCAGTAGTCCAGCTGCAGCTCCTGCGGGGGCAGCGGCGCGGGGTGCGCGGGCTGCGCGGGCGGCTCGCTGGGCGCGGGAGTGCCGGGCGGCGAGGGCCGTGCGGGCGGGGAGCCGCCCTCCTCCAGCTCTAACGACGACGGCCCGCCCTCTCCGCAGCCTACACGCACCTCCTACAGATGTTACACAGCTCTATTGTACAGTCAAATACATTCAGGTGAAAAGAGGCTTTTAACAATTATGAATTATAACACAATTTTCAAGGCGCAGTAATTTCCATTTACAAATAAATTTTACCCGAATCCGGCATATTGTTGTTTAGGAAACAAGTTACGTCTTTAAAAAAAATTTCAAAGGCTCATTTCATACTGTCAAAAATCATATCTCACCCCACTTGATACTTACAGCAATAAATGGCACAAAAGTCTGACTGGAATCTTCGTCACCAGACTTTTCCCTGTAGGCAACCATTGCTTCACCAATAGGTATGTTATTCACGGGACCGATGCTGTTCAGGTACCTGAAGTGGGAAGAAATTGTGTTAATTAACAAAATATTTGGTGAATCTAGTTCGGGTCCAACACTTGAATATTGTCGTAAACCACTTCAGACACAAGCATTGCTTACTCGGAGTGGTTAATATAAATCGACAGTAATGTTATTTGTCATTTCACCTGGCGATCCTGGAGGACATTTCGGCGATATCGGGCACGGAGTGGTCCGCGGCGCGCTCGCACAGCGCGGGCCACGTGTCGTTGGCGAACAGCGCCGCGTACGTGCTGTCCGTCGCCGCCACGTAGCGCGACACCGTGCACGCACCTGCACGCGAGAGAGAGAGAGAGAGAGAGATAAAGAAAGAGTTAGAATACTGATACACATTATGTTACAAAAATAACACAATTTTTAATAGGTTAAATAAATAAATAAATATATATCTTCACGCAATTCTCAATACAGGGCTAGACAGAGGTCTAGTCTAGACAATTAAGTCCCTTAGACCCACCTTCCACCGAAGATATTTTCGGGACAACGTGACAGGTGGAGAGCCCGTCGCCGTCTATATGTCCAAGCCAACGATATAATTCGTACATAAGTTTTTGAAAAACCCATTGATACGAGCCTGCCACTTGGGGATCGAACTTGAGTCTCTTGACTCGAAATTCCGACCACCCAACCACTCGGCTATCGTGACTTTTTTTTTTAGGATGTAGATGATTATTGCGAATTTCGATATATAATCATGATATCACAAATATATGAACGGGTTGTTATTTGTTAAATTACAATCCATTTATGCACGCAACCACGCACGCACTTACACGCACACACTCTGGTACTCACCAATGGGCACGATGTAGAAGCGCACGGGCGGCGCGTCGTGCGGGCGTCGCGCGGCGAGCTCGGCGTGCGCGCGCAGTACCGCCGCCGCGGCAGCCTCGCCGCCGCATACGCACACTCTTACGCAGGCGCGCCGCGAACTCCTAATCAGAGGTAAAACACATCATAAATCACACATTCAGAAAAATAATGATAAGAAAAAATTTTATGCTCTCTTTAACTCTTATAGAGGAATTTAATTTTTTTTTTATTTTAATTTAGAATTACAATTTAGAATTATCTCTTTCAGAGGAATTTTCATAGATTATTTTCACTTACTATTATAAATTTTTCTTACACTTTAATATGTTATAATCTCAACATATTTTGATGTTAATAGGTTTCGAACGCATGTTCCTAAAGTTTTCGTTCCAGGAATTTGAATGTAGCAAAGGTTTATAATATTTCAGATCATTTGATGCAAGGTATACATAATTGACATTTAGCACTATTTCACTTTACAAAAAAAAAGTAAATTTTTATTTACTGTTCGTCTGACGAATTGAAGTGTTCTAAATTAAATTATGGACCATCCAAGATAAATATACTTTGTAATAAGTACTGTAGTACTGACTGTTTGACGGCACGAGCGTAAAGTGCTTGTAGCAGCGGCCTCGCATCCGGTGTGGCAGGCGGCGCGACAATGACGGCCGGCACCGCGAGCGCTTGAAGCGCCAGCGCAGCGCTTGACGGCGCCACAGCCACGCACTCCGGCACCTGGCCTTCATCACCCAAGACGCGGTTTACCTGCTCCATTAATGTGCGTCGTGGCTGGAAGTTAAAGATCAAGTTTCATAAAAAAAAAAAAGATTTCCAAGGAAGATGCTAAACAATGAAGTTCTTTCGATCCACTTTTAACCGAAGATCCAAACCCAACACCCTTAGCTTCGAAATCAGGGTCACTACCTTCACTAACAACTTTTTCGTTGTCATAAAGTTAGTATACCTAATTTTATCCAATTTTAATCTTTATTTATATAGGGCCTTTTGTCCTTTTTGGATATGCCAGCCCATCATAATATAAAATTTTAAAGCATACATCATTAATCAAAATTGATTGCCACAATCCAGAGATTGAATCATTGATGATGCATGACCATTGCAACTGTGCTTTTCGCTGTTTCAGAGCTTAAAAAAATAAAATAAAATATCTTCACGCAATTCCCAATACAGGGGTAGACAGAGGTCAAGTGTAGACAATTAAGTCCCTTTGACCCACCTTCCACCGAAGATATTTTTGGGACAACGTGACAGGTGGTGAGCCCGTTGCCGCTTGCAGTTTCAGAGCTTGGTTCAGCTAATATCGCCAAAACTCCTTCAACTTCCACTCTATTTATATTATGTGTTTGCATCAAAGATTCCCCTCTCTCTCTCTCTCGCTTTCGTGTTTTACACACTCTACAAGTATGTGCTGTACGTCTTCCAATAAATAACGTAATAGTAATAACACATACGTCACAATTTGAGAACCGATTTTCGAGGTTCCCTCGATGCTCGAGTCAGACTCGCACTTTCCCTGAACTTCAACTTTGCACCAGTAATTATACCATTGACATTGACTGGACAAAACACAACAGTACTGAACCCGCCACCTATATGCGTTAAGTTCAGGTCTCACCTCGAGCGCGGTGGGGCTCTGCGCGGGCAGGTCGTGCGCGGACAGCGGTCGCTCGGCGCTCACCACCAGCGAGTTCTTCTTGCGAGCCGCCGCTCCCGCCGGCGTCAAGTTGCCACCGCTCGTCGCGCTCCGGAACAGGCGCGACCGCTTGTCTTCCTGCCACACGCCACGCGACTGCTTATTTGAGAACTGTTCCTACCTAATAGCTCCGAACTTGTTTTGGATATACAAATGCCCCGGACGACATAGTTTTAACGCTCTTTAGTGTCTTATTGAAGTAAAACGTTATGCCACGGTAGTGAATTGTTTGAAAGGGAACTTCTCTCTCATTCGAGTAGTAGCTTAGAGAAAGGAGTGGGAAAGTGGCTTTTACTCTCTCAGTCCTAAAAAATTATATTACTGACGCGTGTAGTACCACTCTAAACATACATCCTAATCCCCCGAATATGTAATCAAATATTATATGAAGAAACCATAAAAATAAACCGAAATTATAGTATCAAAATGTACATTAATCTAAGCAGTATCCATTGCTTATATTAATGCACATTTTGATTTACAAATTATATATACACAATAGCATTAGAATGTAATTTCGTTTGTTAAATAATTTTTTAATTCAGAAAAATTGCCCATTTAAAAATTCCGCTGTAAAATATTTACGTAAAGAAATAACAAAATCAGCAAAAGTAATTGTGGTAATTGTACTTAGTAAACATATGTGTAATTTGCGTAATAAACGTACCCGTAAACAAAATAAAAAGTTGTAGTAATCTGAGTTAGGGCTGTATTACTTAAATACACTCCGCCGAGTCCTTTTTAAATGAGTTGGATCGGGATCCTTTTTTAATGTTTAATTAGTATAACTTTGGTTCCTGTAAATTTTTTTTAATTACAAAATCTGCTCAATTTCGCTTTACGTAATAGTTGTTTGGTTTGGTATTCGCAGATAGTACTAATGCGTGGTCATCACAGCAATTTATTTCATGTTGTGATGACAAAGTACATGAAGGCGGACTTAATACCTGGAGGCATTCTCCCCCAGTCAACCATTAGGCTAAACAGAGATGTACAAGTAGGAGTTGGAGTATGATCTATGTATGAATTATGTAGTTAATTCATTCGACATCGAACCTTAGTCTCGTTGGGCGGCGAGCTAGAGACGGAGGCTCCGGAGACCGGTGGATCGAGCGTAGCGTCGCCGTCGCTGTTACCTTCACTGCCGCGCTCGTCCCCCGCTGAACTGCGCATCGCCTCCGATTCTGTTTGCGTTTCGTGATCGTTTCTTTTTAAAGTATAGAGTAGAGTGAAAACTGTTTCCTAACAAGACAGCAGAAGATAAAGATAGGCAGTGAGAGATAGAATGTAGCGATGAACACGCAAGATTCGTAAGTAGACACTGATTCACATAATAGAGTAAGTTCGGTGAAATCCACAAATACTACTATTAAGTAAGTGTTTGTTTGTTGAGTTTACATAATGGTAAGGAAACTAACGGGAAAAAGTTGCAGGTAAAAGTCAGTTTGCGACACCAGTCAAAGCTGTTGTCTGCGTAAACAATATGTACAGGCATTTTGTTTTTTCGTGCATTCTTCATGGCAATTTAAACTAATTAAGCTTCTTGCACCTTCACATGTATTGATATGTAATACGCTTTTACTCTGATTCACTGAAGTAAGACATAAACATCATTTCCAATCATTTCCAATACAGGGGTAGACAGACATCTAGAAAATTAAGTCGTTTCGAACCAACTTCCACCGAAGATATTTTTGTCACAACTTGAAAGGCGGTGAGCCCCTCGCCGTCTCAATGTCCAAGTCAACGTTATAATTCGAACCTAAATTTTCGGGTCTTCTGATTCGAACTCTCATTTTTTTTTACTACTGCTATATATTTTTCTTAATCGCGACATACTCGAATATTTTAAAAGTAGAATTAAAAATTTAATTTCTTAGGACACTTTAGATGCTTTTAACAAAAATATTTTGAATATCATATTTTCCGACATCTTTATCTGATACTTGGCCGTGTTTAGGTGTAAACCGATAGTTAATAAATAAGACGAAACAACGCAGAAACTTACTAAAAATTGAGGTTAGAAGTCAAATAATAACAGATAATTAAGGTTTTTGAGTTTATTTTTTTAAATAAAGACAACACAGGTGAACAATAAACAACATGCTATCAAGACAAAGAAGCACTTAGAGTGAATCTAAACAAACAAATAGAAGCTGAATTAATTAATAATGTGAGTATGCTGTAATATTAATAATTTGAACACATACATAATAATAAATGTAATCAATTTTAGATTAGTAGTGTATATACAAGCAAATAACTCATTGTATATGTATAAATATACATAGTATTCGATGTGTCAATGTGTAACATATGAGAAAACGTGATCTTGTTCCATGGTATAAATAATCGAACATTTTATTGGAAGTTTATTGGCAATTATGATTCTTCAAAATAACAAACGTAGCGTTATGTTGTTGAGCGCCTAGTATTCTATACTTGATTTATTCCTTTCAGTGTCCTATTATATCCTTTAATCAACTCCGAGTTTATTACTAAATTGTAACATTTAGAGCTGGAGAGCATCAACATATTTTTACGCCACACTATATGATTCCAATATAAAGTATGATTACAATAAGAAAGTTACTGTGTAGTAACGGTGTAATAATATTGCCACTCTCTTTCTTCCCAGGGGTTCCGTAAGAGGCGACTAAGGGAAACAGCCTTGAATATCGTTATGGCAACCGATAGATGACGAGATAACCATCTCTATAAATATCTGACCAAAATAATAAGACCGAAGATGGGCAGCAGCGTCTGAGGTGCGAGTGGTCTGCTACTGCGATCGCCAATCCGCTGGCTAAGCGTGGCGATTATGGCAAATCCTCCCTTTGGGAGAGGTCTATGCCCTTCAGTGGACTTTAATAGGTCATTATGTAAGAAAGTTTCATCGAAAGCCCAATCATAGTTTTCTTAATGTTTAAAAATCAGAGGAACGCACACGTTCAATCATTTGCCACAAAAAGTTCCATGCAATGTTGAGATCTACGCAGTACCTGTAAGCGGGAGAATGGCCTGCAGTTTCTCACGTGGTGTTGTCAGCTCGGCGGCCGATGCGAGACTGGCGTGCCGCGTCACTGCGCATGCGCCGCACACGTTACGTGCGAGTGAGACAGAAGAGGGGCGCAATCGAAAATTGTGATAAAGGAGATTTGTGATTTTACAGCGTTACAATTTACACAAAGTTGACGTTGGTCCTTCAGACTGATAGTTATTTATTTTGTGTATTTTTATTCAAATAACTTTTTTAGTTATATGAAGAAAGACAATAAGCCCACTATAGATAAGGTTAAAACCAAATAAAAAAGAAAGTTGTGTTTATAGTTTTGCATTTGCATTATTAAGAAAATCAAGTGATATGAATTTTTTTCTTCATACAAAACTTCATATTTTATGTTTTTTGTGTACATAGTATTTATTAGTTTTGTGATATGTCCATAATAATCACAGAAGTGATACAACTGGTACACAGCTCATATTTTAAGACTTTATTAAAAAAATGAATGAAAAAATATTCAAGACAAAAATTTTATTTCAATGAGTTTGAGATAGTACACGATCTGTCAGGCTCGAAGGACCAAGTTTTAAAGTACCCCTCTCTTGTCTCGCTCGGATTAACTCTACTCTATACACACAGCTTTACATAACAAAATAATAATAAAAGAATAACCATAACATTATACATCTGTGTATTGTTATACATACTAGTACACATCTAATCGAATTCAAATCAGTGTTATAATAATGAATCGTATAATACCGTAACTATGCAAATTAAAAAGAAAGCATTTCGTACAACGCATTTGTCATCTCAGTGTATGCAGTTCAATGCTCAGGCAAGTCATATTCACATTTAATACTTAACATAGTTCAATGCTATTCTTAAATGTTACAGTTAATATTGTGTGAGACTTGGCTTAAGTTGCTTATGAGTTGAAACTGGTGATGGGGAATAGCGTCTAAAGTGCGAATTGTGGCATATACTTGCCAACGCCATTTCGCTAACAAAGCGAGGCGATTGAAGGAAGATAAGAAAGGCCTATAGCCAGCAGTGGGATTATGCAGTTAATCACTGGCAAAGAATAATTACTATTGCTACATGAAGAAGCGACACTCCATTCACCAATTCATCGTCTCTTCAACCTAAGTCCACTTATAGATAACTGGTAATAGTAGTAGGTAACTGAATAAGTTCGCTTATATCAAGAGATGTAGATTTTTAGTGTTTATTTTAGGACTCTAAGTTAATAGTACTTTGTAGACGTATAAGCAATTTGTTAGCGGCTACCTCAGGCAAGACCTCTAACGGTAAAGAATCATAAATTTATAATGTAAATATCAAAAATTTTACTAAGATGTTAATTCACATTGTCCATAATTTAGCTCTCTCTCTCCTCTCTCTGTACCTTTCAAAAGGGGATGTAAGTGTTATTTCGCTGTAAATTTGCAATAAAAATGGGTAATTTAGGAACGCCTCATTTTAAACTTTGGATAAATTCTTCAAGTGTAACGACTGGCTTATGGACTCCCTCCAACTAAAACCAGAAGGTGGTCGGAACCAAGACACGTCATCGAATGTTCTTTTGTAACGTAAGCGGGCCCCGCTTCTAAGATTTTTTTCTCTTAACTAAGATAATCACATCTTATGTGTAACATTAACACAGCTATCAGCCTACTAAATACACTAGTACCTAGATTAACGGAGTAATTTACAAACAAAAAAAAAGAAGTAGATTTTAGTACTCCTCAAGTTTAAGCCAAGTAACACATTTTCTGGGTTTCATCGCTACTAAATGGTTACCGTTGGAGTGTCTGTGGTGCTCTTGGTTGGCGAGACTCCGCGAGCTGCTGAAGAATGGCCGAAGTGACGGCTTCGGTGTGGAGCCGATACTGATCGTGTCCATTTGGTCCGGACCGGAGTCCTCGCCCTCGCCACATGACAGAGACTCCAACTCCTGACAAAAAATGAATAGAACAATTTTTAAGAAAAATTTTAAACAAGATAGGAATATTTTCTCTTAACAACACGTGTGTTATGTAGTCTTCACAAAAATAAATACTTGGTTACCAAGCCCGGAAAGGCTAAACCAGGTCATAATATTACATTCATTAGAATCGTTCATTCATTCGTTCATTAATTCAGATATACATGTAAAGCAAGTTGTTCGTAATAACATGAGCTACAAGTGCCTTGCTAAGAAAAGAGTAGTTGGAAAGAGTAGTAGCGGGAGGAAATGATAGGTAGATTACGTGGAAATGAAGGTGAAAGGAAATGATAGGTAGATTACGTGGAAATGAAGGTGAAAGGAAATGATAGGTAGGCGGCACCTGGAAGAGCTCGTCGATGTCGCGCTGCGCGTGGTGCGTGTCGCGCGCGGCGCCGCGCTCGCCCAGCTCCTCGGGCACGCGGAAGCGCCGCAGCAGCGCCGCGAACTTCTGCTTCAGGTTGCGTTGCTGCAAACGTGCCATACTTTCAGATACCATTCATTTATCTATTCATATGCATACATACACACGTACACACATTATATATAACCGACATGCGTATGTTTGGAGCCGCGAAACTCGAAAGTAGCCGTTGCATTTTTAACCTAGAGTGTTTTCAGCTGTGAATTCGTGTGGTGTCGAAGATGCTACCAGTATGTGAAATATGTTCTTAAAAATAAAGCTTTAATTTATTTTATTAGATTGCAACGACAACTATTGTTGTCGTCTGCCAAGAAAATATAATCACTACGAATTATTATAAAATTTCTCATTTATGTAATCATAAAAATCTAGCATGAAAGTTAGCTAAACCGCGGCGGAGTTTCTTCTTATTCCAAATTTTACGTCCCGTCTCAATCCCGATGGCATCGTTAAGTTTGAGAAGACGAAAAACGCAAATTGAATTGAAAAAAAAGGCAAATTGCTCTTATTCAAGGGAAAATTCTTTGCAGTAATCAGTTAATGGCATCAGAATAAAATAAAGGTAACGAACAAATATGATATCAAAACAAAAATATAACACATTTCTCCAAAGATAAACGAATTACTTTACCTCCATTTCGTGAAAGGAGCACGATACACCGCAAACAGCTCTCGCGAGAATAAAGATAATCTAATCAGCATACTAAGTATCGCATAACCGTAAAAACAAAGTATAAAAGATAAGCTACCATTCGCGATAGATTTACGTCTCGCGTTGCAGCGAGCAGTGGTGAATATTGGCCCGAAGATATCTTGCGTGTAAGATGGACGAAGGGACTTAATTGTCTAGACTAGACTTCTAGCTACCCCTGTATTGGGAATTGAGTGAAGATATTTATTTATATAACGAAACGCGTTGTAGTTTACATAGTCCTGCCCATCACGGCGAACACAATTGCGTCAAATACCACACAAGCATGTGAGAACATGATCTCCACTCAAAGACAAAGGCCTCTCTCATAAGGACGTTTTGGCATAACGCGTGGTTGGCGTATTGGCGATCGCAGTACCTGTCTGATTATTTCGTCTGATATTTTTAAAGGTTATGTATCTATCGGTTGCCATACCCAACGATATAATTTTTTTTTATTATTTATTTCCTTCATATTAAAGCTTGTTTCCTTTGTTTCCTATTACGACACTCACGGAAAGAAAGGCAGTGCCAATATTCTTACGCCGTTAACATGCGGTGCAACGGTACTGGCGCTGTCATATTTTAAAGTGAGTATTGGTGAAATAAAGAAACTGTTGCAACTCCAAGGAGGATCAACTCCGGGGTCCATTTGGGAAGGTTTAGACGTTTACTAGTTTAACAGAGTACAGAATACATTGTCGTAAGGCCGAATAAAGCTAGCGCTACACTATTTTTCATATTTCCGAATCCGAAGTTTAAGAGATATCCGTTAGAGGTTAAGATGTACCCTAGATACAAAACAGTCCTGCCATTATAATTGTTCAACACAGTTTATTATATCTACTAACATTTAAAGTTCATAATAGAATGCAGAAAGAACTGTTCAACTAACTACTTACCCACTAAAAATAGATAAGGCGATACAATTAAAAACGAAGTATATCTATTGGAGTGGTAGACATAATGATAACGTGCAAACTATAAAGTATACAAATATTTTGTGAGAAAAACTCCCAGAAAAACTATTAAGCCACAATAGAAAAGTTTCCAATTATAGTATAAACCAACTCTATTTCTAACACCACTAGATATAATTTCGCGTGTTGCAAGCTCACCGCGAGCTTTCCGCGGCTGCCCTTGCGCTTAGCGGCCGCGCTTTCCAGTTCGCTGTCGCTGTCTCTGTCGTGTACCTTGGAGCGCACATAGCTCTGTCTCTTTCGCTCGCGCTCCGCGTAGCTCAAGTCGTGCGACCGCGAGAGCTGCGTGTAAAGCAATGCTGGGTTAAGCTAAAGCAAAAGCATAGGCTATATTACTGGCGATTAGCAAACTTTATTAGGTACCATTCAAAATAACAGCGTTATAACTATCGATACACAACTTGAGCGGAAACTAAGTACATTTTGTTTAACTAGCACACTAAGGGAAATTGTCCACTCTGCATAAGGCAAACGCTCAAAGATCTGTGTCGAAAATTATTAACGTACGTAAGGCCACTCAGAGAGTTGTGCGAAATGAAAAAAGTTACATGATGAAAAATTGGGCAAAGATATGTATGGATTTTTGTTAAACTAATTTTTAATTTTAATGCAATTTAATTTTTTTATTAATTAAATTAAATTTCATCCAATTTCAAGTTCTAGATGGCAGAAACAGAATCTGTGCTGATTTTGAGTATTTTAAGATATATAATAATTTTGCAGGTAAGGTATAAAATATACTGCTTCCTTTCCTTCTATGGGTGTCGTAAGAGGCGAGCTTTCAAAAATCATCATCTCGAAAGATGGCGTAATAACCAGACAAATTCAATAGACCACTGACGGGCATCAGTGTCTACAACTGACTTGCCAAGCATTGTAAAACGTCCTACGGGCAAGGCCTATTTCCTGCAGACTTTAGAGGGGGCTACACATGTACGTATATAATATTAATTTAAGTAAGCTATGTGTCTTACGTAATGTCACGCTAATTGCGTGGAATACTGTACATACATACAATTGTTGGATAGTATTTTACGTCTCCTTATCTCATATGACATGGTCTACTACACAAAAGGGTATTTACAGGCTCCTATTATAAGCACCTAACGCATCTACCTAACTAACATCCTCGCGCAAAGATGTTCGGGAAAAACTCAGTAACAAAAATTTTAAGGAAGCCTTACATATTTCATCTCTATAATAAATATTGCACAGCTAGCACGATTGATTTTAGGCAAAATCGCAATAACCATCAAGCGAAAATATTCCCGAGGCAAATTAATTTTGTTGAAACAAGATATTTTCAAAAAAGTCACGATAGCCGAGTTGTTGGGTGGTCGGAATTTCGAGTCGAGAGACCCGAGTTCGATCCCCAGGTGGCAGTACCAGTGAGTTTTTCAAAAACTTATGTACGAATTTCATCGTTGGCTTGGACATAAAAGGCGGCGACGGGCTCACCACCTGTCACGTTGTCCCGAAAATATCTTCGGTGGAAGGTGGGTCAAAGGGACTTAATTGTCTAGACTTGACCTCTGTCTACCCCTGTATTGGGAATTGCGTGAAGATATTTATTTTTATTTTATTTATGAAACAAGATATTTTCAATTTAGCTGGCAAAAAAATAATAAGAGGAATTTGAAATTGGAATATTCGTATACTAACAAGAAAATATTATTTTAAATTGTAGTTAGCCAGGGTTAGAGAGAAAACATCTCACAACTTTCTGCGTGGCTTCTGTGTGTGTTTGTTAGTGTGGTTAATATAGCATACTAAATTTACACAAAATCTCGTAATAAAATCATACCGAAGTCTCGAAACAAACAATATTATAATAACTGTAATTATAGCACCAATACATATCTACTTTATTCAAAGCAGGGTTGTTTAAAACTCTTTTGTATATATCCGAACTACGCAAGTTCGCATTCCAAGGTTTAAAATGAAATATTTGATTTTATTCAGATGTCAAAATGTATATGATGTTCTCTTAATTTATTTAACAATACATAACTTTTGGCGTATCTTAAATGGTATTAAAGTGAACTTTTTTAAATTAGATCAGAAACTTTTATAATACTATCGTTTCAATTTAATTAACGAGTTCAAAGTTTTTTTTTTAATTACAAAGTTTCCAGTAGCTAGCTGCAGTAAAGCTTAATTAAAACTTTGTCAACTTAACCGACTCATGCAGTGTGGAGGAGAGCTTCTACTTAAACTTGCATTTAATAATTGTTTCATATCGCAGAGGATAATTAGCAATAGATGGTTTGTTTAAATAAGGGATTTTTTTTAACAATTAGCCGGGATTTATTAGTCTGATTAGTTGACTATATTTATTTCAAAGATGAATATGAATATAATAAATACATTCGAAATCTCATCAGATCACAACTAATTGTGCTATTACGTAATATCTACGTAAACGGCTACATTTATGAAACAAAATATAATATATCTAATGTGCTTATACCAATAGTTGTTAACAAAGTACTTGCAACACTAGTGTGGTGTAGTTCGTAGTGTTTAAACTCTCACCTTAGTGTAAGACATGTCAGCCTTATTGAACTCGATCTGTCGATGAGGCCGCCGCCTTGCCGGGGCTCCGTACGTCATCTCGTCGGCCTCCTCCACTGAGCTGAACTCTCCCTCCTCCTCCTCGTCCGAGTAGCCCCTCTCTGTCAACACATATTTACCAATGTCACTTGATTCTGTTCTGACAACGCTAGTATTTTCAGCTTAGACTACGAAATCAATCTCTCGAGTTAAGAGATATTGTGGTGTGTATATAAGAGTGTGCGGTAATTATTTTTCGTTTCGCAGGCTATTTAAAGAAATACACTAGTTTTTTATCTTCACACTATTTCCCATACTCGAGGTTAGACTATAACATCCTTTGGTGGGTCAAATCAATCAAATTATTTATTTATAAGTAACATACATTACATCAATCGATCGCCATTTTTTAACTACCACCGTTTCGTATTAATTCCTCTGACAGAGAAGAAACGACGATAGAAACTATATAGGTATCCTCTATTTTAGTTTTTTTTAAAGAGATACCAAATTGGGAGATTAGAAATAGCATGGGAGCGATCAACTCATTGCTAGGGGTTCCTGTCATTAATACATTCATTTATATTGTAATAACCATTTTTGAAGAGTTTTTCTTTGATAAATGCTTTAAACCTTTTAATAGGGTAGGTCCTTTCACCGAAGCTTATTTGGGCCAACGTGACAGACAGGTAGTGAGCTATAGCCATCATAGAGTCTAGGCTAACTGTACTGTATAGCTATATATTTTATAAGAAAATATTTGTGCATCGACATAATAATTCATGACTAGAATATAAACTTTATAGCTTTGCCCCTTGCGGGATTCGAACCCGCGATAGCTTAGCTTCGAAGGTAGGACCATTATCACTCGGCTTTCGGGTCCTCTAGGAGTACAATATCTCTTTACATGGATAATTATTTTCCGGGCATAGATCGGTGTTTATCATCAAGTTATTCGATTGATCGTTTGTAGCGTAACGATGAATAAATTATTTTTTTGCACCTTTTTATTCAATCAATAACAAGTAAAACTCCATTGCGATGACAAACGTCTGTACATCTTCATAGCAATCAAATAGCCTGGAAAACAAATGTATACAGTTCTACTTCCGCCCGGGGCACTGGAAATAGCGCTACGAATACTCGTATTCTAAATGCACGTCCGTGTTCGCTAAAGTAAATAAAGGAAATTTTTATGATATTTACAGAGAGAGATGAAAAGGAAAACGAAATAATTTTATTTTTCTTTGAATATTTGTTTTAATGCCTAGGCGCACGAGTTCTATTTGTAAAACGTATTGAAGAAATTTAACTAGTGTTCAATTGAAGCTTGGCTTCTGCCACCTTCTGCCTAATAATCAAAATCTTCGGTATCGGTCAACACAGGCCAAACTTTTGACCGTAGCCGAAGGCAAGCAAGCGCCGAAGTCGAAGCTCGGAATCCTCCTCTCAGAAACCCTTTCTGGGTTTCTGGGTAACTGTTTCGGGGCTTGGCCCCTTTCAGTGGGTGCGCCGCTGCCTATAAATATAGGCAGGTCCTGGGGGCGCCTTGTAGGCTATGGTTTGACCATGTTGAATGGTCGGGGTATGGAGCTTCTATTATCTGCTTCTCTGCCTTCCGGTGAACTGCCCGGGTATCTTATGAAGGACATCCTGGGCCGTCGAGGCGGCAGAGATAGCGTTGTAGTCTTCTTAAGGTTTTTCTGGGGGTCAATCTGCGGGCCCGGTGGCGCGAGCTAGCTCGCGGGGGAGTGGCCTACCGTCCGGCGGTCGAGCGTGCAGTGGTGCGACGTTCTTGATGTGTGGAAGTGTTGAAGAGTCGGCACGCTCGAACATTCCGGTTGCGAGCCTCCCCACGAACTCCTCTAGCTCTTCCATTTTCAGGTCCTTCCTGATCGTCCGGTTCCTCACGTATCGCGGGGCGCCGGTGATGGTGCGCAGAACTAGGTCTTCCTGAGTCGTTAGCACCCGCCTGTTTGTCTGACTCAACAGCGCGTACCAGGCAGGGGCTGCGTACGTGAGGCGGGGTCTAATATACAGCTTGTAGACCCCAAGTTTTATCTGTAAAGATAGGTGGGACCTGAAAACTGGGTATAGCAGCGATCTTGCAACCCAGGCGCTTGCGACGACCGATCTCACATGGTTTCCCATTGTGAGGGCTCGGTCGATTTGGACCCCCAGATACTTGATCACCCCCGACCATTCCACCTCCTCTTCCATGAGCTTCAGTTTGGGTGGCAGTCTCTTCGCCTTTCCGAAGGTGATAGCCTGCGTCTTCCTGACGTTCACTGAGAGTCTCCAGTCCGCTAGCCAAGATGGTAGTAGGTCTAGCGTCTGTTGTAGTTTCTGTGTGGCGTAATCCGCTCTAAGTGACTTGTCGAAGAAGGCTGCGTCGTCGGCGTATAAAGCCAACAACGCACTCTCCTTCTTCGGGATATCATCAGTGAACGCGGAATGGCAGGCTGGGGAGAGGCAACTCCCCTGCGGCACCCCCGCCCGTACCTCTCTCTCTTCGGAAAGGGAGTTCTCGACGGCCACCCGAAAGCGGCGGTTCTTCAAGTAGGAGGCCACTACCTTAACGACGCGGCGAGGTATTGGCAGCAGTGACAGCTTATAGATAAGGCCCTCATGCCAGACATTATCGAAGGCTTTCTCCATGTCGAGAAATACTGCAACCACCTTCTCCTTCTTGTTCATTGCTTGCGCAACGTAGTGCAGTACCCTCGACAACTGTAGGGTGGTAGAATGTTCGGCCCTGAACCCGAACTGTTAATCCCTGGTGTTAAGATGAGGTGCTATGTGTCGCAACAGGAGTTTTTCAAACACCTTCGAGACGCGGCTGACACAGTAGTTGTCCTTTCCGACTGGGAGGCTATTGCAGGCGCTTTCAGAGGAACCATTTCGGGTGATGGCCCACAAGTGAGCTCCTCAGTAGGCTGCTGTTTCGCACCGGTCTTCTTTTTCTTTTTCTTGGATTTTTTGTTTTTGTTTTTGATTCCGGCTTCAGTGGCTGGTTGTGCCACTCTCGGCCTGTAATTATTTGCAGGGGCCATGAGTGTGGCTTGGTTTCTATTGACAGGAAGGGGGCGTGTCTGGGGTACCGTGCCAGCGCGACGATTTCTCAGCTCCCTCCTGAACACCGGACAGTTGATGATGACAATTTGCGCAGGTGGGGGATTCTTCCAAAGGTCGTGGGCCGTCTTTTGCGAAGTGTTGTTCCCCACACCTAACGCACGCCTGCGGACGGTGGCAGCAGAAGGAAGAGTGTCTGAACTGCTGGCAACGGTGGCACTGGGCTGGTCCTTTCTTTCCTCTCCATGCTTCCACCCGGATCCCAGGCATGTACAAGAGTTCATTTACCGCATAAAGGTTTTTTAAGGTGTCATCTTTTCTCTTGAACTGGGCGAAAAAGATGCACCCTGGTCTGCCTTGTCGGGCTTTTACTGCTCTCACGTATTCTGATTCGAAGCCCCGCTCCCTGAAGGCCTCTTGGACTTCTTCGGGGTTGGTATCATAAGGTAGGCCTCTGATGGCAACCTTGATACCCCTCTCTGCTGGTAATGAATACGAAAACCACGCCAGATTTTCTTCCACTTCCAGTTTCGTCAGGTATCTTTGGAGGTACCGATATTCCTGTTCATCTTCCGGCAGGAACCTTACCCCCTTCCCATAGGGACGGGCGTTTGGGCGCCGGCCCAATTCTTGGGCCATGGTTTTAAAATGACGTGCCCAGTTTGGGAATTGTTCCACTACTATGGGGGGGTATTTTGGTTTCCTTTTGGTAACAGAATTCGAAGGTCCCGGTTGGGTGGAGGGGGGAGGGGGAACATTGCCGTTCCCACTACCTCCTGTCAGGGCGTCTCTATAGTTCTTATTCCCTGGCGTAGTTAAGTCCGCTTCAGGGAGCTCTTCCATTTCCTTGTCGGCAAGTGTAGGCTCCGATGTAGCAGGTATAGGAAGTGTGAGTTCCGGTGCGTAGGTAGTCGCGGGGGTGCTCGGCGTGCATGAGACGAGCGGAGTTTCGGTTCGAACCGCGGTCTCAGCGGGTGACATGCCGCGTGGGGCCTGTGGGGCGCGCGGGTGACCAGGTTGAGACACGCTAGAAGCAGCGGGTGCCCTATGGGTTTGCGGCCCTGTGGACGCGGAGGGAGTAGCGGGCGCGGCCACAGGGGCGCGCGAGGCTTGCGCAGGCGCAGGTTGCGGGGGCCGAGCGGCCGCGGATGTTCGCGGTGCACCGGTCGCGGGTGCCGCCTGCATGGTGCGCGAGCCAGAGAACGCGGGTGTCACCGCGCTAGGGCGCGGACGGGTGATCGGCGCGATCGGCGGGGCGCGCGGTTCGATGCCTGTCAACGTCGGCATACGCTGTCTAGAAGTAGACGGCACGGCCGGCGGGATGGATGTCTTGGTAGAAGGGACCGCGCGATTGGTAGACACGGAGGTGTTTGTACCGCGCGAGCCAGTTGATGCAGTAGTCGACGGCGCCCGCTTCCCAGAGCCGGCTGGCTCAGCCGGTGGGTTGGATGCGCGTAGCTCGGGAGCCACGTGACCTCTTGATGATCCAGAGGTCGCAGGCGCAGCCGACGTGTAGGGGGTGGGGGCGGAAGTTGCACCGCTCTCTCCCCTCAGTCGGGGATCTTGATTTGTACATACGGGTCGGTTAGAGTCACATTGACGCTTCCGGGCGTCCTCTTCGTCTTCGTTCGGACTCCTTTTGCGACGAGGGGGTCTGTTCCCCAGTTTTTCCTCGATTTCTCTGAAGGCTAGCTTCAGGGTAAGTCTTTCCTCCGGGGGGATGGTTACCCCTATGCTGTCTAATTCCTCCCGGTCCTTCTCAAGCAACGCTATAGTTCTGTCCGCAGTAGTCGTTTGGACTATCTCGAGGCGCTTCAGTCGTTACATCATCCCCAGGTCATGCTCCAAGCGTGACCTCGGAGATAGTTCGGCGATTTTGAAGCGCGGTGGTGATGGCGTTGTTGAGTCGGACTCTTCGGAGACACTTGTTGATGCACTCGAATCGCCCATCTTCACTATCCGTGCAGATTATGCAAGATACCACGACCAATTTTGCACGCCGTTGACGCGCAGTGCCCCCTTCCCCTAATCCCGGTGATTCCCAAAGGGAGTCCGGGCCTCGGTTGGGAGGTGAAGGGCGCCGCTAGCATGCGGAACGCACAGAGACTTGCCCTAAAAGGGCAGTTCGGTTGCCGCACTTTGTTTTAACAAAAACAGTAACTACAACCAAAAAAAAAAAGATTGGTCCGCGTGGTGTTACGATTGTTAACTAGCTAACAACTGTTACATTATCTTAGCAAGCCAATCGAAGTCGAAGGAAATGTTACAAAAGAGCGAGACAACGATGGATATGACGACACGCAGGAGATACACTGCGTTGAGGACGTAATGTTTTGAAGAGAATTTGCAAGATAATGTTAATATAATAATTTATAAATTTTTATTGATTTTGAAGCATATAAGTTATGCTGAACTTTTTGTTATCAAATTAAAAAGAAAAAATGTTTAAAACTTCAATTTCAAGGTCGTGAAATTTCAACCTCCCGCCCATGTAAGTTGAAATTTTAAACATTTTTTCTCTTCTATTTAATAGTAATGAAAATTAAGACATTAAAAATTATTTAAAATTTCTAAGTTACATTTTAGTTAAATGTAATTTTAAGACGTACAAAATACATTAATTTAATGAATAAAGAATGTTATAAAGAGTAGAAAGCTATTTAACATTTTTAAACTTAAAAGTAAACACAGAGTACAACAATATAAGAGTTATCTCACTTGTACAATTAAATGTGACACTTAAGATGTTTAGAAGTTTGTCTACATCAAAACGGATGAACGGATTTGAATCGAATGTACATGTAAATTTGAATCAAAATCAAAGGTACATGTAGTATACTTAAAATAACATATTGTCTACTCTTTTTCCAGGAAAAATTGAGAAACATGATTTTGCTTAACGGATTTTGATTTATAGTACTAGTCTGGGTGGGGGAGAATTGCGACGAAGTCGCGAGCTTATTCCTTCGACGACCTTCGTAGACAAGTGGTGTCGCCAGCTCTGAGGGTTCGATTCCCGGCCGATACAGTTTAGAAAACATTTTTTCTACATTTTCTCGGGTCTGGCTGTTTGTGGTACCTATGTTGTATCTGTTTCCAAAGTACAAGTGCTTAAGGTACCTACTTTGGGTTCAGAGCAATGTATGTGATGTTGTTCCTCAGTTTGTATGTACATATTAATTTATTGCCTATGCTTATACAGGCAACATATCATCACGGCAATAAATAACTCACCGGTAATGAGCAGTGTGTTGTTGTTCTTGGTGTCGTGGTCGACGGGCGTGGAGGCGAGGCCGGTGATGGTGAGCTTGGCGACCGGCTGGCCAGCAGCGGCTCCACCTTTTCCGCCTACACCGGTCAGCTCTAGTTCCATGTCCATGGACCTTTGTAGCACCTGTGCAACGAACGAATTTTTACAATATTGCAACTTGAGCTACGAGTATATTTTACCAAAAAAAACTTAAAATGTTTTGTGAGAACAATTTAAAATTTAAACGGGTTTTGTGAAAGGCGACAAAGGGACAAGCATTGAAAATAGCAAGGCCCCCGACAGATGGCGCCGCTATAACCATCTCGAAAATTATCACATAAGAACTAAACAGTCCGGTGACCGTCTAAGGTGCGATCGCCAATCCGTTCATCATGCGTGGCGATTATGGCAAATCCTCTTATATGTATAATTAAATATTGGGTAAAACATATAACAGTAGTCGACGCTGTAGCCGATATGTGTGCGTAATCGGAATACAAATTAGGAGGATCGAATACCATCCTCGGGGAGTTTTTCGAAACTTATGTACGATTTCTAATTGGCTTGGACACCAAGATAGCTACAGGCTCGGCATTCCCAAGCATCCCAATTAAGCCCCGTGTGTAATTAATAAATTGCCAAGATCTCTCTGATCACCTCAGTGATGAGAAAACGGCCGCGACATTTAACACACATTTAACACATATTCGAATAATTCGTGCATGTTCCAAAATTAAACTACGTAAACATCAGACGAATCTAGACTTTTACGGACTGATATGCAACGGCAATAAACCGCAGTCACACTAACTAACGAATAACAACGGAGAAACGAAGCGGGAGCCGCGGGCGTGTCCGTGTTCAAATTCCGCTGACATTAGGCGGAGCTCCAATTAAGCCTCAGTTGATGTCACCCGTCGATCGAGTGATTCATACATACACACAAATGTTTCGATGGCGTGATAATTGCGATCCAACAAGGTTTGTCCCAGGAAACTGTACAAGCATGTAGTACATATGTTTTGTTACATACATATTCGAATGATTGGCAGTCTTAAACAGCAAAGAGAGCATAAAAAAGACAATGTTAATATATTTATCTTCTAAATAGCCTAGGCATTAGGCTAGGCAGGGTCGCTACCAAAGTGACCCCCTTCGAAGCTAAGGGTCGAGGGTTCGAATCCCACTGGAACAAATGTTTGTGTGATGAATATGATGGTTTGTACCAATACCTCGTTAAGTTGGGTTATTGTGCGAGTTGATATTTATTTATTACCCGCAAGCAAAAAACGTTTAGCCTGTTGTTCATTTAAATTTGGTATTCCGTAAGTTATTTTATATGATACTCCAGTCGTGGGTGTTTATTTGTAGTTATTAATATAAGTATTTGAATCCACCATAACGGCATCTAGCGACTTGGTAATTGAATGCTTGGATTTCTCTTTTTAGACTATGTTTTTTAAATGTAGTATGTTAAATTTTAGTGTATGTTTAAATATGTTTAAAAAAACTTCTAACCTGGTCCATCCTTATAACTCCTTCTGCTAGAGTCTTGTAGCCGAGAATTGTGCGGTTTTTGTACTTCTTGCGCCTCTGAAGCATTATTTGCAACCTGCAATCAAACCGCCACGATAATGATGAATTGCAATAACTTCTATAATCATTGAATTGTCAGTGCATGATTATTGATGTATGAAAAAGGGTAAACGATAGCCGATTGGTTGGATAATAGGAATTCTAGTTACCCGAGTGACCCGAGTACGATCTTCAAGGCTCGTACCTATTTTAGGTTTTTGTAAAAAACTTATGTACGGTTTGTATCGATGGCTTGGACAGTTGGAAGTTGGCGCCGGGTTTACCAACAGTCACGTTGTTCCAAAAAATGTCTTCGGTGGAAGAAAAAGACCTAATAGTCCATACCTCCGTCTATCCCTGTATTCGGAATGGCACGAAGATATCATCTTTTAGTGGTTGGAAGAGGCTAATGAGTCTGGACTACTACCTTGCTGTCATGAATGAATAGAACAGCGTCAAATGTTGCACATTGTAGTGTTTGTCCCCTCTATTACAATCCTCAATCCTGTTAATGAACATGGTGGTAAATGTAAATCTAGTTAATTGACTCAGGCGTTACTTTGCGGAAATTCATTGTAAAGTTGTTATTGAAAAAATTACTTCGCAACCCTCCGCATGCAAATATAAAAAGGTATATGTTACAAAACAAGGCATCCTCAAGCGAGGATGCCTTGTTTTGAGGCAAAATACGTGTCGCGTTTTCGGTGGTGGTATATGTTACCTGGTTTGAGTGTAATGGTGGTGGTGGTGCATAAAGTGGAATTAGTGCACGCATCTGTGGAATTAGTGCACGCATCTGTGGGAGGGAGGGTGGTGCTCTTCTTCTCTTCGGACCAGGTAACATATACCTTTTTATATTTGCATGCGGAGGGTTGCGAAGTAATTTTTTCAATAACAAATGTAAATCTTTTTCATGGAAGCTGTCTACATCACACAGTGTACTACTTACAGGTTCCCGTGACTTACGTGTAAATAATAAATAAATATCTTCACGCAATTCCTAATACAGGGGTCGACAGAGGTCTTAGTGTAGACAATTAAGTCCCTTTTACACACCTTCCACCGAAGATATTTTCGGGACTACGTTTTTCATTATTTAATACATCATATAAAACTACACTCTGACAAAACAAACCAACGAAATATATCTCAATAAAAGGAGGATTTCCCATGATCGCCACACTTGGTAAGCGGATTGCCGATCGCAGTACCAGAACACTTGCACCTCAGACGCTGTTGCCCAGATTATTTTGGTCTGATATTTTTTAGCGACGGTTATCTCGCCATCTATCGGTTGCCATAACGATGTCGAAGCCTCTTACGAAACCCACGGGAAGAAAGGGAATGGCATTATTCTTTCGCCGTTACCACACGGCAAGTCTAGACTCGAGACAACTAGATCGTACTATATAGAAGAGAATAAACAAATAAATAACTTTACGCAATTCCCAATACAGGGGTAGACTGAGATTTAGTCTAAACAATTAAGTCCCTTTGACCCACCTTCCACCGACCCGAGTTCCACCTTCGAACTCGGGTCTCTTGACTCGACATTCCGACCACCCAACCACTCGGCTATCGTGACTTAAACTATATAGAAGAGGAGAAATCAATAACGTACAAGTCACCACGAGCGTGAGCTAACTCGGCTAACGCGCGGTCTCATGCGTAATAAACTTTGGCGCGCAACGTCCCGCGCTTACGGTCACCGAGCGCAATTCCGATTTATGGCCATCTTCTATTTTCAGTGAAGTTTACAGCCGATTTACGACCGCGTCCGATAGCAAAGCAACGCGTACTCCGATATGACGACCGTGGACCCTCTTTTAGCGTCTTAGGTCGTGCAATTCCATGTGTATGGCGTTTTGATGTGCGAATCATATGTGTTACTTGTTTTAATAAGCTACTTGTTTAAAAGTCACGATAGCCGAGTGGTTGTGTGGTCGGAATATCGAGTCAAGAGACCCGAGTTCGATCCCAGGTGGCAGGCTCATACCAATGGGTTTTTCAAAAGCTTATGTTCGAATTATATCGTTGGCTTATGTTCGAATTATATCGTTGGCTTGGACATAAAGACGGTGACGATATCACCACCTGTCACGTTGTATCAAAAATATCTTTGGTGGAAGGTGAGTCCCCTGTGTGATTGGGTATTACTTGAAGATATTTTTTATATACTTGTTTACCGTGTGGTAACGGTGTGAGAATGTTGCCGCTCCCTTTCTTCCGTGGGTGTAGTAAGAGGTGACTAAGGGAAAGTGCCTAGAATATATTAATGGCAACCGATTGATGGCGGAATAATCATCTCTAAAAATGTCAGACCAAAATAATCAGACCGAAGATGTGCAGCAGCGTCTGAGTTACGAGTTGTCTAGTACTGCGATCGCCAATCTACCTGCCAAGCGTGGCGATTATGGCAAATCTTGGGAGAGGCCTATGTACAGCAGTGCACTTTAACGGGCTGTTATGTATGTATGTTATGTATTTTGTAGCTTTATAGTTACATCGTAAGTAACATTAAACACATCATTGATACGAGTGAACAAACATTTTTACCGTGTAGATATTTGACAAACATTACGTAATAAAGTATTTATTAAATTCAATCAAATAATTAAGGCATTATAACATACCTCGGTCAAGATGTAAGATTAATGTAGTGCGTTAGTTAGTTTAATCAGATGTTCTTATAAATGAAAGATTAAAAAAAAGCGACTGCCGCGGGTGGAAAAGGAACCCGCCGTACCATGGCGATGGTCTTAATTCCGAGCCACCGTCTTTCACCATCTGCTTCAGTTTGCAATTTTAAATCTTTTTCGAACGCCTTTTAATCGCATATGCTAATATTACATTTGTATTTTTTAATATGTCATACTGTGCCAGTTCAACCGCGTCGGCCGTGTTCGTTGATTTTTAAATATTATTAAGATAAATTAATATTTGATAACAAAAACAGACTTCATTGCCTTAAAAATACTAAAATATTTATAAAAAATAGGTCACCTAATTCGAATCAGGGCATTAAGCAGTCATGATGAGTATGAAATTGCTATATGAATACTTTAACCATGACTAGTAAAACAGTAAAGCAAGTTTTGTGTTCCGGTTTGAAGTGCCTTTTACGTAAAACAGAAACCTTCTACTTTGGAAATGGTTAACAGGGGTTAAAGTAGCCACCTACTATGAGGTGGACTGTTGGTGGTGGAAGAAAAACAATACCGGAGGTTCAGCTTTGAGTAATTCATATACCACATGTGATAATTGTTTCAACTATTTTTAGATCTATTATTTTTTAACTTCACAAATTTCTCTTTATGTACTGGGTTTCACTTAGAGATTTAAACAATTAAGTCCTGTCGACCCTCATTTCACCGAAGATTATTTGGGTCAATGTGACATACGGTAAGCCTACGCCACATACATACATATGTTATATATCAATAAAAATATAACATGTACATTAAGTAGAGGAGACAGTTCGCTACGCCAATATATTTTATAACTTAGACTTAATTAATTAATGGGCCTCATTGAAACTTTCCGTAGCACCGTCATTAAATTAGATTGTAACATTTTGAACTGGGAAAAACGATTAAAGAGCAGAATTTAGAAAGTTTAATTCGCACTTTAGTGCCATTTTCGATGAATAGATAATAAATACTAAATCTCAAACTTTAGATAAAGTATAGAATATTCAAGCGATTTCTTGATAAAGATGGCTTATAGAGCTTGTTATGTTTTCAGACTGATCATGTTGCAAGAAAGCTTACTATGGCCAATCTGCGTGGCGGCTATGCAGGAAGACAGAAGATATTGTAGCCAGCGAATCTAGAAGTACAAAAGGACACTGCGTTCTCTTGTATTTCTTATATAAGAGGACGCAGCATCAATTTGAAATTTTGAGTGAAAGACCGTTGTGGTTTAGAGAACCAAGGATAGAACATAAACTTAGTTACCTTCATATCTAACTTATCGGGTTTTACACTCATCGAAAATCGTATATTGTACGTAATCGCAAATACTGGGATATATGAAATTGTACCCGGCGATCGAATGCTTATACTAAAAGTACGTAAATAACACTTCTCTCAACTTTCAATACTGTCAACACTGTTGATGATCACGTTGTCCCTAAAATATCTTCTGTGGAAGGTGGGTCGAAACGACTTAATTGTCTAGACCTCTGTCTACCTCTATATTAGGAATGATGTGAAGATATTTGTTGTTTGTAACTAACACTAATCTCAACTGCTGATATCTCAGAATACAGAACAAAACAGAACTGGCCAACGCGCCCGAACGTTATTCACATTTTGCGAATTTATTGTAAAAGGTATTGTTAAATTTATTTTAATTATGCCGTCGTGAGTACAAAATCAACCAAACCTGTAAAAATACCTCTGAGTCTACAAAGAAATAGTATTGGGTTACATTTCAAATTGTAAGTAACGCTCATTTGTATATTAATTACTTTTCTTTCTTTTGGAACGTGTTTATTTGGCGAGTGGGGGTAATCTTGTTAATGAATTTTGCATTGCTTTAACTATTGTTCATCATCAATTTTACATTTCAAGTTGTATAACAGTATTCATTATTTAAGGACGCGATTGTATCACTGGGCCATCATCATCAGTGAAATGAAACCGGAGAAAAAATCAATCTAAGTCAGTGAAAAAGTGATGCTAAGAAAACCGGTGTGTAAATTTCACACGTGGTAAGGATGTGGGCCATTAGGCGGACCATAAGTACCTGTTGCCGTCGCGCTTCACAAAATGCGGGTACTGCAGCGAGAAGCAGAGGTCGAGCTCGACGTCCAGCGGCGGCACCGCGATGTCGTTGGAGCGCAGCGTGCGCTTGCTGCTGTGCATGCGCGCCGCCAGTATGACCGCGCCGGAGCCCGCGCCGCTCGCCGCGCCGCCGCCCGCCTCGCCCAGCGCGCCGCACACACGGAGACGCGTCACGCGTAGGGTGCATAATCTGAAAGAGACAAGTAGATGTAAATAATAAATACATAAATGGGGAGAACAACACATACACTGCTCTGATCCCAAAAATAAGTAGCTTAACTTATGTTACGGAATCGGAAATAACGAAGGTACTTCAAACAGTCAGAACCAAGAGAAATCAAATCAAATCATTTATTTATGGATATAAGTAACATACATTACATCCATCAATCGTCATTTTTAAACTACCACCGTTTCGTACAGTGAAGAAAGTGTTTTTTTACATTTACCCGTTCGAGAATCGAACCCGGGACCTCAGAGCTGGTGTAAAAACGCCAGGTGGTCGATAAATTATGATATAAAGAGCTAAAAATCGAATGCTACGTAAATTTAATAGCAAAGCTATTATGTTTACTTTCAACATAAACAAAAAAATTGTAGTAATAAAAGTATAAAATCTTATCTGACTAACCCGAAGAGCACATTCGAGTAATATACGAAAGTATTAGCTGCCAGCTACAAGTTATAAACAGTAGTCACTTAGTGTCAGTTGTACTATTATTATTAGTCTATTTTAGTTCACTGCTGAATATATACCTTATTGAGACAGCGACATAAATATTGGTAGTAAATGTTGGGTGAATTTCCTTGGAAAGTTAAACCATAAATTACACATCACTCGTGGCGTATAGCGAGTGAAGAACCATAATACTATATTAGTTATGCTGCCATTCACCTCTAGTATATAGTTTAGATATAATAGTTTGCTAAATCCTCGGGAAACGTGTCATAACCTCGTGGGAACATCGGAAAGTATATGAAACCCTAAAATATAGAAATGCAACGTTGAGTAAAAATTTTGAAGTCGTATCATAATCGAACACTTCGAATTTCGCGCGCAAACATACGGAAACTAAATTTTAATATACAAATATTAGTGAAATTTAATTTGAAGTTTAGCTAGTTTAAATAACGCCTATTATAATTACAGTAACGAGTTTCATCCATTTAACAATATAATATCTGTGAAGGTTCTTTGACAGTATGGTACTTAATCCAAGTTTGTATAATGCTAATATAACGAGCCTCATTGACCCTCTTCATTGAACCCCGAAGGTTCAGAGTAAGTTTCACAGAAATTGAACTGATTTTATCGGAGTCCAATTATCCGTTTTACGAAATTGTTCTAAAACAAGCATTACATTGAAGCTATTAAAACTTCAGATATTTACCAAAAGTTTGTAAAGCTGGAGCGGAGTTACGAGAATGACAAGTGCATTTAAAAACTACTTACAATTACAGAGTCACGATAACCGAGTGGTTGGGTGGTCGGAATTTCGAGTCAAGAGACCCGAGTTAGATTCCCAGGTGGCAGGTTCGTACCAATGGGTTTTTCAAAAACTTATGTACGAATTATAGTTTTCATTGTTACTAATATTAATTAATAATTTATTGCTAAACTCCACAGCAGGATATTTCCATAATCGCTACACTTTTAGCGGATTGGCGATCGCTGCATCAGATACAACACTCGCACCTTAGTTAGATGGTGCTTATCATTGGTCCATGAATTTTTGTCTGGTTTTTTTCTAATTTTTAATTAGCCATCTGTCGGTTTATACGCCGTTTTCTTAAGTCGCCTCTTACGACAACCACGGGAAGATTAGGAGTGGTTTAACCTTAAGACAATACGTGTGGCACTTTACTACTTTTGTTAATTTACCACCTTTTGATATGCCATTAGAAAGACCTTATCACTAGAATTGATAAAGGCATGCTTGTATTGGACACGTTTAACGAAAGAGTGAAAACCGAATGGCGAAGAAAACATATTGCACGTAAGTAGATATTAAAAGGTGTTGAGGTAGGAGTAAATGTCTAACTTTTGAAGACCATGTGAACAAATTGCTCGAAGAGGTGAGGGTCAAGATTTCGTTGTTCGGATACCTAGACGAGCATATGTATGAAGAAAATGATGAATCTGAAAGAAGCAAAAGAGGTATGCAACGATTGTGACACTTGGCGATCTGTTCTCTCTGGGAGTGGCTTTGTGTGTGAAGAAAAATAAATAAATAATATTAATTTACAATAGTTTTAAAATATACTTTTTTATAAATACATATGAAACTTAGATTATATAGCACTACTAGTAGTCCTGTTAACTAAGTTGCAATACTTCTGTCTGGAGGGTTTCACGACAACATACGCAGTCCTCATCCTAAACCATTAGGCTAATTACGTTTGAAATTAGCATTTTGCAGAACCTTTGGTTAGCGAGTCCTACTCGCACTTCTCTCATATACAATTCTATGAAGACTAAGTTGAAAGACACTGTCTCTAGTTTCTAACTGATTCCGACATGTCCCGATGCATTACCGTTTCAATAATGGATCACGCGGTGGCTGGTTTCCGGCTCGTTTCACCGGAAAATTAGCTCTCATCAATGTGTGATACGTGCGACATGTTGACATGTATTTGCTGGAATACCAATACGAAATGTAATATCTTCTATTAACAAAAGTCACGATAGCCGTGTGGTTGGGTAGTTGGAAGTACGAGTCGAGAGACCCATGTTCGATCCCCAGGTGGCAGGCTCGTACCAATGGGTTTTTCAAAAACTTACGTACGAATTGTATCGTTGGCTTGGACATAAAGACGGCGACGGGCTCACCACCTGTCACGTTGTCCCGAAAATATCTTCGGTGGAAGGTGGGTCAAAGGGACTTAATTGTCTAGACTAGTCCTCTTTCTACCCCAGTATTGGGAATTGGGTGAAGATATTTTTTTTCTATTAACAAATATAAATCCACTGCAGGACATATGCCCTGGCGCATTTGCTATAATCGCCGAACTTGCATAGCGGATTGGCGATCGCAATATCAGAAACCTTGCACCGACTTGCTGAAGTAGCCTTGGTCTGGTAACCAATTACATTTAAAATGCTTTCCCTTAATTGCTTTTCACGGCACTCTCGAGAGAAGAGGAGCGATATTACTCTTATGCCGATACGAATAAAATAAGAACGATAAGCACAAAGTCCATAAGGGATTCAGCGTACATAAAGTACTGGTCGATTAAAACGAACCTAAATTACCTACTTATAAATACTTAATTATGAAATATTTAAACGATTTGATTGTTGCTAATGTAATGTATGAAGCACAATTGTTAGTTTTTTTATTATTTACTAAGCTGAGCACGCGATTTTGCGTGAGTGAGCACGAATTCAACTTGAGATTGAAATGAAATTTCAGATTGAAAACGAGCTTCGTCTTGATAACATGTATACTTAACCTATCGACTGTCACGGGATAGCCAGCGAGATCAGATTCCTATGTATTTAATACATTACATACCACTTTAGCTTCTTTCCAATTTATATTTCTAATTCTAGAGACCTTTTTATCTCTGGAATTAAAAATACAAATTAAAAAAAAAGACGTATGTGAGGATCTTGGCGATCTGTTTTTTCTGACTACACCGTCAGGGGCTGTGCGTGAGGATAAATAAAAAAAATAATAGAAAAGAAAAATAAAGAAAAATAAAGAAAAATAATCTTTAATTTAATAAAGAAAAATAAATAAAAAGGTCAATTATGTAATTTTTTTTTAAATAAATAATGAATACATTACATACATTGCTCTGATCCCAAAGTAAGAAAGCTAAAGCTTTTTTGTTATGGAATCGGAAACAATGAAGCTACCACTAACACACGGACCCTTGCTAATTTAGAATGTGATTTTTTTTTACATTGAATGGAATGGAAACCGAGATCTCCGAGCTGGCGACACCATGAAAACCGGTGTGTACGCCTCCCATCCACGGGGGTCAAATTTTAATTAAATGATTAAAAATATAAACAATGTTACAATGTTAAGCCGCAGATGTTGCGCTTTAGTCGCATAAGCCGAATTCCACAACGTAAGCCAAAAGCACTCGAAGGAAATGGTTTTAAATATTTTCGAATTCAATTCGTCCGACGACGGAAATTGCTTGCGACTTAAGCTTTATGAGGATTTATAGTCGTTTTGTTCGAGTGTTCGACGATAATCGGAAGTGGCAAACATTTTTTAAAATTTTCTTTGTAGATTTTATGTTAATGAATCAAAGAGACAATGTCCTAACTATATTTAAAATAGTTTATATTAGGGCAATCGAAACAATTCAATCTATATATTTGAATCTTTAATTTTAATAATGTTCCGTTATAATTTTTAACAAGCGATTAGACGTTACACAGGATCGTGATTCACGGTTTATAGAATTTTGTAAATCGTCCTTACAGAAGTGGACAGGGACATCCCCTAAGATAAATGTTAAAACAACACATTGACAAAGTATACATTTGTGATTTTTTTTTTGTAATAGATTGAATAAACAAATCCAGATGTAATGAAAATTTAACTCAGTACGTATGGTTATAATACAATAATAATTAGTTGCTTCTTGTTTGACAATGGAGACTGAGTCGATCGATCTAATTATTGGACAATATGTAGCGCATGTATAACATTAGTTATTTAACGTAGTCTCAATATTGCGCCTTATTATGAACACATTAGATAAGGCATTCGCATAAACATTACCAGGGAAAGCACGGCATAACAGAATACTTCCCTACGTACGTGACACGTGAGACCGGCACACGAACACAACTGGCCATAAAACGTAGTGATTACATATTCTTTGACGGCCCGATCAACTATACAATGTGTCAAATATGTGCGAGTTAAATTACGGTGGCAAAGAGTAAGCATTATAATACTATCGATGTAATACATAAAGATGAAATAACAACTATTAAGCGATAGCTACATTGTTATAGACTAGCCCTCGCTTCTATAGGTAGGTAGAGCATAGTCACATTTTGTTTTAGTGTCGTAAACTTTTTAATTTTTTCATGATTCTTTCTTTTAAAATTCACACAATTAAAACAAAATTGCAACCCCAATGCATGCTCTTATATGTCAAAATTTTTAAATTTGCACTTTACCTCCTTTAAAATTAGTGTAGGTTAGTCATTCTAAACTAGAAATCTCCTTGATAAAGTGGAAATTATACTGAAGTTCTATGATTAATAACTTAATTTTTATAACAAATTCGAGCATATATCGTATTTGAAGTCATATTACATAGTGTAATCTGGTCGCTAGTATGAAGTTCAATTTTATTCTTTAAAGGCGCTATTTTTCTAACGAACGTGGGTTTCAATGGGAATAGAAATAAGTGTAAGGTAATGAACATGTTCGATGATTTACGGACGATTGGTCTATTGAATACGATGCCACAGCCAGCTTATACCTCGCAGCAGTCTCTATTGCCTAGACGTTCGAATAGGATGCACTCACTCTCACTTCTCACTCATTCACAATGATCTCTTGGGAAATCCACTTCAAGCAAGTAGAGCCGTAATCTTGCAATAACAAGCAGTGTACTTAATTTTAAAAATATATAATTCTTTTCAGGTTTATGCTTCCTACTTTAACTTAGTGGAACTAAATATTCATCTTTATTTATAAAAATCTGTTATATCTGTACGAATGTGTTTGTTCATGGTAATATCCGTAACTACTTAAACGATTGTAATTATAATTAGCACATACAAACAGTGCAAGGTAGTCTTGGGAAAGTACAGTTTTTATCTTGATCAATTAGTTATAAACCTAGCATATGTAGAGCGCGGTAAAACAGTCGGTTTACTATAAAACTGAAAGTACATCATAACATTATTCAAGCGTGGATTATTCAAGCGGCACCGACAGAATATCAGCGCTGCAGCAGCAACAGCACATTGCTGCCTTTTCGTTGCTACTATCTGATAATTTATTTATATAGTTTTTTTATTTATATGTGTAGAACTGTGGCAATGAATAAACTTTCTTTCTTTCTATTGCACAAAAAAATAACAAATTATTTTTAAAATTTTATATGTTAAAAAAAATATTACGATTTTCAATAATTGGTGAAAATAATTGGGTCGGAGCGCAGCGGGCGTATCCCCAACTCGATACAATTAGTTGTTAATTTATATACAAATTTTATGATATAATTTACTACATACACGATGTGCCATGGTAGCCTAGTGGTCAGGGCATTTGCTTTATTCGTGACGTAACTAGATCGGTTCCAGTGTCAGGACCTCTAAAATTGTAAAAAGCAATTTTAGGAGCTGAATTTGTCATGAGCTTGGTGGCGAAGGGAAAATGGTATGGAAACCATCAGGCAGGTTTGGAAACCTGCCTGGCACTGATCATGAATAAAAAAGTCTAAATGTGTGTATGAAGTCCGCCAACGCGCACTGCAAGCATAAGGCAGCGTGGCGGAGATTCATCTGCCTTAACATCCCTTAAATATTTGGGAAAAGGCTTTTGTCCAGCAGTAGTCACAGGTTAAGGTTACTTTAGTTTAATTTATACTAAGTGTAAATTTATTTTGAAGTACAATATTATTATCTACACAATATTATTTTACTACAACAATCATTTAATTGTCGTATAAAGATAAAGGATTTGCTAATGTAGTTCGCTTTGAAATCTCCATTGCAATGACAAACTTCAGATTACAACCACCACCACAGTTTTAAATTGCACTGAAACAATTTACTTTTTTAAATCTATTTATAATATAAATCAAAACAATCGCAAACAACAACAATCGCTAACTTAATAAATACAAGACCTCATAAATTTTAAAATAATAACTTTTTATTATTTTAAAATTTATGAGAAAATTTTTCTTGTGAAATCACAACTTTGGCAATTGAATAACTTTCCACCGCCGAACCTAAATTTTTAAGGGCAAAAACAGTTCAATACGCCTCTAAAGTAATCCGCTCGGCGTAACAGCCTCCCCAACGGGCACTGCTCGCGATGCCGAGAATGACATAAAAAGGGATTTAATAAAACAAGTTTCTACGTAAAAATCCGTCAAGTTTCGTCCCGAATAATAAATGCTTTCTGAGCGTCGTTCGGAATACCGTGATTCGGTAGGTAGGCCGGCAGCCATTTCTTTTATCGTGACAGTAATAGACATCGTTAACTTCTAGGACATTAATCATTTTACCAAACCTTGAATGAAATACTAATACTCCAGTAATATTTTCACCTGCCAAAGAGTAGTTCCAGTTATTTATTCCAGAGGTCTTACACGGACTCTCGAAATCTTCTAATCTGAATAATCTCTTCAATGACTCTGATTCATCAACGCTTAGCCTAAACCGCATGAGACAGACACAACTTGAATTTTCGGCATTCGATGGATGCATTTTTTCTTGTGTGGTTATGGCGTAAGAATATACCACCTTTCTTACCGTGGGTGTGTGAGTAAGGAAAAGCCTTGAAAATACAATTGGCTTCAACAAAAATAACACAAAAACCCATAAATAACAAAAGCTGTTAGAACTCCTGAGCTTGAAGTCGGTGCCAAGCTCAAAACACAATAGTAGTCATCGATAAAACTGTGTATAATTGTAACCGACAGATGGCGAGACATCTCGAAAAGTCCCAGAGAAAAATTCAGCAGACCGGTGATGGGTGGCAGTGTGTAAGGTGTAACGTGTCTGGTACTGCGATCACCCGCTTGCTTGATAAGGTAGTCAGTCTGTTGGTACGTGACAGGCCTATGTATTATATGCTCACAGCATCCACTAAGGACGG
Source organism: Sericinus montela (assembly GCA_029286605.1). Taxonomy (NCBI): domain Eukaryota; kingdom Metazoa; phylum Arthropoda; class Insecta; order Lepidoptera; family Papilionidae; genus Sericinus; species Sericinus montela. The sequence goes on along the minus strand of JAGSMR010000055.1, from coordinate 1,197,894 downwards.
ATTTTTATAAATATCACCCCTCAGGGTGACCCCACGAACGTATTAATCCGTTATTTTCATAGTAAGAAACATGATTTTTTTATAAATTTTTGGTTCGAAATAAATATACTCGTAAATGTGTATTAGGGGTTGAACAGCTTAAATGGGAAGTTTGAATTTCATAAACAGGAATGAATTAAATATTTATAGTAAAAAAAACTTGTAAAATAAAAGCTCCACGATAGCCGAGTGACAACCACTCGGCTATCTTCGAAAATGGAGAAATATCTTCGGTGGAATTCGGTGGATCGAAACGACTAAATTGTACAGACATTTGTTTTTATAAAAAGTTAACGACACTACGACAAGAAAGCTTTCATGCTCCGCTTTTTAATAGTATTTAGTATTAATCATTTCAATTTAGCAATGCATACAGAACGAGATTTTTTAACTTTTGCATCTGTATATCGGAATAAGGTGAAACTTTGAATTTACGATCGTATTGAGTCCTCGACACGGGAAACTGGGACAAACATGTACAAACCGCAGCAGTAACTTTACAGAGGAGAGTTATGTACGTTCTGCTATTACATAGATAAACTCATTACCCTCCATACCCATTCCCATTTTATGACACAATTAGTCAAAATAACAATTGTTGATGTCCACGACCGAGAGTCATTAGTTTTGTCAATAACTTCTTCTTCTTCTAACATAAACAGAAATTATAAAAGAAGAGGCTTTTTTTTCCATGGGATCATTATAAAAAAATCTTGCTATTATAATAGAGCCGTTAATAAAGGCTATTAATAACGCCAATTCCTTTATGGAAACGAAATATATTTTTCTATTACAGTTTCCAGAATTTCATTGCTATGAACAGTCTAATTCATATAATAAACTGTTCATAACAATGATTATAAACTTTTTCCTCGAATAATCTATTAATCGAAAGAGTTTGCTTTCGAATTCGGAACGTAAACGCGAACTGTCAATGTCAAAGACGACATCTCGTCACGCACACGTTATCTAAAGAGAGGTCGGGCACTTGTTTATTTCATTAAGTACCAAAAATTGCAGAAACAATTTCATAAGCAAGATGATGAGAATTCTCGGAGGAGCTCTGTGTTCGTCTTTGTACGGGTAATTGAGTGTTTAAGTAATTTCGTATTGAAACCTGTTAAAGGTGATCTTGGTTTCATATTTTTTTTTTATTAATCTATAGTTGAAACCACGAACACTGGATAGGTTTCATAGAGCTTTTTGTGAAGTCTTTATATGTGATTATTTACATCACACAAAAATAACAATATATTTCTTCGTTGTATACTGTGATATGTCTACATGTGACACAAACACTTAGTAATCATCTTGAGGTGCCCATTTACATGTGAACTTTCCACAATCGTGTAACTCGCGGTGAAGCTCAACAACTGTATAAGCTATCACAGTGAGCTATTTTAAAGTAATTTTTTTTTTATTTAAATAGTTTGTATAAGCTTTTGACGTATAGTTTATTATTGTTTTGGATTTTAGATAATCTTCATTTGAATATCTGAAATTAGAGCATCAAAACATATATAGAGAAATAGCCGAGTGGTTGGGTGGTCGGAATTTCGAGTCGGGAGACCCGAGTGCGATCCCCAGTGTGGCAGGCTCGTACCAATGGGTTTTTCAAAAACTTATATACGAATTATATCGTTGAGTTGGACATAAAGGCGGCGACGGGCTTACCATATGTCACGTTGTCCCGAAAATATCTTCGGTGGAAGGTGGGTCGAAGGGTCTAAATTGTCTAGACTAGACCTCTGTCTACCCCTGTATTGAGAATTGCGTGAAGATATTTATTATTTTATTTATTATTTATAAGAATAATTACACTCTTATATATTTTTAGACTTTTTTTTTTAATTATAGACCGCCTTTAATGAGTTATTTGGATAGTAAGGTTATATACATATATTAAACACAGTTACATATAGAATTTAAGTAACTTTACCGCACGAATGATTAAAGTGAACTTTTGTTACTATTTGCCCGAAACAACCGAGAAATCGTAAATAATTTCCTACAGCGAATAATCAATATAGAATTCCCAATCACCACTTAATCCCTGAATAATTTCCAGAACCGCTACAAAACATCCGCGCATATTTATGAGCTTTTCCGTCAATGATTATGCAGCGGCCAAAGGGATCAATGTTTTAGGCATAAACTGTTTCCTCGGTGAGACAAATACGGGCAAAAGAAGAAAGAGCACCAACGTAAAGAAGCCTCATGTTCCAATTCACGGCAATAAAACTTACAAAGTCGGAGAGAAGAGGCGCTACTCTCCATTTCACTTTCCTGGACAGGTAATAAACGCCCTTACAGTAATGCATTTATAATTATTCATAAATAATAAATCAAAAATTACGACGACCTGATAGCCTATTTGGTAGTGACCCCGTCTTAGAAGGTAAGGGTTGCGGTTTTGAATACCGCCAGGGACAAACACTTGTGTGATGAAAGTGAATGTTTGTACTCAAGCTATAGGTGTTTCAATATATACGAGTATATGTATATATATATATATATATATATATATATATATATATATATATATATATATATATATATATATATATATATATATATATATATATATATATATATATATATATATATAAAATTAATAGAAGTCTATCAATATAACGTAAATTGTTTATACCAAACATTCTAAATTTCTTTTCTATTATTGTCCAATGAACACGAATTCAAACGTTGCTGTTTATTCAACAAAGAAAGAAAAAACTAAATAGTCCGAGCGCGGGCACAACTACGTCGTGATTCGCGCTCCGAGCACTTTTCCAATATCCCGTAGTCCCTAGGTAAACGTTTCTACAGATTAAAAATTCGTGCTATTGCGAAATGCTTTTAAATGGAAACGACTGCGCTTTTGTACGAGTTTTATAGACAATAGTGTATTTTTATGTAGTGTTGAAGATTAAACTGATAAAAGCATTATTTAAGAACCAGTTTTTTTGCCATAATCTAAGGAAAAGAATAATATGTGTTTGGTAAATTATTCTACCCACCCCTTTCATTAGTCCGCCATAAAAATAAATATCTTCACGCAATTCCCAATACAGGGGTAGACAGAGGTCTAGTCTAAACAATTAAGTCCCTTCACCTGTCATTAGTGACAGGTGGTGAGTCCGCCTTGTAATATAAAAAAAATTTGTAAGTCTGAATGTATGTTTTTATAGCAACAATGAAGTAAATTTTACTTTTACTAAACATAGAGGGCCGTTACGACATTCTATCGGAATAAGAATTCTGCGTCCCTTTGCTTTCCAGTGGTGCCGTGAGAGTAGAGTCGAGAAGGAAAAGCCTACTACTAAATGGCAATAACCTACGGATAGATGGCGAGATAACATCTCGAAAAATACCAGATCAAAATTTAGCAAATATAAAGGTCGCCTTCTCTGTCTAGGACGACCTAACAATCTACATGCAAATAACTACTGAAGCGAATAATACTACAAAACATTAAAAAAATATGAACGTTACAGAAGCGTTGTCACCCTTGAGCCCAAAGATGGATTACCTCATAGCCTGTGATTACGATAAACGATTTCTAGGCAGAGGAGTTTACCACCTTTAAATAAATATACATTAGTACAAACATTTATGTTGGTCTCACAAATTTTGCAACCCTCACCAACAAGGCTATTGACCCGAAATTACCAATAAATTTCACGCCAATAAACCCATGCTAAGTAATAACTTAATAATTGTATACGTAGCTCAAATATGTCATGTACGTATTATGCACACGTCAAAGATAAAATTTGATTAGCAAAGAGAACATAATGCTCCAGCGGGTACTAATCGGGTAATAAAATTGTTGAAGCCGGCACTGCATTGGTTTCTGCCATGCTTCAATTAGCAATCTAGTTCATGTATTGTCTAAACCTTGTTAAACATCGTCGACTGCTGCTATGGTACGACGCGGACTGAAAAAAGTCGTAACAAAATAGACTTATTACAAAATGTACTTTTATTATTTCGATGTTTCCTCTGCGGTTTGTATTGAATTGAAATTATGTAAGCAAAGGAAATATTAAGAAATAAGTTTTTTAAAATAAGAATTTGAAATAAGAATTTGAATTTGCAATTTAGTTTTACCTTTTTTTTAACGGTGGATTTTCTAAAAGGAAATATTTTATTCAAGTTGACCAGTGTATTGATAATTACGACATATTGAAACAAGCCAAATCAGTCGAGCCACTATCACGTGTTGCTTCCTCATACATGCAGAAATAGATTTTTAACCATCCTTCTTCTTTATAGCATATCATAAGTTCACTGCTGAACAAAGGCCTCCCCCAAAACTTGCACAGTGAATGGCCTGAGCATTCTGTATCCATCGACTTCCCGTAAGACGTTTGCCCGTACGACGTTGCCATTTACTTCCCCAACGATAATTTCAACCATATAGATTATTATTTCTTGAAAATATTACAATTAGAGCATAATCTGAAAACAAAAGATTTAGAAAGTTCGAATCTCAAAGTGCGATATTACCAGTATAGTTGTAAATTGTTTTCAAGAAATGTGGAGACTGTAAAGACATGTAAACAGTTGGTGATAATTGACAAGAGGCGACTCAAGGTAAAGTCTTAAAAATAACAAAGACTACCAACTTAGTATATCCTTCCGAAAAATACCAGATCAAAATTATGCAGCCCGGTATCTTTGCTTGCCAAGGCAGTTACTCGTACTGCGGTGGTCCATTAGGCCATCAGGCAATTTAATAAGTTGGTATTATAGTTGAGTAAAGTGTTTTTTAATGGTACGTCTCTATGATGTAAATGTTTATATATCTAGTTTTGTCTCATTGTACGTTTTGTATCGCATCTTTGGCACTAAGTAGACTTGTTGGCTACCTTACTTACCTAATCTGACTACGCTTCCATTTATTTTTGTTTTATTTTATCGATAGTTTGGATTCCATAGACGCCACCACCATATCCATTCATTTTGAAATTGGTGTCTTTTCATGTAATTGAAGAAACCATATGACTACAGTACAGTACATTTCCATGGGGCGGAAAATTATTAATTTTACGATATTACATTATACGGCTTGAATTCAATTACGCCATTTTATATTATGTTTCAGAATTTTCGAGTTGGTATCAGTCGTCTGAATAAAAAAATTGGTCTGCATATTTTACAGATAGATGTCTGTAACTGCACCCTACCTGGTTTATTAACATAATTTTAGGAAGAAATTATAATATATTACTTGACTCGAATGGAGTCCTGATCCCGATCTCTACAAGAATCTATTACCGAAAAATCACGTTGAAATAAAGAACTTTTTTTGTCTCCCAAAATCCCATTATTTGTACAAATCATGTCCGACATGATTTAATCACATACATACGTGGCAATCGATTTTTATTTACACGCATATATAAAAGATTATCACACGCGATTTATCAATTGAAATTACTAAGGTAACAACAGCAAGTCACTCATAAAATGTCACCCTTCAACTTGCGTGGCAACCGTGGCGATGCACAAAATCATAGCGAATATTCATTAAATTCGATATGGAGGACGCATTTTTTACGCAGTAGACTTAAAAAACTTAGTATTTTTTTATATAGAAAAGGGAGGCAAACGAGCAGGTGTGTCACGTGATGGTAAGTGATTACCGCCGCCCATGAACACCCGCAATACCAGAGGCATAGCAGATGCGTTGCCTCACTTAGAGTGCCCCCGCCCCCAGAATTGGGGGAGGGGGATGTGTGGGCCACCGGTTACCTGCACTCACCAGACAAAACGCAGAAGTTTGTTAGACTTCTACTTCACGCCGGTATTCTGTGAGGTTGTGGTACTTCCCCGGTCGAGCCAGCCCATTCATGGAACATTAAAAGCTGATGCGTGGCTCTACCACTGTACTGTACTTAAAGTAATTAACATTTAACAAATAACTAATGAAGTAATAACACAAAAGTAAACAATTTGTAAACTTGTGGACGAAGCAGAAAAGCGAATTAAACTTTTTTAAAGCATTTTTAGGTGTACTATTGCATATTATTATTACTTGTTATGAAATTACAGTCAAAAGGAGAGTGGGTGATGGCGCGTCTCGACGACATCCTTAATTGGGGACGTAGCCGCTCCCTGTGGCCTCTCACCTTCGGACTGGCCTGTTGCGCTTTGGAAATGATGCATTATGCAGCACCGAGGTAAAGTGACATCGATACTTTGCCCCTTCTCTCTTCTTTTGTTTTTAATTCATCTTAATTCCTTTGCGGTCAGGCACCTCCTCTGATGTTAAAGACATACATGGGCTTTGGTGAACACTTACAGTAAAAGGTGCTGCTTGCTTAGATGTTAAATAGTACCTAGTAAAAACGTAATGATGGCCGAGTAGTTGGGTGATCGGAATTCGAGTCAAGAGATCTGAGTTCGATCGCCAGGTGGTAGGCCTGTACTAATAGCTTTTTTCAAACCTTATATACGATTTACATCGTTAGCTTGTACATAAAGACGGCGACAGGCTCATCACCTGTCTCGTTGTCCAAAAAATGTCATGGGTCTAAAGGACTTCATTGTCAAGACCTCTGTCTACCCCAATATCGGGAATGGCATGGAGATTTCTAGCGAACAAATCGATATTTACCTATGAGAATGAAAATGTTTCCTTCAACAAAACATAGGCGGCACCTTAACAAAAGCTTCAACGACAGATACGACATGGACCGTTTCGGCATGGTGTTCCGCGGCACGCCGCGACAGACGGACGTGATCATCGTTGCGGGCACCGTCACCAACAAGATGGCGCCCGTGCTGCGCAAGACCTACGACCTCATGCCGGACCCCAAGTGGGTGGTCTCGATGGGCAGCTGCGCCAACGGTGGTGGATATTACCACTACACGTACTCGACGGTTCGCGGGTGTGACAGGATCGTGCCGGTATGTGTACAACTCATTGTGTGTACAACATTATCTAAAAATGATTGAAGTTAAACTTCTTTACGTACGCTTGATTTGTGGAGTAGGCTGGTGAATGCGTGACGATATAAACTAATTAAAATAGAAAGAGAGAGAGTTGCGTTTCGTATATTAATGTAGGGGCAAAAGAGAGATTAACTACAGTTGTGAAGTCTAAAAGTACACTAGCTTTTTAAAATTTTTATTTTATGTATAAATAATAGTTAAAATCGACGTTTTATGCGAGTTTCCCCGAGCGCTTTCCGACTGAAAATGAATTGTCTCCTTCATTTTATTTCTCCGTTTGTAACAAAGCCGGCATGGAAAAAGATCTTAATCATTAAAACAGATCTATCATTTCAACCAGTCGCTATTCTATTGGGCGTCTCCCACATATCGCCAAAATAAGGTGACTGAAAAATGAGACACCTATTTCACAAGTAAACTATGATAAAGCGCAAATAGATTTAAAAGTATATTTCACTCAGGTTGACATATACGTGCCCGGGTGTCCGCCCACCGCTGAAGCTTTACTGTACGGTATGCTGCAGCTTCAAAAGAAGGTCAAACGGATGCGAGTGTGCCAGGACTGGTATCGACACTGAAATATCCCAAAGAAAGTTTTACAAAATTTATTCTTCTTTTTAAAATATACGTAAATTACCAGTTCTTCATTTTCTTATTTCAAACTTCACTGGCATACTGGTTGCAAATGAAAATTGTTTATTTATAACAAATAACATGTTCATTACACTTAGTTTGTTTACGTGTGCGTGTGCATATGTTTTATCATTTCTTTATACAAAATCAAATTTCACTTATCTATACATATAATTTTAATTTATAATACCACAGTTCGTAAGGTTCCACTAACAAAAAATTAAAAAGGTGAAAGAAACTCCCTACATGATATATTTTAACTACAGAATTCCACCTACTTTGTTATATATTCCAGCGAAACCTGGTTATATCAAAAGATGCCTAAAAACGAAATGAATGTATTAGCAATGCAATTTCGTCATAATATGTTAGGGGTTTCCCTAGCCCACCGAGAAGGGAATTAGAAGATCTGCGGTATATCTTGCAAGAAAGGTTCGGGTGCATTAAATTTTAAAGATTGTGTGAGCAAATAGCTCGAAGATGAGAAAGTCAAGAGTAATCGAGTAACCTGACGTAAAAAAAATTCTGATAAAAGTCAGAGGTTTTTACGGATAGTGAAGCTCGGAGATCTTCTATGATTACCCTGACTGTTATATATGATGCGTGCAATAATATGACGACGGTGTGAAGAATCAGAAAAACCTGCTAGTGGTCGTGCTGGTGGCAAATCGGTTGCACACAAAATAATCATGTCACAAAAACTTAAGTGTCCTAAAAAGCACTTCAATATAACATCTCACGGTAATTTAATGCTTGTGAGCAAAGCACTCGTTAATAAAATGTCTCTCTATCAACCAACATCTATTGTGTTAACATGAAATATGATGCTTTTAACGAAGTTGATATCCTCAATGAGAAGTATCGACTCCATTGTGTAAAATTGATTCTGTATATTAACTGTGGACTCATGAATACGAGACCCAACTCGTGGGTCAACATTACGCCCCGGCACGTACAAGAAACATGCTCTCGGGAATTGTTCCACTTCTCGATAGCAGGGGTGCGCCTCTATCGCATAGGATAGCGTTTCGTACGTTGTATTAATTTTGTTTTCTTTGCAAATACATTATAAGTAATGATCCCTTTATACATAAAAATGAATTCGGGATGCAAAGCAAACAAAAAACATTTATATACACTCTTTTTGTTGTTAATAACAACAACATTTAATTTAATAACAAAAAGTTCAGGATAACTTATATGCTTTAAAATCAATAAAAAAATTGTTTAAGACTTTCTTCAGAGTCGCCTCTTCGACACCCTATGTTTTGACCGACACCAAAAAATTTTAATGTGGAGTTATAGATGACGCGACAGATACCCAGGCGACTGCTAAGCACAAAAAACGGTAAATAATTGTAATTATTGCATATAGTTTGTAGTTTTTGTCAAATATCTTTAGTAAACAGAACAGTTTCCAACGACGACCCGATGGCCTAGTTGTTAGTGTCCCTGCCTAGGAAGTTAGCTTCGTTTTCTGTTGCAGGTTCAAATCCCGCTAAGGGTAAATATTTGAGTGATGAATATGAATGTATTTCTCGAATCACGTATGTTTATATTTATATATGAATATTATCTACACAATAGAATAAAAAATATATAAACAGAGATAGGTTCACGTTGTCTCAAATAGTATTCGTTTACCTCTGTGTACCCCAGTATTGTGTATATACTTGAAAATATTTATTTATTTAACAGTTTACTGTTAAACAGGCTGATTAGTCAATATTAATTAACTGACACTAATCGCTACGCTCATCGATATATTCTGTCCGAGTGACACGATTCAGAGGGTCGTGAAATACGTAAAGGCTGTAATAGTTCGACAGTTGAAATTGGGTCGACAGTAATCAATTCGATCCATTATTGGCTTTGTAAGTTATAAGTGGGAGATAATAATTTTGCTGTGTAAAAAACCGACTCAACTCAAAAACTTTAGAATAGAGTCTGCTTCTGATCGTGTACGGAGGATATGAATAAAAGCATTTCTCTTTGTAATTATTTACATTGTATACACATTATGTATATTATATTGAATACATTTTTGAAGAAGAGTATTGATTTGGTGACGATATAATTTATATCTACACCAAATCACGTATAAATACGTGATTTGGTGTAGATATTACTTTATATTACATTTTACTTTATAATAAGATTGATAAACAATTTCAAATTGTAGCCAATAATTATTTGTATAACTGAACGGACCTGATAGTATTTATTATTAGGAAATAAAATATTCTAATGTAGTCTAACACATCAATCCGCTCCAGTTTCCGTGAGGAATTCGGGATGAAAAGCAAACTTTTTGTTGCATTTATATACACGATTAACGTTGTATTTTCTTTTGAAATTCAAATCATAACGTTGACTATTTCTCGACTTCAGTGTTTATGCTTCAAGGAAGCAAAATTTTTATATACTAAGGTTAAGATGGGAAGTAAAAGTTACCGCGGAGCACTTAAAATCGCACAAAAATAGGTTAACCGTTAAGCGAACAAAGTGCTAAGGCTTAATGTTTCTCGGGCGCTCAGTGAGTAGATGTGGTGGGGCAATCAAATTAAGCCCGCGTTTATATACGAAAATGTAATGTAATAAGTACTCTCGTAAATTTATATTGTATTGAAGTGTGAAGAGGAAAATTATTATAAATTTTTCATTTTATTTATTTATTCTACATTGCGCCTTACAAAATGTGAAGGAACAAGCATTCTCTGCTTGTCAACCAAGTTGCAGTCAGCTCACTAAAATACGGCTTTATTTTCATTTATTGTTTGCATGCTGTAAGAAGACATTATAAAAATTTCTTTTACCAAAATTTTGAATATAGCTGTTTCTGAGATGGGTTTTGGTGTCCGAATGTATAGCGTTATATTAGTCGCAAATGCTGAGGTAGAAGCTATAGGGAATGACTGACCAGCAAACATGTTGCCACAGCCCAGCGTAATAAAGATAAGCAAATCTCCCTTCCGCCCTTTGATTTTGATTCATTGGAGGACACGGACAGGGAATGATTCTTCAACTATCAAATAAAAGTTGCAAATCTATTATAATACCTAAAATAGGAATTTATATCATCAAAGAAAACGACCCGGTAGCCTAGTTGGTGGTGACCCTGCCTTCGAAGCACAGGGTTGCGTGTTAGATTCCCGTTAGAGGCAAGTTTGTGTGATATGAATGTTTTTACTAAACTGAATGGTTTAAACTGACGATCCGAAAGTATTAGTAAAACAGATTGCAAATGTTGACGTACCGATAACTTTTTACCGCGTTATTTTTTAACATATACGAGTATGCTATGCTACAGAGAATATGTCTAATGATAAATTACCCTTAACGTTCCGCATACCGCAAGCGATGGGCCGCAAAATGCTCCACCGAAACAGGGTGTACACGAATTCCTCGGTTTATATGAATTTCATTACGCCGCACGGAGGCGTCAAGAATCTACTGTGTGTAAATTAATTTTACAAATTGTTTACGTAAAGAAATTGAACAAAGTGATAAAAATATATTTAAGGAGTTTATGTTACTTTACGGATTAGATTTATATTTAAGTCTTCGTCACAGGAGATACAGGGGTCGAACTAGCGAGTTCTTTCACAGTTTTGAGAGTTTCAGCAGCAAAATATAGATAACTACGATCGCGCCTGCGTTGGCTCATCTTTGCTGGAGGCTTTGTAGTGCACCCAGATATATCTAACTGTCCCGCAATACGCAGAGCATCGCGAATCGCAATTACGGTATAGATTCGATAACGAGTGCGGCGCCAGACAATTACGCAATATATGTACAACCGTCTGGTTCCCACGGAATCGTTGTTATACTTTTGATAGATTAAATACGTTGTTATCGGGAAGTAGGTATGTGGGAGTGCGTGCAATTGTTTCATTATAATATTTTATTTACTTATTAATTTTGATTCCGTAGCAGCATGAGAACACTAACCCCGTTCTATCCGCAGGTGTCATAAAAGGCGGCTAAATGGAGAGCCTTGAAAATGGCAATGGCTACGAGAAATGGCGGAAAATCATCAGAGATATATCAGACCAATATTACGTAGACTGTTGATAGGCAGCAGCGCCTATTGCGCTGGGTTCCGGGTACTACGATCGTCAATTCGCTCGCCAAGCTTGGTGCTAATCCAACATGAAAGATCTTTGTTACGGCAGCAGGCATCTACGTCTTGCAGTGAAATTTAACAGGCATTTTTAAGTATGTGTATCGGTAATGAGGTAAGAATAACCCACCGGTTCTGCCTGTGAACATCACAAGATGCGACTGATGCGATGAACAACCAATTCACTACTAAGCGGGGGCTATTGCGACAAATCCTCCCCAAATTGCGAACAATTACCATACTAAAATTAAGTAGAGCATTGACAGACAGCAACTATTAACGTGAGTGGTATCTGGTACTGAGATCTACAATCCGATTATCAAGGGCCGATTATGGCAAATACATACTAAAGAGGATACCGATACTAGAGTGGTCTATACCATCCAATGTTAACATTCCGTTGTGTATGTTATTTAAACAACTCTAATACAAAAGCCTTAAAAATACTGGTTTAAATATAAACAAGACAATAGGTAATTGAATTTTTATTTCTCACTTCGTAACAAGAAAAAACGATATCATCGAAGACAATCGCAGTACATTAACGGTAAAATACAGGAAATGAAGCTGTGGAATGTCTAGAATAAAAACTGGAATGAACATGGTACCAGTCGCCCAGTGATAGTTGTATTCAATAAGCTGCTGTCTTGTGTCAACCTAGGTATTTTCAAAGATGTAACAAGAATATTAATTATGTCTCCGATATTTATTACGCCTTCGACATTTGTTACTAGTAACGGTTCCATGTTGGTAACTGATTACCGACGGCCATTTACGCCTTACGGAAAGAAATTGGATTGGATTGGAAAAACTTGGAGTGGATTGAAAGAAACAAAAGACTCCTCTTTTACTCTCTTCCCTTTTCCCAATTTCTTACCCTCTCGCCTTCTTAACGGATGTGTGCGTTCAGGTACCGCACTTACCGGACAAAACGCAGTAGCTTAATATGCACTTCACGGCGGTATTCTGTAAACATAAATGTGGAGGGAATTCGTTTTTTTTATTTAATTAAAAATTTCAATTAATAAGTTAAGGCAGTTTAAAGATTAGGTACTAAGACTATATTTTAAGCTAAATAGCTTGAAAATTCGCTCCTCCTCTAGAGGAATTATATTAAAAGTTAAAATGTGTTATAATAATGTTAGCTCTGTGCATTGGTTACTTTAAGACCCTCGAGTACTGGCATCCACCTTGTGGATGGTAGCAGCTTGTGGGACTTGTGCTAAATAGACGCTTTTTTGGTTCTTCTGAACTGCATAATTTTTATTAATTTTATGTTGATTGAACCAAATAAACATTTTTCGATTACATTCTATTTATGTTTTGTTAATTTTCTAAAAAGAACTATAATGTATGTATGATATGATCTTAACCCATTGTATCACATAGCGACGGCATATATGGATTTCTACGACGCAAATGCTAAAGCACGTGTTCTGAATCAAGATTAAGTATCTTTGTTACATTTACGGATATTCCAATATATATATATATATATATATATATATATATATATATATATATATATATATATATATATATATATATATATATATATATATATATATATATATATATATATATATATATATATATATATATATATTCAGAGATTGGTGGTAATGAGTGATTGGATCAATTCAACCCCTTCGATCCACTTTTTAAAGGCAACGATACACATCGTACCGTAAATTTGTGTACTCATACTATCCAAGCAACATCGAAACGTTTGGTTATACAAGACTTCCTCCTTTGATGATTACAATTTACATAATTTCTTTAGAATCAATTTGGTCATTTCTTGCCTGTAATAATTAATAAATTGGAGAAGAAAGGTTCTCGAGTGGCAACGTCGTACAGGCAAACGCAGTGTAAGATAACCCTCCACAAGATGGAGCGACGACTAGCATAATGTTGCGGGGAATCGAGGGAGGCAGATGCACAAAACCGGTCTATGTGGCAATCTTTGGGGGAGCCCTATGTTCAGCAGTGGATCTGATAGGCTGTTATGACGATGATGAATAATTAATTTTCATTTATGAGTTTCTCCTGCGTTATATCTTGGTTGGAAATGATCATCGAGTATGTATTTTCAGTCACTTATTCTAGACATTCCTGATTTATTCAAATTTCACGTTAATCTTTTTACTTTCATTCATTCGTATTTATTTATGTACTCTTTATAACAGTGTTATACAATTACTTATTTATACAATAGTTTTAACGGGCATTTATTAATTTGAATTGGAACATTATGACATGCGAATAAAATTCTTTATTTTTCACAAGTTTTAACCGGAAATATTTTTAGCGAAGTGCAATTCACTCGCATTTAATTGCCCAGCGTCGGTATATTCATGCTGTATTGTATACCGTTGTACGTTCAGTTAGTTGCCTTCGCCGAAGGCAATTTTTTATTCCAAATCGTTGCATTACGACTGCCACTCGTATTGCAATCAATTTATTCCATATATAAATGTACATAGTGGAGACCAAAACCAAACTCTACTCACATAACCCAAAAATCCAATTATATTTTCGGTGGAAGGTAGGTCAAAAGGACTTAATTCTCTAGAACTCTGTTTAAATTTCCAATACAGGGGAATGGCGTGAAGATATTTTATTAATTATTTTTACATATAAACACTAAAATGATTTTTTTTTCAATATCACTGCATTCGCGCAAACCCATGCATTCAAATGTAAAATATTTATGTTTCGAATTCTTTCGCCTATTGTATCATATGGCAGCGTCACGTTAGGATTTCTAAGACGTAGTTGCAATCACATATGTTCTGAATAGAGACAAAGTGACCTTGATTTTTTATATTTACGCCACATTCCAATATTGGAAGTCAGAGGTTTATTGTATTATAAGTATACGTATTAGAAGTTTTTTTTATATTTCATCAGAGCTTATACCGGACAACGTGTTTGGCCTGTATAGTGCTATATAAGCTATGTAATATGGATATAATATAATATGCATGCATGCTATATAATATGCAGCTAAAAATGTTGAAACTAGTATATCTCATTCCGTGTCTCATCTACCACGAGCAATTCTAAACAATTTTACTAAAAGAACTAATATAATTAGAACGTAAATACAAAATAATCACATAAATATAATATGAGTACACTTTGGTCGCCAACTTCGAGCGTCGTTCGTGTCAACTAGAGTATTTAACCTCGTATGAGTTCAATTCACCTACATGTGAACCGTGAACTATGAACTATAATCAAAATTAATGTAAGAGTAATAAATATAAGTTCAATAGCGAGGTCACGTGAAATTAACAGTATAGGACTTGGAACTCGAGTATTTATGAATTTTTATATTAAACGGAAATACGGAATACGTGGATAGACAGAGGTCGAGTCTAGAGAATTAAGTCCCATCGACCCACCTTCCACCGAAGATATTTTCGGGACAACGTGGCAGGTGGTGAGCCCGTCGCCGTTCTTTATGTCCAAGCCAACGATATAATTCGCACATAAGTTTTTGAAAAACCTGGGGATCGAACTCGGGTCTCTTGACTCGAAATTCCGGCTCGGCTATCGTGACCTTTCGAATTCTTCTTTCGGAAAATGTTCCTTTTTTATTCCTTTCGGAAATACCGTTCGTTTAATAGGGGAAAAAATGTTGTACAATTATTACTTTTATAATCTCATGACGTAAATAACCTTTAATTTAAACATTTTAATGGGTGATGTAATCTAAAGCACAAAGCCTTTTTAAACAGGTATTCCAGTCGATCAATTTGCCATGGTGTATAATACTCATATGAGGAGAATGGTCGGCTAAGGGTTTCGATAACGCCTTGTAAAAAAATGTACAAGTAGGAACACCAATTAGGAATAGATGAACATGAATAATACTTTTTTCAATGTTTAGGAACAGATCCAATTATCCTGGATGATGAATGAATTATTCGAGAAATTCCATGTTATTCAATTAGGAAACAAAACGAGCTTACAGGCTACGTCTTCTCACTGAACTACAGCGCGTATCTGGGGGGCGCACTTCCGAATTTTTCGGAATAATTTAAATTAAAAGCCTCTCTAAAACATATATGTGATATAGTTATCTCGTCTTTATGACGTCATAAAGACGACGACGGGTTCACCACCTGTCGGGTCGAAGGGACTTAATTGTCTAGACTAGACCTCTGTCTACCCCTGTACTGGGAATGGCGTGAAGATATTTCTTTTTAGTTATCCCGCCATCGGACGGTAGCGGTAGTATTTGATTTATTGCGATCACGCAACGCTTTCTGTTGCTATCATTCATATTTTACTTTCTTACAACCTACAAAAAGTCCACAGGGTGCTGATATTTACGGTTATGATGGTTACCCTGGTTCTACTTCGGAAGTCTTCGTTTCGGATTTTATGGGAAACACTGAGTATTCATAGTCTTTCATATACCCCGCTGAGCAACTACTATCAAAATATTGCTGAAATACCTCCATATTATATTGGCACGATAAACTTAACTACGAAATCATAAACTCCATTAGAATTTATGATAGTCCAGAATACAAATAAAGCAAATCTAAAACTATAACCACAGAAAAATATTCGTTTCAAACCATCATATGAAACAGTATCTTGAGGCATCTAGATAAAATTCAATTTCTAACAAAATATATCGGAAAAGTGCAATTCCATTAGCAGCTAATGGACGGCTCGTATTAATGGTCACGTCGGTTCCTAGTGTTACTTGATTTATGGCGAATCGATAGGTAAAAGATAAGAGGAGCTCTTAGAGGCACTGGAAAAATAATTCTGGTTAGACGTCTGATATATTTTTCATTCGACCCATTGATAAGGGCAGAGAATAATTAATCATCCGACGCACAATGAAAATGTTTTTCCATTTCCATCAATCATCCGGCGTGCTGTTTTGTTTTGTATTCTTACAATTCGCTGTTCGAGATGATTGTTTTTAGTCTTGCAGGAGGTTGAAGAGTTCTCGTTTGCTCTTGTTTTTATTTTACAAAAGTCTGTTATTGAATGGAATGAATGAAAATATAAGTATGTACTTAAATAAATTGAAATGTTACTTCCAATAAGGAAGAACTTATTTATAAAAGACTTTCTGTTATTATGGTTTAATCTTTTGTTATTTCATTATAAAAGACTTTTCTCTTCACATTTTATGTAGGTGTCATCTAATATTAATATAATCTACCTGTGTAAGGTAGAAATGTTTTACTCTGATTATAGAAACCTTAACATCTATACATACATAGCGGCCTGTAAAAATCGAGCGCAAAAAGTACCTGAAAAATAGAAAATATGTCAATTAATACTGGAACGACCAACGCAAAGAAAACGAAAAGACAAGATTATGTTTTATATGATAATAAAATCGTACAGGAGAAAAATAACCAGATGCATTCTGGTTATTTTTATAAAGATGGTGTTCGCGTTATCATCGGAATATGGTATCGTATCCCGCCCATTTTAGTAGATTTTTAAATTTTTCATTTATTTAATAATCAGAAAAAATTATTAAAATGATGCTGCAGGCCATTATAAAATTTCTTCTTCCACAGCCCATCCTGCGTAGAAACACGTCAAGATTACCATAAAAATGCACGCACTATTGTATTAACTGAAGTAACACGTGAATTTTAAATTCGTAGAATAGAAAAGACAGGTTCTAATTTAGCTTAAAAGTCAAACGTTATGAAAAATAAGTAACGAACATTGCAAGTTAGATAAAAGCCTGTAAAACCACAAAGTAGGTCGTACAGATAGTACGACTAGAAAGTAAGAAATTTTATTCACCGAAATCTCAGTCTTCGATATTATCGAATAAAATTTAGACTACGGAGATTCAGAATTCGGAAACCACTTCGTAAAACCTGTCACGTCTATAAATCTCCCCTGGCGACCCTGTTACGAACTGGGAGCTGTATCCAACCGCAGAGATAAATGCGACGTCTATGCTCAACGAGCGCAACGGATGCTGCGAACAGGCAAAACCACTTTCCGAAACACAGTGCGACTGTAGTTTATTATTTAAGTAATTATGTACATTTGTTGCGGCGACGGGCTCACCACCTGTCACGTTGTCCCGAAAATATCTTCGGTGGAAGGTGGGTCAAAGGGACTTAATTGTCTAGACTAGACCTCTGTCTACCCCTGTATTGGGAATTGCGTGAAGATATTTTTTCTTTTTCTTATGTACATTTGTAACGATACCGGAGTTAACTGCCTATCATGTAACTATTGTGTACTGGCGGTAAATTATGTTAAGATCTTTGTGTTATTATTTATTTAATAGCTCACCGCAGCAAAGCTTTTCTGCGGCTCAATCAATCAATCTGATGACAATTATTATAGAAGTGAATAATAGCATTATGATGCATTTTTATTGATTTGTAAGCATGTAAGACATGCCGGACTTCTTGTCATTAAATTAATGAGAAATTTAAAGAATCTCGCCCTTGCCTGTTGTTTTTCAATTTCTCTTTTATTTAATTAAAAAAAGGTTTCACTTTAAACATAGATTAACCACCAAGCACGTCATTTAAATGCACGTAATTTTGGTTTATCCTGCCTGCAATTTCTAGTCCTGTAGAGATTCTAAACTAAAGGAAAAAGGAGCCCAAACTTAGGCATAAAAATCATTCAAAATCACTCTTTATTAAGTAATTTAATGTTATGTAAAATTTTCAAGTAAATCTAGCAACTATTTCAGAGTTTTAAAATATTTTAAATATAGTACCTAGGTCATAATTATGTTGATAGACAACTCCTATTAAAAAATCATTATCTTTATAATATATAAACTCCATCTAGAATATAACAATGACCCGGCAGAGACCAGCCTGAGCTGTTTCTATTCTTTGTTCTATCGACAAAGTCTCGATACAAGATCAATCAAACACGTCAACGTATGAAATAAGAAACTGCGCTTGACGCATATGTAATGAGATGCCCTCGTGCCGCGCGTGCGCTTGCGGTTGGCAGCCTTGAAGTGTCGATTGTCCAGCTAAATGAGGATACTCGTCGAACACATCACTGGGGTCCATACAATCTACAAACGCAATCCATTGGTACAACTGCCACAAACACAACATGTATCTAGCGAACGTGACATATGGAGAAGACATAGGAAACTTTAAATCCCAGTAAAAATATTTCAGCGATAAAATATTTCTACGCGGACAAAGCTGTGGGCAACAGCAATCATTATAGATAACGTTGTGTTTATAAATATAATTACGCAACGTAATAGCTCGCGTTCGACGCGAGATTTATTGTCAATTCGTAATTAACGAACGATGGCCGTCCGACAAAACATGTTTATGACCGTTAATCTGACCAATCAAAATGAAATCATGTTCCTTTCCCGATTAGGAACAGATTAAGAAGTTAATATAAAAAATTAAGTCTGTCCTTCCCAAGGTTACAAGAAAATAAATAAATATAAATATCTTCACGCAATTCCCAATACAGGGGTAGACAGAGGTCTAGTCTAGACAATTAAGTCCCTTCGACCCACCTTCCACCGAAGATATTTTCGGGACAATGTGACAGGTGGTGAGGCTGTCGCCGTCTTTATGTCCAAGCCAACGATGTAATTCGTACATAGGTTTTAGAAAAACCCATTGGTATAAGCCTTAAAAGTTTAGAAAAACCCATTGGTATAAGCCTAAATAATTGACTCGAAATTCCACTTAAAGTTAAAAGAAAAACTTTCAATAATACTGATTAAAATAATTCCAGTGAATTTAATGATAATAAACTATACAAAATAAATAAAACACGATTAATACAGCACTCAATTAGTTAATGTACACCTAACAAGGTAAATTTTCAAGACGTCTAATTTGTTACGCTCACTCGACCGCACCCTCCGAGCCTCCGCTCGCTCTTAAATGACGTCGAGCACACTGGAGAAATAATTGCAGGTGGGTATCGTCAATTATCGACTAAACGGATAAGATGAGTAAGGAGTATAATCGAAATTAGAGCAAATCGATTAACGTGCGAACCAGAGTTGGTTATCTGCGCACTCTGCACCATTTACTAGTTTTCAGTTCCACCATCTGTTAGACTGGTACAGAATGTTCCATGGCATTAAATACGCCATCTTTTCTATATTTTGGCCAAATACAAGAGAAATAAGTAAACATAAATGTAACTCTGTCGGTCTGTATGTTTGTTACGCTTTCACGGTTAAATCGCTAAGAGGATTTGGATGATATTTGATACGATATTTACACTTGTGAAGGGTAAAGTTTTTATTAATTATGCGCGATTAAGGTCTGCGACGCGAACGAATCTAGAGGCTATATTTAGCCTCTAGATTCGCTCGCGTATAAAAATCGTAAGTATATTTATAAACATAATATTATAATGTTATGTTTATAAATATACTGACGATTTTTCGGCGATTCGTTTTTTTTTTTTTAATTATTAGGAATCCATCCATACTTATAATACGTTATTAACGAAACGCTGCCACATTCCTAAAAAAGAAGTTAATGATCTAAATTGTATATTTTAATATTAAGCAATGTTATAAACTCAAATTGCATATCAATACAATTATTTCATTAATTTGTAAATACTTTAATCCTAGCGAATATGAGAAATGTTTTATCTTCGATAAGATATCATTTAAAATTATTATACACTGGCAACTATGGCCAGCCCATGTAAATCTTACAGTAATTTGAAACAACGGCGACAAGGCCAATGGCTACATGTCACGATAATAAGCCGAGTGGTCGGAATTCCGAGTCAAGAGACCCGAGTTTGATCCCCAGGTAGCAGTACCAATGAGTTTTTAAAAACTTATGTACGAATATCGTTGGCTTGGACATAAAGACGGCGACCGGCTCACTACGTGTCACGTTGTCCCAAATGTGCTACGATGATATATGGGTCGAAAGGACTTAACTGTCTAGACTTCTATACATCCCAATATAATAGTAATGTATTATGTTTGAAGATATTTATTTATTTTTATTCCCAAGCGTTTTGTCAATTATTGAAAAGTTCACAGGTCACGATAATAAGCCGAGTGGTCGGAATTCCGAGTCAAGAGACCCGAGTTTGATCCCCAGGTAGCAGTACCAATGAGTTTTTAAAAACTTATGTACGAATATCGTTGGCTTGGACATAAAGACGGCGACCGGCTCACTACGTGTCACGTTGTCCCAAATGTGCTACGATGATATATGGGTCGAAAGGACTTAACTGTCTAGACTTCTATACATCCCAATATAATAGTAATGTATTATGTTTGAAGATATTTATTTATTTTTATTCCCAAGCGTTTTGTCAATTATTGAAAAGTTCACAGGTCACGATAATAAGCCGAGTGGTCGGAATTCCGAGTCAAGAGACCCGAGTTTGATCCCCAGGTAGCAGTACCAATGAGTTTTTAAAAACTTATGTACGAATATCGTTGGCTTGGACATAAAGACGGCGACCGGCTCACTACGTGTCACGTTGTCCCAAATGTGCTACGATGATATATGGGTCGAAAGGACTTAACTGTCTAGACTTCTATACATCCCAATATAATAGTAATGTATTATGTTTGAAGATATTTATTTATTTTTATTCCCAAGCGTTTTGTCAATTATTGAAAAGTTCACAGGTCACGATAATAAGCCGAGTGGTCGGAATTCCGAGTCAAGAGACCCGAGTTTGATCCCCAGGTAGCAGTACCAATGAGTTTTTAAAAACTTATGTACGAATATCGTTGGCTTGGACATAAAGACGGCGACCGGCTCACTACGTGTCACGTTGTCCCAAATGTGCTACGATGATATATGGGTCGAAAGGACTTAACTGTCTAGACTTCTATACATCCCAATATAATAGTAATGTATTATGTTTGAAGATATTTATTTATTTTTATTCCCAAGCGTTTTGTCAATTATTGAAAAGTTCACAGGTCACGATAATAAGCCGAGTGGTCGGAATTCCGAGTCAAGAGACCCGAGTTTGATCCCCAGGTAGCAGTACCAATGAGTTTTTAAAAACTTATGTACGAATATCGTTGGCTTGGACATAAAGACGGCGACCGGCTCACTACGTGTCACGTTGTCCCAAATGTGCTACGATGATATATGGGTCGAAAGGACTTAACTGTCTAGACTTCTATACATCCCAATATAATAGTAATGTATTATGTTTGAAGATATTTATTTATTTTTATTCCCAAGCGTTTTGTCAATTATTGAAAAGTTCACAGGTCACGATAATAAGCCGAGTGGTCGGAATTCCGAGTCAAGAGACCCGAGTTTGATCCCCAGGTAGCAGTACCAATGAGTTTTTAAAAACTTATGTACGAATATCGTTGGCTTGGACATAAAGACGGCGACCGGCTCACTACGTGTCACGTTGTCCCAAATGTGCTACGATGATATATGGGTCGAAAGGACTTAACTGTCTAGACTTCTATACATCCCAATATAATAGTAATGTATTATGTTTGAAGATATTTATTTATTTTTATTCCCAAGCGTTTTGTCAATTATTGAAAAGTTCACAGGTCACGATAATAAGCCGAGTGGTCGGAATTCCGAGTCAAGAGACCCGAGTTTGATCCCCAGATGGCGGGCTCGTACCAATGGGGTTTTCAAAAACTTAGGTACGAATAATATAGTTGGCTTGGACATAAAGACGGCGACCGGCTCACTACGTGTCACGTTGTCCCAAATGTGCTACGATGATATATGGGTCGAAAGGACTTAACTGTCTAGACTTCTATACATCCCAATATAATAGTAATGTATTATGTTTGAAGATATTTATTTATTTTTATTCCCAAGCGTTTTGTCAATTATTGAAAAGTTCACAGGTCACGATAATAAGCCGAGTGGTCGGAATTTCGAGTCGAGAGACCCGAGTTTGATCCCCAGGTAGCAGTACCAATGAGTTTTTTAAAAACTTATGTACGAATATCGTTGGCTTGGACATAAAGACGGCGACGGGCTCACCGCCTGTCACGTTGTCCCAAATGTGCTACGATGATATATGGGTCGAAAGGACTTAACTGTCTAGACTTCTATACATCCCAATATAATAGTAATGTATTATGTTTGAAGATATTTATTTATTTTTATTCCCAAGCGTTTTGTCAATTATTGAAAAGTTCACAGGTCACGATAATAAGCCGAGTGGTCGGAATTCCGAGTCAAGAGACCCGAGTTTGATCCCCAGATGGCGGGCTCGTACCAATGGGGTTTTCAAAAACTTAGGTACGAATTATATAGTTGGTTTGGACATAAAGACGGCGACGGGCTCACCACGGGAAATTTACCACGAGCTCGGCGGTGAAGGTAAACAACATGAGAAAACCTTTCCATCTAAGTAATTATAAATAAATAGTTTCGAGAACGCGTGAAGCCCGCCAAGATAAACTGGAGCAGCGTGGTGGTCGTTTTCCTGTTCTAATTCCTCTCAAACATTTGGAGAATGCTTTTGTCCAGCTGTGGGCGTTTAAAGGCTGATACTTTACTGTAAGTCATGATAACCGATACGATTTATATCGTTGGCTTGAAGATAAAAGACGGCGACCAGCTCACTACGTGTCACGTTGTCCCAAAAAAATTCATTGGCGGAATCGTGTCGTACCCTGTATTAGGAATGGTGTGAAGATATATATTCTTTACTACTTTTACATTTTTATTATTTTGAACATACTTGGGAAAAAGGTGTTCTTCTGATTTTCTGTCATGACATTCAAGGCAACAGGCGTGTGTTACTTGGAATTCAAAAATCTGTTTCTCGCACGACTCTCGCCGAAAAGGTCGTAATTGTCACGTCCTCACGACTTGCCGGGGAACCTTTTGTCTGAAATACTATTAATGCCTGTATAAAATAAGATTCATTATAATCATTGTTGAATTGACAAATAGCATTTCACATATCTGAATGGGTTAAACCTACCTCTTCTAGCTAGCTAACTATAAATTAACCAACGGTATCTAGGAACCTTATAGGTTTAGTGACCCTGCTTTTGTACCTGAGGATTTCAGGTTCGATTTCCTCTAGGATTTGTGTGATGAATATGAATATTTTTACTTTGTAAATATATAATATAAAAGGTCACGATAGCCGAGTGGAAGGGTGGTCGGAATTTCGAGTCGAGAGACCTGAGTTCGATCCCCAGGTGGCAGTACCAATGGGTTTTTTCAAAACCTAAGTACGATTCATATCGTTGGCTTGGACATAAAGACGGCGACGGGCTCACCACCTGTCACGTTGTCCCAAATGTGCTACGATGATATATGGGTCGAAAGGACTTAACTGTCTAGACTTCTATACATCCCAATATAATAGTAATGTATTATGTTTGAAGATATTTATTTATTTTTATTCCCAAGCGTTTTGTCAATTATTGAAAAGTTCACAGGTCACGATAATAAGCCGAGTGGTCGGAATTCCGAGTCAAGAGACCCGAGTTTGATCCCCAGATGGCGGGCTCGTACCAATGGGGTTTTCAAAAACTTAGGTACGAATAATATAGTTGGCTTGGACATAAAGACGGCGACGGGCTCACCACGGGAAATTTACCACGAGCTCGGCGGTGAAGGTAAACAACATGAGAAAACCTTTCCATCTAAGTAATTATAAATAAATAGTTTCGAGAACGCGTGAAGCCCGCCAAGATAAACTGGAGCAGCGTGGTGGTCGTTTTCCTGTTCTAATTCCTCTCAAACATTTGGAGAATGCTTTTGTCCAGCTGTGGGCGTTTAAAGGCTGATACTTTACTGTAAGTCATGATAACCGATACGATTTATATCGTTGGCTTGAAGATAAAAGACGGCGACCAGCTCACTACGTGTCACGTTGTCCCAAAAAAATTCATTGGCAGAATCGTGTCGTACCCTGTATTAGGAATGGTGTGAAGATATATATTCTTTACTACTTTTACATTTTATTATTTTGAACATACTTGGGAAAAAGGTGTTCTTCTGATTTTCTGTCATGACATTCAAGGCAACAGGCGTGTGTTACTTGGAATTCAAAATCTGTTTCTCGCACGACTCTCGCCGAAAAGGTCGTAATTGTCACGTCCTCACGACTTGCCGGGGAACCTTTTGTCTGAAATACTATTAATGCCTGTATAAAATAAGATTCATTATAATCATTGTTGAATTGACAAATAGCATTTCACATATCTGAATGGGTTAAACCTACCTCTTCTAGCTAGCTAACTATAAATTAACCAACGGTATCTAGGAACCTTATAGGTTTAGTGACCCTGCTTTTGTACCTGAGGATTTCAGGTTCGATTTCCTCTAGGATTTGTGTGATGAATATGAATATTTTTACTTTGTAAATATATAATATAAAAAGGTCACGATAGCCGAGTGGAAGGGTGGTCGGAATTTCGAGTCGAGAGACCCGAGTTCGATCCCCAGGTGGCAGTACCAATGGGTTTTTTCAAAAACCTAAGTACGATTCATATCGTTGGCTTGGACATAAAGGCGGAGACGGGCTCACCACCTGTCACGTTGTCCCGAAAATATCTTCGGTGGAAGGTGGGTCAAAGGGACTTAATTGTCTAGACTTGACCTCTGTCTACCCCTGTATTGGGAATTGCGTGAAGATATATTTTTTTAAAGTATAAAAAGAAGAAATGCAAAACATGTATTAAATACGAGAACGATCATCTTTTGTAGCAGTGAGCTATGTAAGTTAAGTATTCTCTAGTGCAGACTTTCAAGTAAGCAAAAGTACCGAAAGTGATTAATAGACGAAAGAAGTTCGCTTTCGATAAACCGACGTTTGGAGCATTTAAAAGTGGCCAAGTAGTAAATAAGGGTCATTATCTTTTATAGGAAATTCCCGAAATTTCAGTAAGAAAATTTTACCGACGGCTTCAAGTACCACTTGAAAGCCTATTCGCAAGTATTTGAGTAGGTAATATGCTTTATCGTTGGGTGCGAAATAAATTTTATTTCATATTATTTTTATATTCTTCATAATATATTCACGATAGCCGTGTGGTTGAATGAACGGAATTCGAGCAGATATATTACCAATGGGTATTATATACCAATGGGTTATTCAAAAAATTATGTACGACTTATATCGATAGCTTGGACAAAAAGTTGGCGACAGGCTCAACACCTGTCACGTTTACCCAAAATAAGTCTTCGGTGGAAGGTGGAAAGACTTAATTGTCTAGACCTCTGCCTACCCCACTGTTGAGAATGGCGTGAAGATATAGTTTTTAATAAAAGTTCATAATGTGATTGTGATCTGAAGTGTCGGAATAAATGTCTTCATGTCTTTATGTCTTATATCTTATAATACGTTTTATTTTCAGTGAGCTTTAAGATATAGCGTCGTAAAGTCGAAAGTGAGTGCGTCAACAGAATACATCATGCTTACTTGCTACTTGCGACTGACAAATGATAACATTTGAAAGTCTCGTAAAATAAGAAGAGTACCGTAAAACAGTAATGTCGACGGTACAAAAAATAATTTATAAGTAGCGACTACGGTTAAAGCCTTGAATATGGACAGCTGTGGTAGAGATGAAAAATACTGGATATTAGTCTTGGTCCAGTATATATATTCAGACCGTTGTCCGGCAGTATCGCTCAAGGAACAAGGTATGTAGTAGCATCGCCAACCCGCTTGACAAGCGATTATGATAATTCCTCCTTACGGGAAAGGCGTATATCCGTCAGTGGACTTAAACAAGTCTTTTAAAACTTGAGCATGGTATCTGATAGGTCATGTCGCATGCTTAATTTGCTACATGCGTGAATTACTTTGTGCATTTTGCCAACGCACGCTCAAATATTCGAGATTTAGCTTTTGCACAGCAGTGGGCATTTACTGGCTGCGGTTTAATTTTTCTTCATAAAGCATTTTATATTTAGTATTTTTTGAATAACTTTTTATTACAAGATCAGTCCTAAGTCAAGCTAGAGGCGAAATATGGGAAAGCGTTAACGTTTATGGCAGGAGCTATGTGGTCAATACTTCATTAAGGATAAAATAAATTTGCTTGAAAGACTAGAGAATAGATAGCATCTTAAAGATCTATCTAAAAGACTACATTACGAGGTCACCGACCTCCAAACATTTTGCTTCGCCGTTGAGTTCAAGGTAAGTCTGACAAATCGATGAAACCATTGTATAAGATACCTCACCTTACATACCTGTACATATACAAAGCTGTTTTTCTGTGAACATGAAACCACCGAACACGAGAACGGAATACACTAAATCGAACCCAGATGGAAATCGTAAAAAGGCATTCGTTTTATAATCGGATTTTATATTTTTTGCATCTGTTATATTTATAGCTATGGTGCGATTTTTACATTGCAAGTACACATGTTATTAAAATCAATGTTTATTACACGAGTGATGTGGCAGATGTGGCGAATATGTGAAGTTCGTAAAGACAGTAAAATAGGCCAGTAAAGTTAACGTCTTAATCGTTTGTAATGGTTGAAAAGTACGGTACATTAATATACATAAAATAAATGTAAATTATTAGAATTTTTTATGTTTTTAATTTTGTATTATCTTCACACTTTTTACCATGCTGTTTTATTGTGTTTTTGAAAAAATATTTTTTTATCTTCACTCAATTTCCCATTATTGGGGTAGGCAGAGGTCTACACAATGAAGTCCTTTCAACCCACTTTTTACCGAAGCCTATTTGGGACAATGTGACAGGCTGTGAGCAAAATTTTCCTTTACCGCCATGCATGCTGTAAAATTGCTATGAAAATATTAGTAGTGCCGGCCTGTAAGTCGAACCTGGATCACTCGTGTATAAAGCAAGCGCCCTGACCTAGTGATAAAGTAACGACATCTAGTGATGGCCACTAGGGCTGACATGAGAATTTATGTACATATAAGGATCTAATATCAATAACATTAAATAACTGTTACAGCCATCTGGTCACGCAAAAATTTTTACCAAAAAATACCATCAGTATTGGCATTCCACGTGATCCAAGTCGAGGCTTATAATTAATTCTAGATCACGCAACAAATCTATCGTGCGTACACATAGAGAACATCATTAACATTCGATATTTCACTATCAGCAAAGCAAAGTACAACCTTACACTGAATGCGTAATGTTAACATCAGCGTGCACATAGCCTAACAAGCAATGTGGTTTGTTAAGCCACGCTACTCACCCCGTCACTCACTCCGCAGAGGGAAACTCGGTGCATCAAACCACCGGGGACATCGTTAACTAACCTCCGCGGGGACGCTTTGATCCGTTTGCAGGAAATGTGAGGGATTTTATCGAGAAACGAAATGGATTTATCGTAAACGGATGATGTCTAGTTTTCACTACAACGGTAGAATATTCCTTGATGATGAATGTATATTTTTTTGGGGAAAAAAATAACATTAATAATCTCGATTGTCATAAGAATTGTGTGTGTGTGTGTGTGTGTGGGTGTGCGCGCGCGTGTGTGTTTTTGTATATAATAGATAGTGTTTATAAAGTACGCTAGTAATAGTGACAAATACTACGAAAAAAGCATATAACGTTCTAATATCGAACCTATACAACGGAAACACATCACAAACGAAAGAAATCAACTAGTATTTATGAATTTATATAAAAACATAATCTTTAATCAACACTTGGCGATCTGTTCTATCTGGCTACTCCGTCCGGGACTGTGCGTGAAGATAAATAATAATAGTTTATGTAACATAATTGGTCATTAGCGCATACTCTATTAAATTATTTCTATAAGTAAATAGAAGATATTCGTCTTGCGTCCAGAAACATTAATGCTAAAACTTTCGAGTCTAAATTATTTACAGCTAACTATTACCCGCGTTTCGCTAGTGTTGATGTCGTTATAAACCGGTCGATGTCAAAAAAATCATATAATTCAAAGCAAATAAAATTATAATATTATTATCTATCATATAATATATTCAATTAAGTATAGCATATGCTGTTTCCATAAAGCTGATGCTGTATAGAAACAGCTGATACTATACTTAATTGAATAGTAAGCTGACCGTTGATAATTAATTATTGGAATTTCGTTTCAACTTTATGATTTTTCCCATATTCATGGTTGAATATTGTGTCAATAAGATCTCCATAGTAATCAAATTTTTTAACTAATGATAAAATAACAGCAAACGTCAAATAATGACTTTTATATTTTTTTTATTCCATGGGTTTACACTATTGTAATGAGGGATCTCTAATTTAAAAAATATAGCCTATGTTACTCGCTGCTAATGTCGCTTTATATTTGTAAAAGGTTTACGCGATGTCACATTACAAACTAACAAACATCACTTTGGCTTTTATAATATTGTATATAATACCAGAACTTCTTTTATTTTAATGACAATCTCTTTAAATAATCCTCCTAACACCAAGTTGTTAATAGGAGTACCATTACAAATAAATAAATAAATATCTTCACGCAATTCCCAATACAGGGGTAGACAGAGGTCTAGTCTAGACAATTAAGTCCCTTCGACCCACCTTCCACCGAAGATATTTTCGGGACAACGTGACAGGTGGTGAGCCCGTCGCCGCCTTTCTGTCCAAGCCAACGATGTAATTCGTGCGTAAGTTTTTGAAAAACTCATTGGTACGAGCCTGCCACTTGGGGATCGAACTCGGGTCTCTCGACTCGAAATTCCGACCACCCAACCACTCGGCTATCGTGACTTTTTCAGATCATTACGGATATGACATTGTTTCTGTCTCACGCGACCGACTGGCGTTCTCTTAATTACCCTTCTACGCCGTAATGTTCTTATTAAACGTACATTCCCGTACTAGCGATAGTTAGAGTCGGATTCCATTAGTACACATAGTATAAGCAGCAAAACCTATTAGCCTCAATGATACTGAGAGCTCATTAGAGAATTCTGATTAGTTTCCATTAAGAAGTAGACTTATACATATACATATCTAAACGTAGTCAGTCGCACACGTTCACAAACTCCAAACATATAAACACCTTAACAACTCATGTGGCACATAAGTAGACCTTATTTTAAATACTAACTAAATAAACATTTTTAATGATTTGCACTCTGCTATGTTCCTTGTTATATTTTAAACTGTAGTACTAACGCAAAAGAAACAATTTTATACATACTATAAGAGGGCAGGGGACTAGCTCCTTAATACAGACTATTACATAGCCTAGGTAGGAGAACAGAAGGTCACCCTCACTATTTTTAACCTTAATTTTGTTATATGTTTTCCTTATGTGAACATTTAATGTACTATAAGCTTATTACCAATATACACATTACAGCATGTTGAAGTACATTGCAGGAAGTGGGCATCTCCGTAAGGATTTGCCATAATTGACACATTTAGGTTGCTTTCCAAACTTTAAATAAATAAATATATAAATATATATCTTCACGCAATTCCCAATACAGGGGTAGACAGAGGTCTAGTCTAGACAATTAAGTCTCTTCGACCCACCTTCCACCGAAGATATTTTCGGGACAACGTGACAGGTGGTGAGCCTGTCGCCGCCTCATTGTCCAAGCCAACGATATAATTCGTACATAAGTTTTTGAAAAACCCATTGGTACGAGCCTGCCACCTGGGGATCGAACTCGGGTCTCTCGACTCGAAATTCCGACCACCCAACCACTCGGCTATCGTGGCTTTCCAAACTTTGACCTCTAAAGACATTTTTCACTGCTATTATGTAGGTACCCTATAACTTAGGAATACAAAATCGATAGTGGTAACAATAGTAGTAAGTTGCAGCAATAGATAAAATGTGAGTACTGATAACTGATGAAATACTTAGGCCTTTGCAGGTCATAGACCCCTATCAGATTGAATATTTGCTGTAACAGGGATTTGGCCAGGGGATTGCCGAGTAAGACACCGTGGTAAAATTTTACACAACACGGCAAGATAAACAAACATCACAAACAATAATAATTAGAAAATACAATAGTACAGGTCCGTGTAAACAGTTAAATCTACTCACGTAAGCACATGCGACCTGATCCTACTAAATTGCGAAATACAATTATCGGCCGTTCGATTGTCTGTGGATTAAGTTAATCCGCAGCTTTATGTCGTTACTATACTCACAGTGAATAACAACTCGGTTTTAATAGAATATAAAGGCAAAAGTATTAAGTTAATCAAAGATTAAAGATAAGCTCACGTTAATATAAGAATATATAAAAACGAAAGGTCACATATTCATACATTGACTAATCAAGAAATCTTTATTAACAATTTCACTTGTGTAAATAAAATTTAACAATTAGTTAGGATTACAGGTTGGAGACAATAGCTAAAAAAAGGAAACTCTAGAACTCTAGAAACTCTAGAAAGGAGGAAAGGTATGAAACAATGTCATTTCTAGACTTAGAATATGACATTGATACTACGATCAATTACAAAATTTTCTAGGGTTTAGAATTATTATCAAATTTCGAATTTTGATTCGACGAATTCGAATTTCGAATTGCTCATGAACATAAAACTACATACTTTTTAGAATTTTACTCATTTTTAAATATGGAGTGGACGCTTAAAGAAGACCGTGTTGCAGTTATTGCGTTGCATCGTTGCGGTTACGCGCCAATTCAAGTTTTTGACATACTGAAAAATTTGAATATAACCAAAAGATTCGTTTATCGTACCATCAAACGATACAATGAAGACTCTAGTGTAGATGACAGGTCAAGAAGTGGTCGCCCTCGGTCTGTTAGGACTACAGCAGTGATAAAAGCTGTGAGGCTCGAATTCAAAGAAATCCCAAACGTAAGCAGAAACTGTTGGCCCTTCAGAAGGAGTTAAGCAGAACCACGGTGAAAAGGGTGTTAAATGAAGACTTAGGGCTTCGGGCACATCGAAGAAGAACAGGACATTGTTTTAATGCTGGTCTAATGCACCTGAGACTGAAGAGATGCCGCGCTTTGTTTAAGCGATATGCGGGAAAAAAATATCGGGAAATTCTTTTTTCGGATGAAAATTTTTTTACCGTAGAAGAGAGCTACAACAAACAAAATGATAAGGTGTACAAACACAGTAGTGAAGAAGCGAGCAACCGTATTCCGCGTGTCCAACGAGGTCATTTTCCATCCTCGCTCATGGTATGGTTGGGAGTTTCTTATTTGGGGCTTAACAGAGGTACATTTTTGCGAGAAAGGTGTAAAAACGAATACAGTTGTGTATCAAAATACAGCACTGACGAACGTTGTGGAACCTGTTTCTCATACCATGTTCAATAACAGGCACTGGGTCTTCCAACAAGATTCGGCGCCAGCTCATACAGTGAAGAGCATACAAGACTGGCTGGCGGCGCGTGAAATCGACTTCATCGGGCACGAAGACTGGCCCTCCTCCAGTCCAGATTTGAATCCGTTAGATAACAAGATATGGAGGAAAAGTCGTGCTCAAAGCCTCATCCCAATTTGGAGTCACTAAAGACATCCTTGATTAAGGCAGCCGCCGATATTGACATGGACCTCGTTCGTGCTGCGATAGACGACTGGCCGCACAGATTGAAGGCCTGTATTCAAAATCACGGAGGTCTATGTTTTGTTAAGTTCATTTTGGTATATAAGTAGGTAATGAATAAACTTGTTTCAATTATTTTATATTAAACATGTGACAGAATTTATGACCTGACTAGGTATATTCTGTGGATATTACTAGGAACAGTCCTCAGCGATTACGACTGAGCCTTCCAAAAGATTTGGATTGATTTCTGATTGGGAACGGCTTATACGACTTGTATCTTGCGGTGGTTTACTACGAAATAGTTATGGCAGCCGAACTGAGAAGGCCGAGTGGTTTAATGTAATTAAACTGCTGTACACACAAATAATGTTAATGTAGTGTTTAATAGGGGGTAGTTAGATAAACAACCGAACTGTACGTACGGTCGACATCCGGCAGTCTGTTTCCGAGTATTAAATGTGTAACTTTACCTACATCGTATTATTTGATATACTTCTACAACGTACAAATACCACAATATACATTGGCACTTTCACCATAAATAAATACATAGATAGGGACAATATCACTTACATTGCTCTGATCCCAAACTAAGCAGCGTAAGCGCTTGTATTGTGGAATCAGGAACAACGAAGGCACCATAAACACCTGGAAACGATAAAATGTAGAAAAAGTGTTTTTCTTCATTAACCCGACCGTGAATCGAATTTGGGACGTCACAGCTGGCGACAACTTGAAAACCGGTGTGCATGCCACTTATCTACGGAGGTCGTATTATATAATGTTAATGTATTAGTTAATGATATGTTAACGAAAATATTTACAGCAATAATATATTGGAATAGCACATGTTTTCCCCCGATAAGCTTAAAGGATTGTTGGTCGTTACAAGATAACGACGCTAAATGCATTCTGGTTGGTCAGCTATATAAAAAGTAGGTTATCAGAGAGCTTCAAATGGATCCCATGTTGAAGACTGGTATCTAACATGCATATTTGCGAATAATAAAACAGGTGACTTACCAGGAATGCTAAAAATGTTATTTGTCATATACAGTATATAAAAAGTCACGATAGCCAATTGGTGGGGTTATCAGAATTCAAGTCAAGGGACCCGAGTTCGATCCCCAAGGCTCGTACGAATGGTTATTTTTTTTTTCAAAATTAATATGCGATTTATATCGAAGGCTTGGACATAAAGACGGCGACGGGTTCACCACCTGTCACGTTGTCTCAAAAAATCTTCGGTGGAAGGTGGGTCGATAGGACTTAATTGTCAAGGCCTCTGTCTACCCCTGTAATAACGTGAAGATATTTTTTAATAAAACAACAAACAGGTATTTTTGTGGACAGATGTGTGTAGTTCCACCTAATTGCATAGAATCCGGGTTAATTTAGTGACAACTGCCGACAGGGTACATCGAAGAAAAACAGGACATTGATTTAATGCTGGTCTAATGCACCTGAGACTGAAGAGATGTCGCGCTTTGTTTAAGCGATATGCGGGAAAAAAATATCGGGAAATTCTTTTTTCGGATGAAAATTTTTTTACCGTAGAAGAGAGCTACAACAAACAAAATGATAAGGTGTACAAACACAGTAGTGAAGAAGCGAGCAACCGTATTCCGCGTGTCCAACGAGGTCATTTTCCATCCTCGCTCATGGTATGGTTGGGAGTTTCTTATTGGGGCTTAACAGAGGTACATTTTTGCGAGAAAGGTGTAAAAACGAATACAGTTGTGTATCAAAATACAGCAATGATGAACGTTGTGGAAGCTGTTTCTCATACCATGTTCAATAACAGGCACTGGGTCTTCCAATAAGATTCGGCGCCAGCTCATACAGTGAAGAGCATACAAGACTGGCTGGCGGCGCGTGAAATCGACTTCATCGGGCACGAAGACTGGCCTCCTCCAGTCCAGATTTGAATCCGTTAGATAACAAGATATGGAGGAAAAGTCGCTCAAAGCCTCATCCCAATTTGGAGTCACTAAAGACATCCTTGATTAAGGCAGCCGCCGATATTGACATGGACCTCGTTCGTGCTGCGATAGACGACTGGCCGCACAGATTGAAGGCCTGTATTCAAAATCACGGAGGTCTATGTTTTGTTAAGTTCATTTTGGTATATAAGTAGGTAATGAATAAACTTGTTTCAATTATTTTATATTAAACATGTGACAGAATTTATGACCTGACTAGGTATATTCTGTGGATATTACTAGGAACAGTCCTCAGCGATTACGACTGAGCCTTCCAAAAGATTTGGATTGATTTCTGATTGGGAACGGCTTATACGACTTGTATCTTGCGGTGGTTTACTACGAAATAGTTATGGCAGCCGAACTGAGAAGGCCGAGTGGTTTAATGTAATTAAACTGCTGTACACACAAATAATGTTAATGTAGTGTGTAATAGGGTAGTTAGATAAACAACTGAACTGTACGTACGGTCGACATCCGGCAGTCTGTTTCCGAGTATTAAATGTAACTTTACCTACATCGTATTATTTGATATACTTCTACAACGTACAAATACCACAATATACATTGGCACTTTCACCATAAATAAATACATAGATAGGGACAATATCACTTACATTGCTCTGATCCCAAACTAAGCAGCGTAAGCGCTTGTATTGTGGAATCAGGAACAACGAAGGCACCATAAACACCTGAAACGATAAAATGTAGAAAAAGTGTTTTTCTTCATTAACCCGACCGTGAATCGAATTTGGGACGTCACAGCTGGCGACAACTTGAAAACCGGTGTGCATGCCACTTATCTACGGAGGTCGTATTATATAATGTTAATGTATTAGTTAATGATATGTTAACGAAAATATTTACAGCAATAATATATTGAATAGCACATGTTTTCCCCGATAAGCTTAAGGATTGTTGGTCGTTACAAGATAACGACGCTAAATGCATTCTGGTTGGTCAGCTATATAAAAAGTAGGTTATCAGAGAGCTTCAAATGGATCCCATGTTGAAGACTGGTATCTAACATGCATATTTGCGAATAATAAAACAGGTGACTTACCATGCTAAAATGTTATTTGTCATATACAGTATATAAAAAGTCACGATAGCCAATTGGTGGGGTTATCAGAATTCAAGTCAAGGGACCCGAGTTCGATCCCCAAGGCTCGTACGAATGGTTATTTTTTTTTTCAAAATTAATATGCGATTTATATCGAAGGCTTGGACATAAAGACGGCGACGGGTTCACCACCTGTCACGTTGTCTCAAAAATCTTCGGTGGAAGGTGGTCGATAGGACTTAATTGTCAAGACCTCTGTCTACCCCTGTAATAACGTGAAGATATTTTTAATAAAACAACAAACAGGTATTTTTGTGACAGATGTGTGTAGTTCCACCTAATTGCATAGAATCCGGGTTAATTTAGTGACAACTGCCGACAGGGTACATCGAAGAAAAACAGGACATTGATTTAATGCTGGTCTAATGCACCTGAGACTGAAGAGATGTCGCGCTTTGTTTAAGCGATATGCGGGAAAAAAATATCGGGAAATTCTTTTTTCGGATGAAAATTTTTTTACCGTAGAAGAGAGCTACAACAAACAAAATGATAAGGTGTACAAACACAGTAGTGAAGAAGCGAGCAACCGTATTCCGCGTGTCCAACGAGGTCATTTTCCATCCTCGCTCATGGTATGGTTGGGAGTTTCTTATTTGGGGCTTAACAGAGGTACATTTTTGCGAGAAAGGTGTAAAAACGAATACAGTTGTGTATCAAAATACAGCACTGACGAACGTTGTGGAACCTGTTTCTCATACCATGTTCAATAACAGGCACTGGGTCTTCCAACAAGATTCGGCGCCAGCTCATACAGTGAAGAGCATACAAGACTGGCTGGCGGCGCGTGAAATCGACTTCATCGGGCACGAAGACTGGCCCTCCTCCAGTCCAGATTTGAATCCGTTAGATAACAAGATATGGCAACACTTGGAGTAAAAGTCGTGCTCAAAGCCTCATCCCAATTTGGAGTCACTCAAGACATCCTTGATTAAGGCAGCCGCCGATGTTGACATGGACCTCGTTCGTGCTGCGATAGACGACTGGCCGCACAGATTGAAGGCCTGTATTCAAAATCACGGAGGTCTATGTTTTGTTAAGTTCATTTTGGTATATAAGTAGGTAATGAATAAACTTGTTTCAATTATTTTATATTAAACATGTGACAGAATTTATGACCTGACTAGGTATATTCTGTGGATATTACTAGGAACAGTCCTCAGCGATTACGACTGAGCCTTCCAAAAAGATTTGGATTGGATTTCTGATTGGGAACGGCTTATACGACTTGTATCTTGCGGTGGTTTACTACGAAATAGTTATGGCAGCCGAACTGAGAAGGCCGAGTGGTTTAATGTAATTAAACTGCTGTACACACAAATAATGTTAATGTAGTGTTTAATAGGGGGTAGTTAGATAAACAACCGAACTGTACGTACGGTCGACATCCGGCAGTCTGTTTCCGAGTATTAAATGTGTAACTTTACCTACATCGTATTATTTGATATACTTCTACAACGTACAAATACCACAATATACATTGGCACTTTCACCATAAATAAATACATAGATAGGGACAATATCACTTACATTGCTCTGATCCCAAACTAAGCAGCGTAAGCGCTTGTATTGTGGAATCAGGAACAACGAAGGCACCATAAACACCTGGAAACGATAAAATGTAGAAAAAGTGTTTTTCTTCATTAACCCGACCGTGAATCGAATTTGGGACGTC
This sequence comes from Sericinus montela, assembly GCA_029286605.1. Taxonomy (NCBI): domain Eukaryota; kingdom Metazoa; phylum Arthropoda; class Insecta; order Lepidoptera; family Papilionidae; genus Sericinus; species Sericinus montela. The sequence continues at coordinate 1,160,892 of JAGSMR010000055.1, read as the reverse complement.
ACAGCTGGCGACAACTTGAAAACCGGTGTGCATGCCACTTATCTACGGAGGTCGTGTTATATAATGTTAATGTATTAGTTAATGATATGTTAACGAAAATATTTACAGCAATAATATATTGGAATAGCACATGTTTTCCCCCGATAAGCTTAAAGGATTGTTGGTCGTTACAAGATAACGACGCTAAATGCATTCTGGTTGGTCAGCTATATAAAAAGTAGGTTATCAGAGAGCTTCAAATGGACCCCATGTTGAAGACTGGTATCTAACATGCATATTTGTGAATAATAAAACAAGTGACTTACCAGGAATGCTAAAAATGTTATTTGTCATATACAGTATATAAAAAGTCACGATAGCCAATTGGTGGGGTTATCAGAATTCAAGTCAAGGGACCCGAGTTCGATCCCCAAGGCTCGTACGAATGGTTATTTTTTTTTTCAAAATTAATATGCGATTTATATCGAAGGCTTGGACATAAAGACGGCGACGGGTTCACCACCTGTCACGTTGTCTCAAAAAATCTTCGGTGGAAGGTGGGTCGATAGGACTTAATTGTCAAGACCTCTGTCTACCCCTGTAATAACGTGAAGATATTTTTTAATAAAACAACAAACAGGTATTTTTGTGGACAGATGTGTGTAGTTACACCTAATTGCATAGAATCCGGGTTAATTTAGTGACAACTGCCGACAGATGTCACTAACGCTCCTCAGACGTATGACATTTAATTTTTACAGCTGTGGCTAAAGCAAGTTTGCTCGATAAGTCAGAGCGACGCCACGGTACGGGCGAGGTTGTGGGATGACACTCGGCCAGTGTCAAACGAATTTTTTTAAATATCTTATCTATTTAATAACTATTCACTGATGATTTACTTGAATAAAAAGCATATTCAAAATTCACTTACAGTTAAAGTATTAATTTAATCGTGACTTTAGACAAATGATAACTAATCTCGCTTAAAACTTTCTGCACGGGATAGTACTGTATGCACCTGATATTTTGGGTGTTTGACTGACCGATAGACTTCTTCTGAAAGGCTACGGGTTGCAGGTTCGAATTCCGGTATCGGCAAATATATATTTATAAATACTGTCTGCTTAATTCGAATATTGAATTACCAATACACAGGAGTACAGGGTAACTAGCGTTAAAAAAAGTCCGTGATTTTTTTTCTGTAATAAAACAAAATCCAACCAGCAACACAATCGATCATTTGAATACACAATACTATTTCCTCGGGCAACATATGGCATTGTTTACAAAGATCTCGAATCGTGTTACGATGTAATCATTCGTTAAAGAAATTTTATAAATAATTCACGTTCACTTGCCTATAGGTGAATAAATATTTTTATTCCGCGGGCGAGGCGCGAAGGCGACGCACGTCTGCTGTAACGAACGCGCGTCGCTCCGAGTTCCGACGTAAACGCAAGCGATTAAGTCTAAAAACGGTAACATTTAGGCCTCATTTGCGGAATGTTTACTCATACGATGTATATGTTTATCGCGCCGCCCTGCGCGGCCGCGGGCAACGACCGGTCTGCATCAGTTTCGAGGCGCGGTATTATGCCGCGATAAGTGACCGGGCGTCGCTTGCGGGACGTGGGATTTGAAAACTTCATCGTACACGGTATAATTATAATCAAAAAGTATTAAAAATACAAGTCACAATAGCTGTCTGGTAGGGTTCTACTCTCAGATAGCAGGCTCGTACCAATAGGTTTTTTTTTTCAAGACCCTATGTACAATTTATATCGCTGGCTTGGACTTAAAGACGACGACGGGCGGGACCAACTGACACGTTGTCCCAAAATATATTCGCTGGAAGGTGCGTCGAAAGGACTTAATTGTCTTGACTTCTAATAATCTAAAAATACCGAAAAACAGAGGTCAGGAGTCATAGGTAGAGAAATCAGGAAGAAGGCAGAAAGCGGAAATGCCGGTAGATACAACATCACATACATTGCTCTAATCCTAACATAAGTATAACCCTAAGTAAGCACATGTATTATGGAATCAAACAACGAAGTCATCGTACTAGGACATATATATAGTATATTTTTAAATTTAATGTTTTAAATATTCTTTTTAAAAAATTCAAAAATTCATCAAACGTCACCCAAACTTGTCTTCTATTTGGAAATACCTTGTTTTATATAAAAGTATTTCTCGACTGTAATCTCTTTTGATTTCGCAGCGGCATCACTTTCTCGAGATTGAGTTAAAAGCAATCAGTTTCTAATTACCGAGTTGATGAGTTTTGTAATTCGATCCGCAGAAAGTACAGGCAGGTCATGTTGATTACAAAATAGTATTTTAATAAAGTATATAGTATATTTGTTAATTTCGTTTTACTAGCAATTTCAGTACCTCATATTTGATGGCTTCATTATTCTTAAGATGCACAACCTCACACTGAAATAATTTTACTTCTACTTACTACTATCATCATCAAAAGGCCTATAAGAGTGTCATAGTCGCCACGCTTGGCAAGCGAATTTGCCATCGTACTACCAGACATCTCGCATCGCAGACGCTGCACCGGACTACTCGATTTTGTACTCAAAAGACGCAGTAGCCCGCCACAGTATTTTCCTTTTTAGGTGTGGTGTATTTCGAGATGATTATCTCGCTATCTGTCGGTAGACAATTATATTATCAAGGCTTTTTCCTGGGTAGCCTCTTACGACACCCATAAAGAAGAAAGAAGGTGGTATATTCCTACGCCGTAATCACTCAGCCCGACTTGCTTATTTATTAAAATTTTGTCACGTTAAACAAGCCACTTTTGTATAAGGACCTAGTTGGTACCTCGTAAACCACTATAAAGAATTTTACAACATTTTGTATTTATGTAGTAAATTAAAGGAGTTTTATCAGAGATAAAACTCGTTTAATTTAAAAAAAACTTAGTCATCCAGGTACGTACAGGCAACATGAAGTATGGTCGTCTGGGTGACCTATATAAGAATACAAAAATTATTGATTTATACTATAAAAATTAACAACCAGACCCGAGAAAATGTCTCGTTGATATTTCTACATTGACCCAACCAGGAATTGAACCCGAGATCTCTGAGATGGCGACACCATAAAAACCGGTGCGTACGGCACAAGTCTACGGAGGTAGTCAAACTCAGGTTCTTTCACCTGCCAATATTTTTCTTTCTATCTCCTAGGGTAGATTGAGTCTGAAAGCGTTAAGGTATTAAATCCATCCATTGTAGCCCTTAGTTTAAGAGGTTTTAGGTACAGATCATAGATGTGTTATGTATTTTAGTTACTATGTTTATAAAAGCTGAGCTCCTGAAGAATTTTTTTTTTACATTTTTAAGAACGTAATAAATCTCTTAATGTAGTTCTTCGTATTTTGTTAATTACTATATGCTTTTAGCGTGAACGGCAGTCAAAGTTTGATATATCAAAACAGAACAATAAATAATTTCAGTCACATCAGAATTCATTTTTCATTTATCACATTGGCTTGCTCTTCCCTGACGTTACGCCAAATGTTAATGTGTCATGACAAGTGTTCAAGACCTTGGCACTGACAGTGGGCGAGACTCTGAAACGTATCAACTTAATTTAATTAACCTATTAGAGGTACTGTTCTTAGAAAAGCACGTAAACTACTTTTAAAGTGTATTCTGTGCGTATTTTTATTAGGTGTTCTATTTTTAGGTGTTCTATTATTACTCACATTTCATCTTGCATTCCTTAGATATACTACAAATAATCGATACAGTAAGTATCTACAAGCTAATCTACGGAACTGATGATCCGATTCTGAAAATTGTTTCTCCAATAGAAACCTACTTTATGCTTATAGTCTAAAAATGAAACATTAATTGTATGTTAGCAGAGCTAACGCGGTTTTTAATAAATGTAGGTCACGCGATTTTGCGAAGCGGAAAACGTTATTAATATTAGTTCAATATCGAATATCTAATTATGTACCATTTTATACCAGCAAGCAATCGACACTTTATTAGGAGTTAATAAATAGACAATTTGACAGATAGACTGACGCTGCTATTTCAGTTTTCTGGTTGACAGGTGGTCACTCTCGTGTCTTACATGTCCGTAATATTATGAAGGAATGCAGTCACAAACCGGAGCGGAGCGGTGAGGACGGAATTAGAACCAAACCCAGAGCATCACGTGCGCCCGCGGAATTATAGTAATCTCGCGTGAGTGTCACGCTAGTGAGTACGTCATTCGCGCGACGTCACTGCGACGATTTTCTCATCATACGTAAAGCTTCGAGCGGGCAGACTACGAAGAAATTAAGAGAGGCGTGATAGAATTTAATAACATCGTTAAGTGCAAGTGTCCACTTTCTTTATGATCCCTCGGGGACAATTTAAGTCGGGAAAATAACAAAATGAATCGACTACACTAAAGATTAGGGTGTTTCAATGTTTGGTGCGATGTTTCATATAAAGATTATAACGATCTGTAAAAGTTCACTGCCAGTCATCCTCCTCCTCATAGCTATCACAGCACCATAACCTGCGCACCTTAGACGCTGATCTTGAGACGCTGCCTGATCTTCACCTGTCTGCTCAACGTTTTAATTCTATCTATCTCTCTTCTATTCAAAACTTTTTCCCGTAGTCGCTTCCTATAACACTTAAGAGAAAACCGACGTTAAAATGTCACGGTAAAAAATGGGGAATGTCCCATAGACCTTATTTTACTTGCTCACAAAACAAACCAGAACGTCTGTAATTGTACAGTTGTTTAGCGATAGAATTAAATAGAAGCGGAAATATCTAGAAAAGTCTAACAAGAGTAAGGACCTAATAAATAACAAGTTAGATTTTTTAATATAAAGGAAGTTTTATACTATCTTCCAAAAGATTCTAAAACTTGTCTCCATTTGATAAAAAAATTTGCACCAAATATTGAATTGCGAGTCAGCTAGGAGAGCGAAGAGCTCGCAATAATGAAAGCATTGTGTTACGACTGCAATAAGCCGTGAACTTTTGATCTTTTGTCAGTTAGGGATTGGCCTTCTTTAAGCATAAGAAAATTAGAAAAGCCATTGTAATAAATGTTGAATGTATTTCGTGATTTTGACAGTACAAAAATATGTTTGTATTATATTATCAAGTGCTCGAAACATTAACATTAAGGAACTGCTTTTTTTCTTACTTTCAAGATAACGCTTTTAGTTATAAAAAGTCAGAACAGGCAAATACTTTGCACCGCATTAGTAATATCAATCGATACTAAACAAATATTAAATGTAAATAATTGAATATCCATAGGTAAAGCCCATTTCAGGTATCGGAATTGATAGTTTGGTAACAAAAATAACCCAATAAAATGATACACGCCGCGCTTTGTACACACAATAACAGATTACACTCAAGTCCAATGTTTATAAATTTTTATCGCCGTCCACACGATAACTGACAATTTAAACCTAAAATTACAATACGATATCTCTTACTATATCAGTGTAAATAAGTTTTTATCTGCGCAATAGACTCGTAAAACGAAAGTACCGAAAAATCGGTACAAATTTTGACAAACAAGATCACGGCCACAATCGCAATACAGGAGTAGTCGGAGGTCTAGTTTAGTTTTCCAAGCAACATTTCATATGAGCTCATGTAGGACAAAGCGACAGGTAGACGTGAAAGGCAAGCCTTTCGTGTCATCTTTAGGGCATTACATTGATAAACAATAACAATACATACTCACGCCGTCTAATATCGTTATTAGAAATCTGTCCTCTACTTTTTATCCAGTAGTCTTAAACTAGAAAACTGCTACTGGAGAAAGAATTAATTCGAAGAAGAAAGCAAGAAAATTGCGCCCAGCAGCATAAGAGTTGAGTCGTCCGGAACTGTTATCTCAAATCGGCTTATCGAACGTTGCGCTTACGGCAAATGGCCCATGTCCTGAAGTGGACTATTTCAAAGACAACAAGTTAATGACAACTTAATATTACAAATGCCATTAAACTAAGTGGCCAACGACATCAATGAGTACAAATATTTTTTAACTTCACGCTTTTCTCAATACTGTGGTAGCTAGAAGTCTAGACAAGTCCATTCGACACACATTTAACCGGAGCTAAGACATTTTTTGGGACAACGTGAAAGGTGGTGAGCCTGTCGCTGGCTTTATGTCCAAGCCAACGATGAAACTCGTACATAAGTTTTTGCAAAACTCATTGATACTCCTGGGGATCCAACTCGAATTCCAATTACCCAACCACTCGGTTATCCAATATGACACCAAATTTTGTTCTCCACAAAATTAAAGAACAAAATTATCCATTATGCAACCCTACCTTTTTGTACGTTCTACACGCAACAGTTCGTGAGATGATTCTGTTACGCGCATACAGACAAAGGAAACCAGTAAAGGGCATCATCGGGTGTCAGGAATGCGCGCTATCGATACGATACCTTACCAAGGTCGCACGCTTCATACGCGTGACTCGGATTTATAATTTGCTGACCAATTTGACCGGCCACTTACATAAATAGGGTTTCACTGTAGACCAAACAGAACAGAGCGTGACTGTTATGGAAACAGATTTATTGGCTTGTTAATTTTTTTTTAATTAGCATTTATTTTTATTGATTTTTAAAGCATATTTATGCTGAAATTTTATATATTAAATTAAAGAGGAAAAAGGTAAAATTTACAATAAAAATTAAGTTGGCGTAGTATAGTATTGATAATTCCTAACTGAAAAGTAAGGAATATCAAATTGTCACTTAAAAAAGGGATAATAGATGGCGCCTATGCCAAAAAACGAGGCATAAGTAATAAAAGAAGAAGAAGAAGATTTAAAATTTCAACTGATGCGTGTAAGACACGGTGGCTCGGAGGTAAGAGCGTCGCCACGGATCGGCGAAGGTCGCGGATTCGAATCCCGCCCGTGTCAGTCGAAATTTTAACTTTTTTCTCTGTAATTTAATCACATATTAGTACTTATTTATTACTTGCATTTTGGGATAGTCAGAGGTTTAGTTCTTTCAAACCACACTGGACCAAGTGACAAGTGGTGAGGTCATAGAGTGCTCAGCAACTACACAATATACTTAATATTCGAATCCCGCTAGGGACAAAGACTTGTGTAATGTTTTACCTGACACATGAATATGTATAATGATTAGCTATGTAAGTACCGGCGTCTGTCTGCGACTTTGTCCGCGCGTTAACTTGAAAATCCTGCGGGATCCTTTAAATATTTTGGAGAAAACAGTAGTCAATGTTCCTCTTCGGACTCCTAATAAAACAAGATCCAAATAAACCGAAAATAACAAAATTTTATATACATAAATCAATAACAGAAACCAAAAGAAGTATTTGTAACTTTCATATTATATAATAATATAATATGAAAGTATATATATATATATATATATATATATATATATATATATATATATATATATATATATATATATATATATATATATATATATACCTATTCAGGTCATAAATTCTGTCACATGTTTAATATAAAATAATTGAAACAAGTTTATTCATTACCTACTTATATACCAAAATGAACTTAACAAAACATAGACCTCCGTGATTTTGAATACAGGCCTTCAATCTGTGCGGCCAGTCGTCTATCGCAGCACGAACGAGGTCCATGTCAATATCGGCGGCTGCCTTAATCAAGGATATCATGAGTGACTCCAAATTGGTATGAGGCTTTGAGCATGCCTTTTCCTACAAGTGTTGTCATATCTTGTAATCTAACGGGTTCAAATCTTGACTGGAGGAGGGCCAGTCTTCGTGCCCGATGAAGTCGATTTCACGCGCCGCCTGCCAGTCTTGTGTGCTCCTCGCTCTATTAGCTGGCACCGAATCTTGTTGGAATACCCTGTATCTGTTATTGAACATGGTATGAGAAACAGGTTCCACAGGGTACGTCAGGACTGTATTCTGATACACAACTGCATTCGTTTTTACACCTTTCTCACAAAAATGTAACCTCTGCTAAGCCCCAATAAGAAACTCCCAACTATACCATGAGCGAGGAGGAAAATGACCTCGTTGGACACGCGGAATACGGTTACACGTTCTTCACTACTGTGTGCGTACACCTTTATCATTTTGTTTGTTGTAGCTCTCTTCTACGGTAAAAAATTTTTCATCCGAATTTTCTATATTTTTTTCCCGCGTACCGTTTCAACAAAGCGCGGCATCTTTTCAGTCTCAGGTCCATTAGACGAGCATTCAAACGAAGTCCTCTTTTTCTCCGATATGCCCGAAGCCCTAAGTGTTCATTCAACACCAATTTCACCGTGGTTCTGCTTAACCCCATCTGAAGGGCCAAAAGTTTCTGCTTACGTTTGGGATTTCTTTGAATTCGCGCCTTCACAGCTTTTATCACTGCTGGAGACCTAACAGACCGAGGGCGGCCACTTCTTGACCTGTCATCTACACTAGAGTCTTCATTGTATCGTTTGATGGTTATATTCAAATTTTTCAGTATGTCAAAAATTTGAATTGGCGCATAACCGCAACGATGCAACGCGGTCTTCTTTAAGCGTCCACTTCATATTTAAAAATGAGTAAAATTCTCAAAAGTGTACAGTTTTATTTTCATGAACAATTCGAAATTCGAATTCAATAAACTTTTTTCTAACCAGCATTCTAAAAGAAAAGTTATTACTGTGTGACAATACTTATGACCTGACTGTGTATATAATGATTCGTGCATAAGTTTTTAAAAGAACCTATTGGTAAGAACCGAATTTTTTAATAGTGGTAGAGCCACGCATCTGTTTTTGAATCCCGGCGTGAAGTAGAAGTGTAACAAACTTCTGCGTTTCGTCTGGTGAGTACAGGTAACCGGAGGCCCACACACCCCTCTCCTCCAGAATTGGGGGGAGGGGGAACTCTAAGGCCGGCAACGCATCTGCTATGCCTATTGCGGGTGTTCATGGGCGGCGGTAATCACTCTCCCTTTTCTTTAAAAAACAACAAACCTTGGGGATCGAACTCGGGTCTCTCGCATCGAATTCCGATCGCGTAACCACTCGGCTATCGTAAATACACGCTTAAGGAAGATTTGCTATAATCGCCAGGCTCGCCAAGCAGTTAGGCGATCTAGCGCTGCACCGGTCTGTTTGCTGTGGTATTTTTACAAAGCGTTTCCCTCTGTCGCGTCTTACGACATCCACGGGAAGAGAACGGGCATATATATACACTATTTGTAAGTCATTGTTTGGCGACATTGTAGAAAATAATAATCATGTTAATAGAATTACTCAATGTATCTACTAGTTTTGCACTGAAGTAACAAAATATCGTCTCGCAACTGTATCGAAACAGGAAGTGCTTAATGGAAGACGTTTTACATGAGGATATAGAATAGAACACAGTCCCAAACAATCCTGAATAAGTTTCGGCGAAAAGTTGTTCGAAAAGACTTCATTGTCTAGACCTCTGCCTATACCAGTATGGAAATCGCCATCTTTGGACGACTGTTGCGAAAGCGTCGCCATCAAGGTCACAGGGCCGCCTACTTATTAATTTGATAATTAGCAACTACAAAAAGTTGAACGTCTCAGTGTAGGTCATGGAACATTTGTCAGTACGTTACGTAGTTAAACGTAAACAAACTAACGTAGTTTGCTTAACGTGAGCATTAACACGCGAACACGCTCATTTAGTCTTCGTAGTTTGTTAATTACTTTAATAGCACTTATCTTAGATTTTTTTGTTAATCGTTAATATCTTGGTACTGGTTTCTGATATATGATTATGTAGTTTAGGTTTTTTTGTCTTATTTCTTGACCTAATAACCGTTAGGATTTCTATTGGTTCCAAGAATATAATTGCTATAGAAACAACACAGTTGTAGGAACAAAACAGTAAAAATAATTTCCAGCTTAGTGTATGACTCGTTTTTGTGGAATCCTGGTGAGTAATAGATAGCGCTATAATACATTAATTTTTTTTTCATATTCGCGCAATTTACAAATACCGGGGTATACAGGTACAGATGATTAAATTCTTTCGACGCACCCTACAAAGCAGGACCCAACGTAACATGTGGTTAGCCTATCACCACTTTAGTCTACTAACTAACTGCTAACGAAAAATTTACTTATATAGGTATATACATACATAGACATTTATTCATTCATATGTACATAAAATCATTTATACAAAGTAAAAAAAAACATCTTCACGCCATTCCCAATACAGGGGTAGACAGAGGTCTAGTCTAGACAATTAAGTCCCTTCGACCCACCTTCCACCGCAGATATTTTCGGGACAACGTGACAGGTGGTGAGCCCGTCTCCGCCTTTATGTCCAAGCCAACGATATGAATCGTACTTAGGTTTTGGAAAAAACCCATTGGTACTGCCACCTGGGGATCGAACTCGGGTCTCTCGACTCGAAATTCCGACCACCCTTCTACTCGGCTATCGTGACCTTTTATATTATATATTTACAAAGTAAAAATATTCATATTCATCACACAAATCCTAGAGGAAATCGAACTTGAAATCCTCAGGTACAAAAGTAGGGTCACTAAACCTATAAGGTTCCTAGATACCGTTGGTTAATTTATAGTTAGCTAGCTAGAAGAGGTAAGTTTAACCCATTCAGATATGTGAAATGCTATTTGTCAATTCAGCAATGATTATAATGAATCTTATTTTATACAGGCATTAATAGTATTTCAGACAAAAGGTTCCCCGGCAAGTCGTGAGGACGTGACAATTACGACCTTTTCGGCGAGAGTCGTGCGAGAAACAGATTTTTGAATTCCAAGTAACACACGCCTGTTGCCTTGAATGTCATGACAGAAAATCAGAAGAACACCTTTTTCCCAAGTATGTTCAAAATAATAAAATGTAAAAGTAGTAAAGAATATATATCTTCACACCATTCCTAATACAGGGTACGACACGATTCTGCCAATGAATTTTTTTGGGACAACGTGACACGTAGTGAGCTGGTCGCCGTCTTTTATCTTCAAGCCAACGATATAAATCGTATCGGTTATCATGACTTACAGTAAAGTATCAGCCTTTAAACGCCCACAGCTGGACAAAAGCATTCTCCAAATGTTTGAGAGGAATTAGAACAGGAAAACGACCACCACGCTGCTCCAGTTTATCTTGGCGGGCTTCACGCGTTCTCGAAACTATTTATTTATAATTACTTAGATGGAAAGGTTTTCTCATGTTGTTTACCTTCACCGCCGAGCTCGTGGTAAATTTCTCTCTTAATATTACTTATTAATAATTTTTTTGGTGTCGACGCGGATTTTGAATCTGGGTCATTCACGTCTAAAGCAAGTCCGTGACAATGTCATTAACCGATTACTCAGTATCTATTGACATACTCGAATCTGAATCAGTAGATTATATTATTTAAACCATGATCCGATCACAAACATTATTTTTTTTAAAGAATACTAGCAATGCCGAATAACATTACTAGTACTCCTGTTTACCACTCCAATTAAGCTGCAATGCTTCTGTCTGGAGTTGGTTTACGTCAATAGTCGAATGGCGGGGCCCGAACCCGCGACGTCATGTTTCGCAGTCCGCAACGTAAATCATTAGGCTATTGCCGCTCTTAAACAATGATTCTTTGGAGCTTGGGTTCAGCAAAGGGCTTGTTTAGGCGTTTTTAGGCGAGTTTAGTTGAGAGTCAGATATTAATATATGGCATATGATTTGTTTATCTTAGTTCGATGTATACATAACTTTATCACCATCCGGTTACCAAGGTACATGGTATCCAAGTTTAAGATTGTGTACGGATGAATCGCGTTATTTGGAAATACATAAAAATATTTGTTACATTACTAGATTACCAATTAATATATAAATTTACATTAAACTAACCATAATTTAACTTATTACACGGCGTTATAGCATTCAAGTATCGTACGAGAACGTCGGTAATGTCTAAGCGCTGTCCGCAGCTTACCTGTAAAGAAAAGGAAAAAAATCATTACAACCATAAAACTCATAAAAACAAAAAACAAGAAATAACAAATATTAATTTTGCAAAGTGTAAATAATGTCCGCAAACTTTCTTTATAGGAAGCTAAAGTATAATGCGATAAAATAAAGAAGGTGTTTCAGGTTAGCGAATGTATACCGCAGGCCATAAAACTGAACTAAGGTCGGAGTATACTGGAGAGCTTTATTGCAGAAACTACTGAGACCTCAGTTATAAAGTAAGGTCGACACGCAACTATGCAGGTGACGCATTTTTCACTGCAGCTCGAAGGATATACATTAAATAAAACACGATCTCGAAGAATAAAAAAACATGACCTTCAAACAACTTCACTATGACAAAAGCCTTTGGTTTCAACGATGGTCATTTTAATGTTTTTACATAATATAGGCTACCCCGCACCGACTTACTTAGACCATAAAACTCGAATAAACATTAAACAAAAAATAACAAGCATTAATTTTGCAAAGTATAAATAATGTCCGCAAACTTTTCTTTATCGGTAGCTAAAGTATAATACAATAAAATAAAGGTGTTTCAGGTTAGCGAATGTATACCGCAGGCCATAAAACTGAACTTAGGTCGCAGTGTACCGGAGAGCTTTATTGCAGAAGCTAGCGAGGCCGAAGTTCTAACGTTAGGTCGACACACAACGATGCAGATGTGCTCTTTTTCACTATAACATAAAGGATATAAACTAAGATAAACATCATCACGAAGCATACCAAAAAATATGTTCTCCAAATAACTTACTATGAAAAAAGTCTTTTGTTACAACGATGGCCCATATATTTTTTTCAAAATTAGCTACCCGCGCCGACTGACTTAAGACTATAAGTGAAGTTGCTATGGCTTATATATTATATATATGCTATAACTATTATTTATTATATTACTGCTAATAATGTCAAGCGATCGTAAACCTACAGATTAGTCAAGGGTAGTTGGAAATTTCTATTTTTTTTTTCAACTTAAAATTTCACAAGATACGTCTTCTACTTACCGTACTTAATGTACCGCTTCGTACTTCTTACTTACGCACCCGTCACTGCTTTGTAAACTTTTTTCTCCCAGAGCTGCGGCCACATCGAAATTAAAGAGACAGGTGACGGGTTTCTAAGGTGCGAGGGATCTGGTACAGACATCGAGGAGGCCTATGTCCTCAATGAACCGATATGATGTTGATTATGATGACGAGGATTGAATTTCAGATCACCCAATTAGTACCAACTGGTCTTATACCAGTAGTTGCATTGTAGTGTTACATAGTGCTGGGTCAACCATTCCGAAGTTAAATTACTTGGGTCTCATAGCCTGTAGAAATAATGTGTAAAAAGTTTTATATGAGTATGGCAAAAATAATGTCCACCAGATGATAATTGGCCCAAGACCTTAGACGACTAATGCGGAATGCCTCATATACCATGATAATATTTGGTTTCTATAGCCTTCAAATTGAATACATTTGCTATTTTTTGGCAAAAATGGCTACTGATTAGGGTAAGTCACCGAGACGACTCGACGAGTTTTCCACCTTTTAAAAGAAGAAGCTGATTAGTCACAAAATTTTCTCAAATAAAACTAAAAAAACATCCAATATAAGGTTAGAATTATGCAACCCCATTCCAAGGACTCGCGTGAAGAGAAACAATGCATAAATAGAAATAATTTGACCTCAAGAGAAACTGCAGGGGGACTTGTCATTCCATACACCCATTATCCATTACATTCCGCTCTGTTCAAGGGGACTGCAAGCCCTCGTACGTTACTCCAATTAGTGTTGTACCACACTATAAAGACGACATAGTTCTAAATCGTATAAACGAATAAACTTAACTGTAGTTAGAAAAAGTACACAGGAAGAAAAAAAATCGACGTATCACCACGATATTACAAATGGGAAGTTTGTGAATAACGTAATGCGAAATTTTTACATTTGTTATTTTTTTACGCTCTAGCAGCTCGAAACATCAGTGTAAAATATAAACAATTATGGAATAAAAATGCCAACACATATTCAGAAAAAAAAATGTTCTTTCCCGTTAACAGTTAAACTACTAGATCAGCAAGTAAACATGTCCCTTTAGATGGCATATATAACAGTATTCAATTTGACACGATTTCCACTGGCTTGGCTACGTGACAGACAGACTTTCAGGCACTTTACGATACAACACTTTCATATCTCTATCCGATTTAACTACTCCGATGGACGGTGACGTGACGGGTGTGAAGCTTTATCGCACTTTTTTGCACTCATAGAGATTCTTCAGATATTCTAATAAACGAACAGTCAACTTTTACAACGGAAAGATCCGTTCTTGCTTTACAAATTGTTAAGCGGTGACGACGGGATCATTTAAAAAAATGTTCATGTTTGGTTTGTAGTTGTGTTGTTGTTTGTGTTGCAATGTTGCTGGGTACCACGTGACTGGTGGTCTCTCGCCGTCTTAGTGTCCAAGCCAAAGGTTTTTCCAAGTCCAAGCCATTTATTTATCGATATAAGTAACATACATTACATCCATCGATCGTCATTTTTAAAACTACCACCGTTTCGTATTGAAGTTCCTCTGACGGAGAAGAAACGGCGAAAGACTACTAACTAGACTAACTCCGTAGGTTTCCTCTTTTTTTAGCTATTTTTTATAAAAGAAATACAAAATAATTTAATTACAAAACAGTTAACAATAATTTAATTAGAAATAGCATGGGAGCGATCAACTCATTATCAGTGGTTACTGTCAATAATATAATCATTTATATTGTAATAACCCTCTTTGTACAGTTTTTCTTTGATAAATCCTTTAAACCTGTTTATAGACAAACTTTGTACTTTTGTCGGAATTTTGTTGTAGAAGCGTACACACCACCTCATGAATGAGTTACTTACTCTATGGAGTCTAGTAACTGTCGTTGTACGCTTGTGTTTGTTCCTTGTATTAACATTGTGTATGTCATTATTCTTTTTAAAGTTATTAAATTTTTCTCTATGAGAGGTTTTGGAATTTAAATTGTAAATATATCTTATGGTCCTCTTTTGCAAAATAAATATCGCCTCCACATCAGCTGCATGTCCCCACAGCAAAATACCATATGACCTTATGCTATGGAAATAACTAAAATAAACAATTCTAGCTGTTTACATCAGTAAGGCATCTTATTTTCCTTATTGCAAATGCTGCAGAGCTATGTCTATTTGCATTCATTCATTCATTCATTCACGCCTCTTTCCCGTAGGGGTAGGCAGGGACCACTTCTTTCCACTTGCTACGATCCTTACGTACTTGTTTCGCTTAGTCCACTTTCATTATTCCCTTCATACATTCTCTTCGATTTAGGGTACTCTTGATCTGGCCTTTTTTCAGGACGTGTCTGTTTACAAGTTTAGATATATGGGGGCCCCATTGAAGGTTCGCATCAAGAGTTATTCCAAGAAAAACAGTCGTATCCACATCGCTCACATTTACAAGTACATTGGTGCCACCAAGGTGTTTAACATTGGGTAAAGAAAATTTTAGTTTTAATGTCATTTAAAAGTAAATTATTTCCATTAAAATGAACTATACCGGACATAGCATTATTCACCTCATCAAAAGTTTCAATATGTCGTTTAATTTTGAAAGTTAAAGAAGTATCATCGGCAAACAATACTATATCATATTTATCCCGTACAAATTACGGTAAATCATTAATATAAATAAGAAAAAGATAAGGGCCAAGAATCGAACCCTGCGGAACGCCCATTGATATCCTCGACCCAGAAGAACTTGTGCCATGGATTACAACTTTTTGGATTCTATTTGATAGATAGAATCAATAAGGTCGAGTACGGTATTTCTAATGCCATAGTGGTATAATTTCCTGATAAATTTTTTGTGATTTACGCAATCGAAGTCCTTGGCCTTGGATCACAAAAGATACTCAGAGCATCCTGTGAACCCTCCCAAGGCTCGAATATTTGCTTAATCAGCTCTACACCAATATCGGTTGTAGAACGACCCCTTATAAAACCAAATTAATTTTAGTGCAATAATTTATTTGTATAAAAATGTTTTAATAATTGGTTAAGAATATTTTTTTCGAAAACTTTTACTTAGTGTTGGTAGTACAGAAATAGATCTTAAGTTACTTCTTCTTCTTCTTCTTTCTGCCCTTATCCCATGCTATGTGGGGTCGGCACAACATGTCTTCTTCTTCCACTCTCCTCTATTTCCCGTCATCTCAATACTTACTCCTTTCTTTCTCACACTTTGTCTTCTTTTACACAATCCATCCATCGTTTTTTTGGTCTCCCCATAGTTCTTCGTCCATCCACATTCATCTCTAATATTCTTTTGCCTATATTACATTCTTCCCTCCTCATTACATGCCCGAACCATGCTAACCTACCACTCTTCATTTTCTCTGTCACTGGTGCTACTTTCAAGCTTCCCCTTATATACTCATTCTTTATGCGATCTTTCCTAGTCACTCCACATATCCATCTCACAACATGCGTGGATCGCAAATTATTCCCGAGACCTGTCGCCATTTCATCCATCCCGCATTTATTCTATTCTGTACGCCCCGGTCGACATTGCCGTCATTTTGGATCACTGGCCCAAGGTAACGGAATTCGGAGCAGACTGGTAGGAGAACACCATCCAAGGCAATATGAGAAAAACTGGATGGACACCTGAAGTCACAGAACATGTGTTCGGTTTTGGTTCTGCTTATTTTTAATCAGACACTTTCCAGTTTTTCTTGCCATTTTCCCAGCTTGCTCTGTACCTCAAGTGCATTTTCTCCGACAAGCACAATGTCATCAGCAAATAGCATACACCAGCGTGCCTCCTCCTGTATGTTCGATGACAGAGCGTCTTAAGTTACTAGGGACTGTATATAATTTTAATTATAGATAAATCGATCCCAATCGTAACAGCCGACCACGTGTCCACTGGCCATGCGGATGCACACGAGGTGAGCAATTCCTCACCCAAGTTCACACGGCCACGCCGCGCGCACAATGTTGTGCGTTAACAAGCGCCGAAGTGACACTATGTGGAACACCGCTCTAGTGCGCTTTGATGAATGTTGTTTTCGATTTAAAGGGTAAAGAAACCTAATGTAATCGTGGTCCATGGGGCATTGTACCTTAGTCCTCTAGGGTCTTGGGCTAATAGCCATCTTATGGACTGTTATTCATTTTTGGCCATAGTCACATAATACTTTTTACACATTTTTTCTACAGGCAATGAGACCCAAGTCATTATCAATTAGGAATGTTGACCCAGTGCTATGTAATACCACATTAGAAATAATCTAACAATATTATATTGTCTATTTTTCAAGCGCCTCTAACATAGGAACATGTTCTTCATAAAACATGACCCCACTTCCAGCACGGGTCAGTCAGTAAAGGCCGACACATCATTTATCTAAGAATTTAGGTTACCTACGTCCGCGATCTTCAAACTCTTCATGTGGGAGAAGTGAACTTATTAGACATTGCTGGTATCTTCTTATTATACATTTATTTTATTTTTAAACATTCTAGTAAACAATTTTTTTGCCGGTCTCGGTATGTTTGCAAAAAAAAATACACCAGGCGCTACTTAAGTTAGGGTTTGAGAAAAATATTATAGAATATAATAACTTCACTATCAACACACAGATTTAAAAATTTCCTAATTATTACAATTTTTTTGTTAAATATACAGAGTAATTTTTTGTTATATATTGAGCCAACGTTTTCTGTTTCAGTTTTGTAAAGCATCATGTTAATACTATGCGAACTTCATTTTTCTCTTCACGCTAGTTAGTACATTAACATTTTACATTAAATGTGATATGTTTGGAGAGGCCGAATTTGAGTAGTGGATTTTTGACAGGCTAAAACGAAGTGAAAAAGTGCAATCAAAAAATGTATACAAAAAAACCTGTGGTATCGTGGGACACCAGGTAGGAACGAAGTTTCTTATTATAATAATGACCGGCAGCACGTAGACTATACATTAGACACTTTATAGTCATCATGCAAAGACTATACATAAATAATAACAATCTTACATTACGGACGTTTTTTCCCGGTTAGGGTACCCCTCCACATCCTCCCATAAGGAACTTCGTTCCAAAAGATTAAGGCCAATTTTTACTTCGGATTTATATAATAGATATCATTTCGATTTAATTTACGGATAAATTCGTGGGCAGACAAGTACTTTTATAAATATCTTTTATACAACAAAGGGCTTCTACTTTGAATTAAATAAAAAAGTACATTTTTGTTTATGGTTGGGTTTCAGACTTAATGGAATACTTAACCAGGCTTGAATAAACATTGCCAATTGCGAGGATAGCTAACACTTGAAAGCCGTAAACTCTTTTGATAGCAATTCCGACGTTAATAACCGAGGAAAATAGAACGTTTCTGGAGAGTCGCTTTGTAAACTCGTATTATAATATTATCAATGGAAACCTTCGTCTTTAAGTAAATAAATAAATAATAAAATAAATATAAATATCTTCACGCAATTCCCAATACAGGGGTAGACAGAGGTCAAGTCTAGACAATAAAGTCCCTTTCCTTCCACCGAAGATATTTTCGGGACAACGTGACAGGTGGTGAGCCCGTCGCCGCCTTTATGTCCAAGCCAACGATGAAATTCGTACATAAGTTTTTGAAAAACTCATTGGTACTGCCACCTGGGGATCGAACTCGGGTATCTCGACTCGAAATTCCGACCACCCAACAACTCGGCTATCGTGACTTTAAGTAGCGATATAAATTCCAAATAAAAAGGAGCAGCCAATGAGCAGCCAACTATTAGGATCGGAGCTCAATGAGAGCTGTGTGACGGTGCGGGGAGGGGTATCGTGGATGTTGAAGTGCCGGTTGACCGACTTTCATGTTTAGTTGCTTAGTTTAGCAATACATAAATTTTAATATCATATATTTTTTGGAAATTGAGCTGTAGTTAATAGGAAAAATGAATGTGTAACAGACGAATTTGAGCAAACTTTATAAGACCGTACAGCGCACCTATCCTGTAACAATCCTTTGTGTACCTTAATATCGCGTGTCTCAGCACTTTTATATCTTGAGATCCTATATAGCTTCATAATTCCACTCTGCATTTCATTTCATTTTTCTAAAGTTATTATTATACACCTACACTATTTTCGTTATTAAAATATTACACCGACATTGCATAAAATGTAACCGTATTTTCATCATAAAACATTCTCCCTGAATAAAGAGATAAACAGAAATTACAATCCCGACACGGAACAAGTAATCATCCAACCGTCGAACTCTTCAGACAACAAAGCTCGGGAAAAATCCTCATTTATTTTTTTTTATGCAGCACGGCGCCGAGCTGCCTGCTTTGTACGCTAACACAAACATCCATCACAAAGTAATTAACGTATGCGCGCAATTATTAAATTAAGTATACGAACTTAATGTCAGCAATCTTGATCTAAACTTCTCTGTATGTTTTTGTTTGTTATGTAACAAAAATAATATGAATCTATTCAATTATATGCAAAAATTATCACTTCAATTATATGCAAAGTCACGATAGCCGAATGGTTAGGTGTTCGGAATTTCGAGTCAAGAGTTCTATCCCAGGTGGCAGGCTCGTAACAAATGGGTTAAAAAAAAACTTGTGTACGAATTATATCGTTGGCTTGGACATAAAGACGGTGCCGGGTTCACCACCTGTCACGTTGTGCCGAAAATATCTTCGGTGGAAGATGGGTTAAAGGACTTAATTGTCTAGACTAGACCTCTGTCTACCCCTTTATTGGGTACTGCGTGAAGTTTTTTTTTTTTGGATTGAAGCAATGACTTACTTATTAAGAGTCCACTGCTGAACAAAGGCTCCCTCCAAAGATTGCCATATAGAAAAGTCCTGGGACCTGTATATCCTTCGACTTGTGTAGGTCGTTGCTGTATCTTGTGGGGGTTGATTGCTCTACACAACATTTGCCTGAACGAAGTTGCCCCTCGAGAACCCTTCTTTTCCTGAACGGTTGTCAGATCTATGAGCTATTTGACGGGTCTATTGCCACTTTAGCGCGCTCGACCTTACAGCTACGTCGGTTACCCTGTTTCTGGTGTAGATGTTTTCCTTACGGACTCTATTACTTAAGAGTCTAGAAAAATACCCCTATCCCATTCTGTAGCTCAGATATTAATTAATAGTTTATTTTTTAATTTCTTGTTATCCTTTAACAATACATTATTTTACGTCGAGAAGATGCATTCTCTTTTATTCTACCCATTGGTTGAATTTTATTTATAACTACTGTTGCCCCGAGCTCATGATTGTAAGAGACATCTCGATTTTCTAAGATATGTGGTTCCGAAATACCCTTAACAAGAATGGCATGTTAGTTTATTATATTCAATACATTCCACTGACTTGTACTTAAATGTATCCTTAGCCCCTAAGGTTATCTGGAAGATCGAGTTTTAGCGATAACATCGCCTAGTTGTATAGATTATATATAAATGTAATACCCCTTCGTTCTAACTTTCTGTAAACTGTTACATATTGATTATTTATATATATTGATTGTGAAAACATGAAGATAAAGAAGTTCAGTTAGAACATTTAGCATTTAAATGTTTTAAAAATGTTGTAAGAAACAATCTCGGCACATATAACACCGTTAATACGTAATCTTGGCACAATTATCTTAACATGTTATCCAATGATAGTAGCGTTTATTTATTTCTTTGCCAACGGCGCATTAGACGCAAACACAACTCTGCAAATTAATTATGAAGACGACCCTATACACTAGCCGATAGTGGCCTTGTCTTCGCAACTAGGGCTTGCGGGTTCAAATCAAACTAGGAGCAAACATTTGAGTGACGAATATATGTTTACTCGAGTCATGGAGGTTTATATTTATAACATGGGTGTTTATAGTTTATGTATATGAGAGTAAGTGTATTGTACCGTTAGCTTGGACACTCAGACGGCTATACCTCACCTCCTAACCGTTGTCTTAAATAGTATTCGATGAATAATGGTTCGAAGACTTCATTCTAGACCTATAGATCCAACTTCATTATTGGCAAATTGTGTGAAGTTTAAAAATAATGTGTTAGTATTTGTGACGGAGACTTGTGGCGTTGAATTCATATCAGGGACATGACAAGCATGGCACAATACGAACACTAGTATTGGGTTTTGACACTCACGCCGTTCTGTTCGTTCTCACACTGTTCCCATCTAATATTAATTGATAAATTTCTAACAGTTTCAGAGAAGCCAAAAAATTCAACCCCCATTTTCCTAAGGTTAGGTTAGTTAAGGTTTCCTTAAGGTTGATAAATTAATAATTCTATTAACGAAGAATCTAACATACCTAATTTTTATATTCCATTTTTTAATCCCGTAAAGTAAAAAGAAAACACTACTGTAAATATTAGGTACTCCCGTACTGAAAGGTTTGCAATAATCGCCACGTTTGGCCAACGGTTTGGCGATAGCAGTACTAGGCGCATCACACCTTAGACGCTACAGCCCTTCATCAGTGTACTTAATGTTGATCTTATATTTTTCGCCATCCATCGATAGCCGATTGAATTTTTAAGGTTCTTCTTATAGTCGTCTCTTACGACACAGACGGGACGAAATGGACTGGTATATTCTCACCCCGTAACCACACGGCGATTAAAGATAATTTTTATTTTATTTAATGTAACAGAAAAGTCAAAGAAAAGTCAATTAATATAAAAAAAACTCAGTTTATACCAGTATATATTTGTCTTACATAACAGAAGTTATAAAAATAACATACCATATACCTAAGAATATACCATAGTATGAATAAACAATAAATATAGAGCAGAAATATGTTACCAAATAAATGCGTCAAGTTATGAATACTTCAAAATAAACATTATTTTATTTCCATGAACTATGTTTACTAAATAATATTAGTTTTCCGCGTAATTGTCAACGATGATCGCGTATAAACACCTGGACAGCGTAAATATTATTGTTATTCTAAAATCTATAACCCTTAAGTAAACTAAAAGATAAACAATAATATGAGCCTCAGGTGTGCGCTGTTGCTACCTTCATTTATTACTCGTTAATATTGATACAAACATTCTAACAATATTGTCGTTAGATTTTCACACATCACCACATCTCAGGGTAGCCAGACTGAACAAATCGCCAATGGCCGAACTCCCTGGACGAGTGGCGTACTCACCGGTTTTCATGGAATCTCTAACTCTGAGTATATATTTATAGAAGCTTATCGTAGTTATTTGATATTTTTAATACAAATAAAAACGTAATAAATCATAATAGAATTATTGAGCGGGTCCAATTTATTATCTCATCTCACGCCTCAGGGTAAAAAGCAAGGTAAACGCAAAATGGTGAAATAAATACAACGGAAGGAAGATTTATGTTCAAGTTTACTGTACGCTTCGCTGACGAGATAAAGAGAAAATAACACCAACAAAAAGTTTGTATTATTTACAATTCCAAGTTACACAATCGAATATTATGTTAGAAGGCGGATCGCGATTGTTCTTATATATTATAACACACACATACGGGTATAAATACACATGTGTCAGTGTCAAAATTATGCATTTTATAATAAGATAAGATTGTATGTCGTTTCCATAGCCAAGAGGTAGTAATCCAAACTAAGGTTTGCTGCTTTGAATTCCTATAAGGGCAAATATTTGTGAAAAAACATTGTGAAAATCTGTACTCGTAGATAATTACATATTTATCTAGTTATGTAAGTAAATTATATCGTGGCTCCCGCTAACGCAACGGGCTCACCACCTGGCACAATGTCCCAAAAACATGTCATCGGTGGAAGGTGGGTAAAAATCTCGGGTCTCTTGTCTAGACCTCAGTCTATCCCTGTATTGGAATGGCGTAAAGATATTATTTTTATATACTCAAATGTAACATTATGATCATAAACATGGTAATTCAGAAAGTTAAAAAATGAATCTAACAGTCTCGCCGAAGCAATAGGGCCATTAAAGTACTAAAGGGTCCTTAAGTACATAAGAAAGGAACACCAGGTAAAGTCGCAGCAATTGGTGTCACAGACCTGCCATACTGGCCGCTTCTCACGCCCACCGTCACTTTTATCCGGGACATACGGATATCAGTGATAATTTTGCTAGATAAAATTTATAAATATACTCGTAGTCTATGTTTCCATGTGTTTACGGCGTAATAATATATCTCTCTCTCTGTTGCCCGTGGGTGTCTTAAGAGGAGACTTAGGGGAAAAGCCTTGAAAATACAATTGGCCACTGATAGATGGCGCGATAACTCGATCTCGAAATATACCTAAACCAAAATTCGGCAACTCTGTGATCGGCAGCAACGTCTAAGATACGAGGTGTCATCTATTTCATTCACTAATCTGCTTGCCAAACGTTCTCGTATGGCAGAGTCCTATGACTTGCAGTATTCTTTTACAGGCTGTAATGATGATGATAATTATAGGGTAGGGATACTAGCAGGTGATAATTTATATCTATCTGAAATATGGACCGCAAGTTTTCTTTAAATAAAAGTTTTCCATAAGCGAAGCAAAGGCAAGCGTGCAATTCCATGTTCCCCACTTTTAGCGTCACTAAATCATCATAGAGATATCGCCTAGAGCTTTAAATTACTGTAGATGTCTTCTTTCTTATTTTCGTCTTAGCCGCTTACTATTATCCCCGATAGAACTTAATAACTAGCTTAAGAAACAGAACTCCTTTTCGTCTATTCCATAAACTATTCTGAAACCCTCTGCACGCCATTGTCTATTAGTCTCTAGTAGACATAGAGATACACAGAATTTGCATTCCTTGTCAATTTCACTGGTTTCTCCAATTCACACCTAATTGTTCAGTAGTATGCTGTAGTAGTAAAAATTGTTGTTTATTGTTACGATAACCATTTTATGTGTATCAATTGGTGCATCCTGAAAGGGCGTTTCCAGAATAGCAAACGCGCTCACGTTTCCTACAGAGTAAGCGTGGGTGATACACGGCGCAGGGATTGCAATGGAAGCTATATTGGGAACATAGCCATGCTTGTCATACATTTAACATTAAATAGATGCATTTAAAACGTAAAGGATAAAATCAATTTTGTTGTTAATAAATTTTATTCTTTTTAGTATATGTGTGGGATGACAACAAACACTAGTGGTAGTTCGTACGACGTATATTGATCGACGGTTTCATTTTTGTCGAAAATTTTTAAAAATAAATATCTTCACGCAATTCCCAATACAGAGGTAGACAGAGGTCTAATCTAGACAATTAAGTCCCTTTGACCCAACTTCCAACGAAGATATTTTTTGTGTTTATGTCCAGGCCAATGATATAATTCGTAAATAAGTTTTTGAAAAACTCATTGGTAGGAGCCTGCTACGATCGAACTCGGGTCTCTTGACTCGAAATTCCGACCACCTAACTACTCGGCTACGGTGACTTTTAAAAAGTTTCTTTAAGACGATTTATTAATTTTACGCCGAACGTTTCCTTTCTTACTACAATTAATATCTGATAAAATTATAACGTTAATAATTTTTCCTAAAATAAAACCATGTTTTGATTGTAATCAATTACACTTATACTCAATGTTGTAATTTATACTAAATATTTTATAAGCATATCCGTGATCTGATGGTGACCAGCCAATTATAATTATATTTAAACATCGTAATATTAAAGTTGACATTTAAAAAAAATCCATTTAGATTGCATCCCTTGGGATATATCAAAAACACATAGCACCCGTGACTCAACCGCATAACATCATCATACGAGTTACGTGCCAAGGGTAGTTAACGCCGGGTTAAGTGAAATTGAATTGACCTCTCGACACCAACCTTTACCGCTCTCTAGTGACGTAACTAGAAGAAAAATTATGCTAAACATTTACGAAGTTAAATTATTGTGATGTTTGTACGACACTCGTCCACGGAGGTCATGGACGAGCAGCGAACAAACTGAGGTCCTTATCTCTGAGATCCTGTGTTCGTTTCCCGGTAGGCTCAATGTAGAAAACACTTTTTCTACATTGATGTCTATATCTCATTAAAGTATATTTATTTTTGCCAAATACATCACATATCCGCTGTTCCCATTTTATTTCTTTTACTTTAGTACATACAAAAGTAAAATAATAAATAATACCGACTATTATATATTTGGTTTTTAAACATTTCTTTTCTTGTTCTTGACTCCAATTTTAATTTATTTCTGATGCGATTTCATTTTCGATGTACATTAAATGACACGTTTCTACTTATGCATTATTGAACATCGATGAAATACATAGATAGTGACAATATCACAAACGTTTCTCTGATCCCAAAGTAAGTAGCTAAAGCACTTGTGTTCTGGAATCAAAAATTACGAAGGTACCACAAACACCCAGACCCGAGGAAATGTAGAAAAAGTGTTACCGAACCTGGAACCTCAGAGCTGGCGGCAAATCATTTATTCTACGATTTACGAATTTACATTCGTTTATCGATAGTCTTTTTTAATCTACCACCGTTTCGTAATCAAGTTCCTCTAAAGGAGAAGAAACAGGCGAAATAAACTCCGTATGTATCCTCTTTTCTGTTCAATCTTTTTTTTATACTATAATGTAATATATATAGCTTGGGAGCAATCACCTCATTTCCAGGAGTTACTTTCATTAATATATTCATTTATATTATAATAACCCTTCTTATAAAGTTTATCTTTGATAAATTTCTTAAACCTGTTAATAGGCAGGCTTTGCACATTTATCGGGATTTGACCGAGGGTAACCGGTGCCTACGCCACTCGTCCACGGAGGTCATCTCTGACCTCCGTGGACGAGTGGCGTTCATGTTTTTATGTACGGCCTGTAAAAGTCTACTGTAGAGGCATTCGCCTCTTCCTTAAGTAGGATTTGTAAAGCAGATATACTTTTTAATTTTCCACCGTACCGAACTATCGCCTCGTCTTGTTTGTTCTACTCACGGCCCCGACCATGTCGCACCACAATAGACTCTCTGCGCTCCGTTAAGCTCGATAATGGCTGCGATCAGCACGGCATGGCAAGGCCGCCCCACTAAAGGCGACGCACGGTTTAATACTAAGACCGAAATATATATTAAGCCCCGAACCGTGACGTTGTTAAAATTAATTGAGATTACACTGAGACAAGATATTCAAATGACGTTCATGAAGTGTTTAGCTTTTTTTATATAAAACTAGGTTAGGCATATAAGATTCAAGATAGCCGAGTGGTTGGGTGATCGCAATTCGAGTCTACAGACCAAAGTTCGATTCCCAGAATGTAGGTTCCAATGACTTTTCACGTTGTCAAAAAAGTGACTTCAGTGCGTCAGTTTTTAATGCGCCATCTAAGCTTTTTAGTTCGGTGTGGAAGTGGCAGCTTAAACGCAGTATAATATCAACAATTATTTAAAAATATCGTTTATAAAAATGTCGATTTTTATGTCGTTAAAAATCAAATCGAAATTTAAACGATATTAACGAGTAATGGAAGTATCTTGCTGCGACTTTCAAGTAATAGGATTTCGATATTAATTAGCTTCGAGTCTTGCGTGGGAGCTCTTCTATAACTTTATTACCTTCCCCGGAACATAGTAACATTATAGTCGCTAATTATTTTTCACAGTAAATAGGTTAAAATTAAGTTAAAATATAATAAACGATATTTACTGTTAATTAACTTATTTAACGGCCTGTAAAACTTTATTACAGGACATCTCTTGTCGGGTTCCGATGAGAAAGCCTCGTACCATTTTTTCGAAACTTATGTACATTATGCGGCAACAAGTTCAATATATTTAATGTAGTCCCAAATAAACTCCGGTGAAAGGTGGGGTGAAAGGATTACTCTGTCTCAAACTGTCTAAACCTATAATAACCCCATTACTATGATGGATGGATGGACATGATGGTGAGCTTTTTTGTTGGTAAAAAAAAAGTTAATTATTTATATAATAAAGTGTACATTGAGTGAGACGTAAACAAATAAAATAAATACCTGAATAGCTAAGGACGACATATATAAATAGCTAAAGGACTTGTGGTATGGTATCGGAAACTTTTTAACAGTGGTAGAGCCACGCATCAGCTTTTGCTGTTGCATAAATGGGCCGGGACGACCGGGGAAGTACCACGACCTCACAGAATACCGTTGAACAAACTTCTGCGTTTCGTCTGGTGAGTGCAGGTAACTGGAGGCCCACTCACCCCCTCCGCCAATTCTAGGGAGGCGACTCTAAGGGCAACAGCGCATCTGCTATGCCTTTGGTATGTCACCAGTGGACGAAGGTCGTCAAAAAAAATTACAACCTATCTCTGTTTCGAAACATACAAAGTCATATAAAACATGATCAGGTTTTTCAGAGCATACAAAGTTCAAGGATCAAAATGACGGATACAGTCGAAACAATGGCCGAAAACTAGCGCGTGCGGTAAACGACCGGAGGCTAACGGGGCGACGCCATTCATACTTCATTTCCGGCGCGCCGAGATCCTCCGAGATGAATTAGCGTGCGAACTACACGTTGAGGTGACCCACATTGTGCCGAGCTCGCGATGTACAACGTATGCGAAGTTTACAAACTTGTGCCATTAAAATGTGCTTTGCGGCGAACTCCTATGTTAACTGAGAAAGGACACCGAAATTTATTTTGCGGTAAACAATGTGCTACAAAGGTAGTGTTATGTTTCTCGCTATGATACCATTTATTTCTTTTGAAACAAAAGAACATGATACAAGTTTTTATCCCTAAGGCGGAGATTAATGTTCCGAAGTGAACAATTACGCATACGTAAATACTATAACGTGTGGGATCATAATATATACAAATATTTGTGCTATATCTGTGTTAGATCCCTTCAGTTATATATTCTAATCTAGAATCATTCGAATCTAGATCATTCATTAGCCAAGTCAAAGTACGACGAGCACTATTATTTTCTTAAATTGTATGCTGGTACACTTGTAATATATTATTATTAGCATAAAATATATGATTTTAACAAAAAAAAAACATTTAAAAACACGTTCCGAGTTCACTACTTAAATACTACTGCGCTGTTGAGAGAACTACCTGTGCATTTTCAGTAATTAAAGGGATTACTATTACTTATTTGAGAAAATTTAATTTTAAACCATCTAGTAGTTTAGTATTCTTCATATAGTCAGAAGAGTGTATCGGACGAAGATGTCATCAGGAGTAATGATTAAGCAGAAAAAGTAAAAAATGTATTTTTCGAATAAACAAATTAATAGTTTATATTAATAATAGTATGTATTTATTTTCTCTTTCACAATGTCACAAAGTCTGCGTTTTCAGTGTGTAAGATACATTCTATAATCGAAACTTTGTAAGAGACTGGTATCCGTACTAGGTTGCCCTGTCTGACAGATTACCAGGCCCCCGCTTATCAGATCAGTTACACAATAAATTATGAAGCGTTTATAAATGTGGGATATAAGAATGTACAAATTAATACATAAAAAAGGGTTATTTAAAAAAGGGTTACAGTTATATATTATAAAGAGATACTTAATTACTTAATATATAAAAAAAAATATCTTCACGCAATTCCCAATACAGGGGTAAACAGAGGTCAAGTCTAGACAATTAAGTCCCTTTGACCCACCTTCCACGGAAGATATTTTCGGGACAACGTGACAGGTGGTGAGCCCGCCTTTATGTCCAAGCCAACGATGAAATTCGTACATAAGTTTTTGAAAAACTCATTGGTACTGCCACCTGGGGATCGAACTCGGGTCTCTCGACTCGAAATTCCGACCACCCAACAACTCGGCTATCGTGACTTACTTAACATATAAGATTTCGATAGTTAATTGACTCAGGCGTTACTTTGCGGAAATTCATTGTAAAGTTGTTATTGAAAAAATTACTTCGCAACCCTCCGCATGAAAATATAAAAAGTATATGTTACCTGGTCCGAAGAGAAGAAGAGCACCACCCTCCCTCCCACAGATGCGTGCACGAATTCCACAGATGTGTGCACTAATTCCACTGTACAGTATATATATATATATATATATATATATATATATATATATATATATATATATATATATATATATATATATATATATATATATATATATATATATATATATATATATATATATATATATATATATATATATATATATATATATATATATATATATATATATATATATATATATATATATATATATATATATATATATATATATATATATATATATATATTATATATCTTCTATGCTGTAGTGCGTGTGTGCTTTTTTCTTTCTTTCTTTCTTTACGTGGGAGACAACTGGGGAAAACCTTTAAATGCGATTGGAACGGAGAAACCCGTCTCTCTCTTTCTCGAATATACCAGACCAAAATTTAGCAGACCGGTGACGGGCAGCAACTTTTATAGTGCTAGGTGTATGGTGCTACGGTCGCTTATCCGCTTGTTAAGCGTAAGATTATAGCAAAGCCTTTCCTACGGGAGAGAGAGAGAGAGTACACTTTATTGCACACCATAAAAAAAAAGAAAGATAATATGACAAACGGGAGATGCCTATGTCTTGCAGAGGATCTTTATAGACCGTTACTGATACTAAATTAATACACTCACAAAAGCCATTTTTGATGAAAAATTACAAAAGCGCGGAAATTAATCAGTGCGGTAGTGGCTTATTTATATTATAACATGCCGATGTAATGAAAAACTGTGGCCACATGGCGCGTCGCAGACGACAACTAACTAAAAGCCGAAACTAAAAACAGAAATACCATATCCAGATAAAAATAACAGATACTCAGATAATAATAAAATTAATGACATTGCAATTATTATTTTACTAAAAGGAAACACTAAATTCCATGTTCAATAGCTGTTACAATACAAAGAACAATGTTAAAAAACACACATTTACGATTTAAGTATGGATGTAATAATGTAGGATCAATCTAGAGGACAAAACGATAATAGGCGATGATAAATAAGTTTCATTTCCAATATGAAATTTTTCGGTCACTTCTAATGGAATAGATAATGTTAAACTCGACGAATGAAATCTGTTTTCGACATCTCATAAATCATTCCCGAAACTATCGTAACTAATAGACCATTGACTTTTGACCTCTTGTATCAAATGCAGATGCATGAAACATTATGGTGTCCCGATGTGATTTAGTGGCGAGAAATTTTTCTCTTTATTTCTTTTGAAACAAAAGAACATGATACAAGTTTTTATCCCTAAGGCGGAGATTAATGTTCCGAAGTGAACAATTACGCATACGTAAATACTATAACGTGTGGGATCATAATATATACAAATATTTGTGCTATATCTGTGTTAGATCCCTTCAGTTATATATTCTAATCTAGAATCATTCGAATCTAGATAATTCATTAGCCAAGTCAAAGTACGACGAGCACTATTATTTTCTTTAATTGTATGCTGGTACACTTGTAATATATTATCATTAGCATAGAATATATGATTTTAACAAAAAAAAACATTTAAAAACACGTTCCGAGTTCACTACTTAAATACTACTGCGCTGGTGAGAGAACTGCCTGTGCATTTTCAGTAATTAAAGGGATTACTATTACTTATTTGAGAAAGTTTAATTTTAAACCATCTAGTAGTTTAGTATTCTTCATATAGTCAGAAGAGTGTATCGGACGAAGATGTCATCAGGAGTAATGATTAAGCAGAAAAAGTAAAAAATGTATTTTTCGAATAAACAAATTAATAGTTTATATTAATAATAGTATGTATTTATTTTCTCTTTCACAATGTCACAAAGTCTGCGTTTTCAGTGTGTAAGATACATTCTATAATCGAAACTTTGTAAGAGACTGGTATCCGTACTAGGTTGCCCTGTCTGACAGATTACCAGGCCCCCGCTTATCAGATCAGTTACACAATAAATTATGAAGCGTTTATAAATGTGGGATATAAGAATGTACAAATTATATCGTTGGCTTGGACGTAAAGACGGCGATGGGCTCACCACCTGTCACGTTGTCCCGAAAATATCTTCGGTGGAAGGTGGGTCGAAGGGACTTAAAATGTCTATACTAGACCTCTGTCTACCCCAGTATTAGAAATAGAATGAAAACAATGGTTTCATGTACCTCCCCTGCTTATACATTCACATATTGACATGTACATGTTGTACATCATACCACTAAGACACAAAGTTGAGACATAGACTTCCCTCATCAAATATGTGAACATATTTGAAGAGAAGTGTCTCGAACGTAACCTATTTGCCGCCACAGAGAACGCTCTACCATTTCTGGTATGTGGCGAGGTCAAATGACCTGCTTTCATGGACTAAACCCAAATTAATAATTCGTTTAAAATATGCGAAAAGATTTCATTAGTACCTATTGTTAACAAAGATAGATAAGAAATTCTAAATCCAACATCATGTTTTCTGATAAGTTATGAGTCATAAAGCCGCGCTACAAAATACTTTTTTGTTTTATTTCTGCTTGAGCGTTGTTTTTTTTTTCTGTTCATTTAAAAAGGATGGTCATGGTCTATATAGCCATGATCATAATATAGTTAGCATTTCTTATTTTCATAAAATTCTTTAAATAAAAAAAAATGAATATCTTCACGCCATTCCCAATACAGACGTAGACAGAGGGCTCGGTAATTAAGTTTTTTCGACCCACCACCGAAGATATTTTTGGGGCAACGTGACAGATGGTGAGCCTGTCACCGTCTCTTTGTCCAAGCCAACGATATGAATTGTACATAGGTTTTTGAAAGACCCCATGGGTAGGAGACTGCCATCTGAGCATCGAACTCTAGTCTCTCGACTCGAATTCCGATCACCCAACTACTCGGCTATCGCGACTTTTCACAATTGTGTTAAAAAGAAATTACTTGCTACGCCTGAAATATTATGTGA
Source organism: Sericinus montela (assembly GCA_029286605.1). NCBI lineage: Eukaryota > Metazoa > Arthropoda > Insecta > Lepidoptera > Papilionidae > Sericinus > Sericinus montela. The sequence goes on along the minus strand of JAGSMR010000055.1, from coordinate 1,128,954 downwards.
AGAAAATCTCCAAATAATTTGTGAGAAACTTCTGGTAAGATTTTTACATATGTTGGATGACATGTTTAGGATTTAAATGGCAGGTCCATGTAAAACCTAATTATGTGAAAGATGAACTGCTATTTTATGCATAACATTATTTATCATATATTTCAATTCATTCCATTTCACACATCACAAAAAGTCATTCCATTTGAAAATCCCAAACCTAAGGAAATATTAATATTTACTGCTTATACCACATTAAAAAGTAATTTAATTTGCTATAAAGATATAATAGAGTTTATATGATAGAAATGTAAATTTTACATTTTTTTTATATAAATGGTCTACGAAGAAGTAATGTACAATTCTGTTTTTTTTGTGTTACAGGCTGGTATTGATTTTAATTCAATTAATCATCCAATATACAAAGAAATCGCTACACACATTGCGAAATCACCACATTTGACAACATTTTGGGTGAATGGTATTGATAGCCAACTCATCAAACACAATAGAAACACAACAGAAACTTTTCACAATTATTCTTTAATTTCTCAAATAGTATAGTGAATTTATAAGTCACCTAATACGGTTTGGTGCATACACAAACACTGCTCCGGCTTCTGACAAACTACGCAAATTCCATAATTTTTCGCGTATGTTTAAAAGATTTTTGTCAAATGCACCGTATATTTTAACGACTTCGTTAACGACTTTTGCCATTTGTAATGCAACCACTATAGATACCCTAGTGACAACAGGGTTGCTTTTAACATTAAACCAAGTTAAAACAAACATAAAATAGAATTTGCTTTTGCTAGTCTTGTTTGAAAGAGGTATTGCGGAGACCTCAGCTGATGTTTTTACTCTCTTATTTGCATGATTTAAGTTTTTTTATCTTTCTTCGTTTTGTTTTAATTCGAGCATCAAACAAGTTATGTTTTATTATTTTTGCGTTACATGGTATTAATTATGAAAGTATTATGCAGTAGTTGTTACGCTCGTTTTTGTTACTTCCCCGCTAGCACACTACCGAGATTTAAAGTGAAGCTTTTGTGAAACCAGAATATTGCATACAAAACATTTTTGTCAAATGCACCGTATATTTTAACGACTTCGTTAACGACTTTTGCCATTTGTAATGCAACCACTATAGATACCCTAGTGACAACAGGGTTGCTTTTAACATTAAACCAAGTTAAAACAAACATAAAATAGAATTTGCTTTTGCTAGTCTTGTTTGAAAGAGGTATTGCGGAGACCTCAGCTGATGTTTTTACTCTCTTATTTGCATGATTTAAGTTTTTTTATCTTTCTTCGTTTTGTTTTAATTCGAGCATCAAACAAGTTATGTTTTATTATTTTTGCGTTACATGGTATTAATTATGAAAGTATTATGCAGTAGTTGTTACGCTCGTTTTTGTTACTTCCCCGCTAGCACACTACCGAGATTTAAAGTGAAGCTTTTGTGAAACCAGAATATTGCATACAAACACTGCTCCCACTTCTGACAAATTACGCAAATTCCATAATTTTTCGCGTATGTTTAAAAGATTTTTGTCAAATGCACCGTATATTTTAACGACTTCGTTAACGACTTTTGCCATTTGTAATGCAACCACTATAGATACCCTAGTGACAACAGGGTTGCTTTTAACATTAAACCAAGTTAAAACAAACATAAAATAGAATTTGCTTTTGCTGGTCTTGTTTGAAAGAGGTATTGCGGAGACCGCAGCTGATGTTTTAACTCTCTTATTTGCATGATTTAAGTTTTTTTATCTTTCTTCGTTTTGTTTTAATTCGAGCATCAAACAAGTTATGTTTTATTATTTTTGCGTTACATGGTATTAATTATGAAAGTATTATGCAGTAGTTGTTACGCTCGTTTTTGTTACTTCCCCGCTAGCACACTACCGAGATTTAAAGTGAAGCTTTTGTGAAACCAGAATATTGCATACAAAATATTTACTGCTTATACCACATTAAAAAGTAATTTATTTTGCTATAAAGATATAATAGAGGTTATATGATAGAAATGTAAATTTTACATTTTTATATAAATGGTCTACTAAGAAGTAATGTACAATTCTGTTTTTTTTGTGTTACAGGCTGGTATTGATTTTAATTCAATTAATCATCCAATATACAAAGAAATCGCTACACACATTGCGAAATCACCACATTTGACAACATTTTGGGTGAATGGTATTGATAGCCAACTCATCAAACACAATAGAAACACAACAGAAACTTTTCACAATTGTGTTAAAAGAAATTACTTGCTACGCCTGAAATATTATGTGAAGAAAATCTCCAAATAATTTGTGAGAAACTTCTGGTAAGATTTTTACATATGTTGGATGACATGTTTAGGATTTAAATGGCAGGTTCATGTAAAACCTAATTATGTGAAAGATGAACTGCTATTTTATGCATAACATTATTTATCATATATTTCAATTCATTCCATTTCACACATCACAAAAAGTCATTCCATTTGAAAATCCCAAACCTAAGGAAATATTAATATTTACTGCTTATACCACATTAAAAAGTAATTTATTTTGCTATAATGATATAATAGAGGTTATATGATAGAAATGTAAATTTTACATTTTTTTTATATAAATGGTCTACTAAGAAGTAATGTACAATTCTGTTTTCTTTGTGTTACAGGCTGGTATTGATTTTAATTCAATTAATCATCCAATATACAAAGAAATCGCTACACACATTGCGAAATCACCACATTTGACAACATTTTGGGTGAATGGTATTGATAGCCAACTCATCAAACACAATAGAAACACAACAGAAACTTTTCACAATTATTCTTTAATTTCTCAAATAGTATAGTGAATTTATAAGTCACCTAATACGGTTTGGTGCATACACAAACACTGCTCCGGCTTCTGACAAACTACGCAAATTCCATAATTTTTCGCGTATGTTTAAAACATTTTTTGTCAAATGCAACGTATATTTTTAACGACTTCGTTAACGACTTTGGCCATTTGTAATGCAACCACTATAGATACCCTAGTGACAACAGGGTTGCTTTTAACATTAAACCAAGTTAAAACAAACATAAAATAGAATTTGCTTTTGCTAGTCTTGTTTGAAAGAGGTATTGCGGAGACCTCAGCTGATGTTTTTACTCTCTTATTTGCATGATTTAAGTTTTTTTATCTTTCTTCGTTTTGTTTTAATTCGAGCATCAAACAAGTTATGTTTTATTATTTTTGCGTTACATGGTATTAATTATGAAAGTATTATGCAGTAATTGTTACGCTCGTTTTCGTTATTTCGCCGCTAGCACACTACCGAGATTTAAAGTGAAGCTTTTGTGAAACCAGATAATTGCATACAAAACATTTGCTCCATATACAAGTTATTCGAGTAGTTCTTTAAAAAAATCTTCACACTATTCCCCAATAGTTGTTCCGATAGACGTCTAGACTATTAAGTCCTTAAGACCCACCTTTCGAGGACCTTTTTTTGGAGCAACGTGACAGGTGGTGTGCCTGACGCCGTCCTTATGTGCCGTCATCCGTCCAAGCCAACGGTATAAATTGTTCATAAGTTTTTGAAAAAACCCATTCTTACAAGCCTACATCTGGGATCGAACTCGGACCTCTTGACTAGAATCCCGATCACTCAACTACACCAAGTACCTATTTCGTTATTAAAATTACTTTACTTTTTTGTAACGCTTTCTGTTATATGTATAACGTTATATAACTCCCTTTAAGTTGACTGGTAGAGAATGCTGTTAGTTTTATGTTCACCTTATGTTCGCCTTCGTACATCAGCTATAAGGTTCAATAAATTACCCAATTTCTCATACTTAGGTAGGAATAAGTATTGACAATGAAGTCCTTTCAACCTACTATTCACTCAAGCTTATTTTGGGACAACGATGGCCTATCACCATAAATACCCTTTTTAATCTTTAAAAGTATTTCAAATAGCCATTACGTTATTTTCAATATAAAAAAAAAACATTAAAGTCAACGCTGACACATTAAAACCTGTTACGGTGTATACAAGACAACATAGTATAGAGACAAGCAGGTGGACATTGAACAAACTGACCGGTGTTCGAGAAAACGTCGCCGAGTCCCGTCTCCGGCCATTCGCGCTAAAAGCTTTATTGATTTCGTAAACGCGCGGTGGTGGTAGGGGAGGGGGGGGGGGTGCAGACGACCGAGGGGAGCTAGGAAGGAAGCGCCTATCAAGTACAGCATATACACACTGTATATATGCGAGACTGATAGTTACGGGACTGACAAATACGTCTGTATTGTTGTGGTGTTAGGACGGAGTGAAGCTAAGAAATCGGTCTCAATCTCAAAAATACATATATTTTTATAATAATATAAATAATAAAAATAAATAAATATCTTCACGCAATTCCCAATACAGGGGTAGACAGAGGTCGAGTCTAGACATCAATCAAGTCCCTTCGACCCACCTTCCACCGAAGATATTTTTGGGACAACGATGGCCTATCACCATAAATACCCTTTTTAATCTTTAAAAGTATTTCAAATAGCCATTACGTTATTTTCAATATAAAAAAAAAACATTAAAGTCAACGCTGACACATTAAAACCTGTTACGGTGTATACAAGACAACATAGTATAGAGACAAGCAGGTGGACATTGAACAAACTGACCGGTGTTCGAGAAAACGTCGCCGAGTCCCGTCTCCGGCCATTCGCGCTAAAAGCTTTATTGATTTCGTAAACGCGCGGTGGTGGTAGGGGAGGGGGGGGGGGGTGCAGACGACCGAGGGGAGCTAGGAAGGAAGCGCCTATCAAGTACAGCATATACACACTGTATATATGCGAGACTGATAGTTACGGGACTGACAAATACGTCTGTATTGTTGTGGTGTTAGGACGGAGTGAAGCTAAGAAATCGGTCTCAATCTCAAAAATACATATATTTTTATAATAATATAAATAATAAAAATAAATAAATATCTTCACGCAATTCCCAATACAGGCGTAGACAGAGGTCTAGTCTAAACAATTAAGTCGACCCACCTTCCACCGAAGATATTATCGGGACAACGTGGATATATAAATAAACATAAATCAATATTATAGCAACAAAATACAAAGTAGTCACGATAGCCGAGTGGGTGGTCGGAATTTCGAGTCAAGAGACCCGAGTTCGATCCCCAGGCGGCTGGCACGTACCAATGGATTTTTTAAAAACTTATGTACGAATTATATCGTTGGCTTTGACACAAAGACGGCGACGGGCTCACCACCTGTCACGGTGTCCCGAAAATATCTTCGGTGGAATGTGGGTCAAAGGGACTTAATTGTCTAGACTTGACCTCTGTCTACCCCTGTATTGGGAATCGCGTGAAGATATTTACATAATTTTTTTTTTTGGACATAAAGGCGGCGACTGGCTCACCACCTGTCACGTTATCCCGAAAATATCTTTGGTGGAAGGTGGGTTGAAGGGACTTAATTGTCTAGACTAGACCTCTGTCTACCCCTGTATTGGGAATTTTGGGCTTGAAGATATTTTTTTTAATATTACAATAATATATATAAATATATGTATTATTATAATATTGATTTTATTTTTTTAAGAACACTACCAATGCCCAATAACATTACTAGTATTCTTGTTAATCACTCCAACTAAGTTGCAATGCTTGTATCTGGAGAGGTATAGGGCAATAGTCGAATGGCGGGTTCGAACCAGCGACTTTATGTATTGTAGCCCGCACCGTGAACCATTAGGCTATTGACGCTTTACTTCTAGTGCTATTTCTCTACTGTAGTTTGATCGTCAGAGGAGAAAAAAATTTCCGATGTTTGGCTATGAACTTGATAGCGCCAGCCACTATCAAGTTCATAGCTTGTGGACGATTCCCGTCCACTCGAGAATATGGACTGGATAAAAATATTTAACGGAGAATTTGTGAAATCGTCATCCTTATTGGCTTATATGATCGCTGGTAAATGCATATGGTAAAACATTTCCTTCTTTCAATTTAGTGGTACTCTTGATATGAAATGATGTAATTTTTATTAATATCTTCACGCAATTCCCAATACAGGGGTAGACAGAGGTCGAGTCTAGACATCAATCAAGTCCCTTCGACCCACCTTCCACCGAAGATATTTTCGGGACAACGTGACAGGTGGTGAGCCCGTCGCCGTCTTTATGTCCAAGCCAACGATATTCGTACATAAGTTTTTGAAAAACCCATTGGTACGAGCCTACCAACTGGGGATCGAACTCGGGTCTATTGACTCGAAATTCCGACCACCCAACCACTCGGCTATCGTGACTTTTAATAATAATAATAATATCTTCACGCAATTCCCAATACAGGGGTAGACAGAGGTCATGTCTAGACAATTAAGTCCCTTTGACCCACCTTCCACCGAAGATATTTTTGGGACAACGTGACAGGTGGTGAGCCCGTCGCCGTCTTTATGTCCAAGCCAACGATGAAATTCGTACATAAGTTTTTGAAAAACTCATTGGTACTGCCACCTGGGGATCGAACTCGGGTCTCTCGACTCGAAATTCCGACCACCCAACAACTCGGCTATCGTGACTTTTTAATAAGTGATTAATTTGGTGGGCGATTTAAGAGTATCGGCCATCCCATCTCGTATCGCTGGCATTATATGCAAAAGTACATTGCAAAACAATAAAAACAGATTTACACAAGGAATCATAATTGTTATTTGTTTTTAATTATTATCTGTATTGTTTTGTTTATTATATGTTATAGTTATTAGTTTGAGTTCAAATTATGATTTATTATTATTCAAATTATGTGAAATATAACATACATAAGTTCTATTCACGTCTGGTCTAATATGATCTCAGCCATAGATTAGCCATAGAAATAGCCAGGATAGCAGAGATCCGAACACAACAAGCCGGATCGGAATAGAATCAAGAAGCTCGAGTCCTATTTCCAGGATGAAGGTCAACTATCAATTTATGTACGATTTGTACACGTTGCCAATCTATAAGTCTATTTTTGGAGTAAAAAAAACCAGTGCATAACATTCGTCTAAATCAATTCCAGGTATACCAATCAAATGGTACCTTGGTGGGTAATTACATTGAGTGCTATCGAGCCGGCAGGGCAAACAGAACCGAGTCAATGGCCGGCGGTGGACGCGAAAGTGAAATCCGTCACTTGTTGTTACGGCGCCAATCGAACGGAAACACATTACGACTATTAGTGTTGTCATGAGTAATTAATTAAAATATATGATTTGATTACATAATATAACGTTACGAACACACGATAGACGTATTAATTGAAAGGGCTTGTCTACCAGGTTGTTCTTCTAGGCCGTTTTACCTATTCTATCTATTCAGGATATAACCCCCTAAAATGACGAAGGCAATTTGGCCCTATAGAAGGAGCAGAAAGAAGAGTCTTCTTTAAAAGTGAAGAAAAGAATTAGTGAAAGTGAGAAAAGATTTGAAAATGGAATTAGGATACTTGAAGAATTAAAAATAATTATGAAAATCTCCCCAAAATTCTAATTTCGGCTTTTTGCTCATAAAACAACAATATTATCATAGATTAAACAATCACAAACATCATCAATTCCTTCACTAGGATAACCGTATCCAGGTAAATGGACGGTGATAAGATACATAACCAAATACATAAACGAAAACAAATAAATAATAAAAATCTAAGTCTTAACAGTTAGCGTGTAGTTGACGACATTATGTATCGCGTACAACTGTTTCCGCGCGTCCAAGCGGACTTTCGACTATAGTTTAATCAGTCCTGCTGGCGTGGTGCACTTTGGAACGTTTGATTTCTTCGGAATTCATCATTTGCTCAAGCCCTTATATTCAAAAAAATTTACGCAAAAACTAAAGCCAGATGATTCAATTTGCATATGATTATCCTCTCATGGATTACCCGACGAATTCGGCAGTAGTGACCCGTCGCTTCCAAATGTGAATCAAAGCCACTTTAAAAATGGTTTTGGACGTCCATTGTATTAACTATCGATTTTGGAAGTTGGCAACGTTGCCAATATTTTATGCCAGTAAAATGAGTTAACGTGCGGTTTGAATTAACATTTCATTAATTCAAACAACGAAACTTGTTTATTTTTTGGTCCGATTTCGCAGTAAGAGGATTTATATATTTAAGTATATTGTATACTTAAAAAAATATATATATTTTAAAATGCACATATGAGACGTATTTTTGTTTACTTTGGTATACTCCCTTTAGATTTATATTTGGAGCTTTTCATCTTGATTTCAACATACCTGCAACAAAAAAATACCTAAGATTAATATGCATATTTATTTGTAGTTATAATGAAGATACACTTTTGTGTTCCATTCATCGCGATTCCGGCCGGATCTCAATATATAAAACCACATTTGCTACATTGTCTCGGGTCTGGGTGTTTGTGGTACCTTCGTTACGATTCAATGACACAAGTGCTTAAGCTACTTAAAAATATATACGTAGAAAATATGTTCCGCTACCCGTGTAACCGGGACGAGTAGCTAGTCATTCATGTTAACCACTTCAACTAATTTCACTATATTAGTCGAATTAGGCTGGAACTTGTGACGCAATGTAACGCAGTCCGCTTTGAACGATTAAATAATTCTTCTTCATATCATCATATCATATCGGTATGTAAAAGTCTACTGCAGGACATAGGCCTCCCCCGTATGGGACGATTAGCCAGAATCGGTAAGAGATTCGCGATCCCAGTACTATACTATTCGAACTATAAACGCTGCTGCTCGTCATCGGTCTACTGAATGATTGTCTAGAATTTTTCAAGATGGTTTTCCCCCTATCTATAGGTAACGAATTGCATATTCGAGGCTTTTTCCTTAATCGCCTATTACGAAAACCACGGGAAGTAAGAGAATGGTATAGATATACATAATGGCCTGTTAATACAGCCATATATACCCACTGCAGGATAGAAGCGTCTCCCCGAGGATTTGCCATAATCGTCACGCTTCTTGGCACGGATTGGCGATCGCAGTATCAGACCTCTCGCACCTCAGAAGCGGCTGCCCATCTTCGGTCTGGTTATTTTGGTCTGATATTTTTAAAGATGATTATCTGGCTATCCATCGGTTGCCATTACTAGATTCGAAAATATTTTCCTTAGTCGTCTTCTACGACACCCACGGGATGAAAGGGAGCGGCAATATTCTTAGCCGTAACAAGACGGTAAAATAATTCTTCCTCGAATGTTTGAAATTATTCTATATTAATTATTATATATGTTACTTTTAATTGTAAACTTTAGATCCATAGCCGATACGATATTGAATTTAAACTGTCAAACGCATTTCTCTCGGCCGTCGCAAACTATACATATCCACTATGTACGTGTACATTAAGCGAACATTATGTAAATATCAAACGTTCCATATGCGCATAGATTAATGTCCCATTGTACAGTCGTATCGCTCGGTGCACACCGCACGGGCATAACTGAACTGAAATATTTAGAACGGCTTGGTAATCGAATATCAGTGTTAACGTTTACGACAAAAGGCTCAATACTGATTGTATAGGCGATTGTATATCCTTCGTACGATCGGTATTATAGGAATTTAAAACAAAAAATTTTTGTGACATCTCCGATGCACTACTGATGTTGACTCCTTGCGAACTGTTGGAAAAAATGTATAGCAGTGAATTTTGGTAATTTTTTTCAACATTCATAAATTTTTTAACACTCATATTCATGACACAAATGCTTTCAAACCCACCACCCTTAACTTCGAAGGCAGGATCGCAACCTTACGGCTTACGAGTCACTACACTGTATAAAAAAGTAAAATAAATAATAAATAAATAAATATCTTCACGCAATTCCCAATACAGAGGTAGAGTTCTAGCCTCGACAATTAAGTCCTATTGACCCACCTTCCACCGAAGATATTTTCGGGACAACGTGACAGGTGGTGACTTTCTTAACAGTGGAGAGCCACGCATCAGCTTTTGTTGTTGCGTGAGCCCGTCGCCGTCTTTATTACCAAGCCAACGATATAATCCGTATATAATTTTTTGAAAAACCCTGCCTGCCACCTGGGGATCGAACTCGGGTCTATTGACTCGAAGTTCCGACCACCCAACCACTCGGCTATCGCGAATTATTGTATAAAAAAGTACTACATAAAAAAGTACGGTATAAAAAAGTAAACAAAGAATTTTCTTGTATTTGGATATCAAAAGAAAATGTCCACGTCAACATTAAATGCAGTACGAATTTAAAATTTACAGCACTGTCTCTAATCAATACATACACACAAAGTATATTAATACACGCACACAAACGCATACACTTATAATAAACGCTAAAACCAAAGAATAAAAAAGTAAGTATTATTGGCGTACGGCACAGACTCGCCACATGATAAAGCTACACAGAAACGGGGCCGCGTACAAAGGCCGCGCGCGTGTCGCACAAAGCACGCACTCTAATTCGCGCGCCGCTAATTGTTTCGCATCAAAGCGGTTATTAAATCCCCGGCCGGCGTTTCGCACGGCGGCGAGAGTGATTGATGCGGACACGACACGTGTTTGACGGTTTTGTGCCTCTTTTTTGGTTAGAATATAAATGAAAACTATTTTTTTTTTATTTATTATATTGTTTTTCAACAAGCTGCTTCAAGTTAAATTTAACAAAAAAAATCAGATTCAAATAATGTGGTAAATTATGGCCAAATAAAGAAAAAAAAACTTCATCACATATTCAAATAATGACGTCTCGATAGCCTAGTTGGTAGTGACCTTGCCTTTGAACATAAGAATCGCGTAAATACAAGAAATCATTATAAGGATCGCGGTTTCAAATCCCGCATGGGGTAAACACTTTTCTATAAATGTAATGTTTGTGCTCAAGTCTTGTAATCATTACATATACATATGAACATGTATATACATAAATATAAATGTTTAATAAGTACATCATTCCGTCAGCTTGGACACTAAGACGGCGACAGGTCCATCATCTCTCGTAATGTCCCAAATAAGCATCGGTGAAAATTCAATTGAAAGTACTTCGATTTATAGATCTCTGCCTAACCCAGTTTCTAGATATTGCGTAAAGATACAAAACACACGATATCTATCTCGTAATAATAATTTTAACCATCGTTTAATCAAAAAGAAAACATAACCCGCAAGTCGCACCCTCGCTCCAAGCCGCGTCTACATCATTAATCATTGAAATCTCAGCCACTGTGCGCCATGTGACGCATTCGGAACAATGACGATGGGTAATTTAAAACAAATACATTCGTGTCAAAAGCTACCGGTGAGCTTTCGATGCACATGGCAGATGTTAATTATCGACAACTGGACATTCACATCGAAATTGGAAATTTTTTTTCTCTATAAATAAAAAAAATATCTTTACGCAATTCCCAATACAGAGGTAGACAGAGGTCTAGTCTAGACAATGAAGTAGCTTTGACCCACCTTCCAACGAAGATATTTTCGGGACAACGTGACAGGTGGTGAGCCCGTCGCCGTCTTTTTTCCAAGCCAACGATATAATTCGTACATAGGTTTTTGAAAACCCCATTGGTACGAGCCTGCCATCTGGGGATCGAACTCGGGTCTCTCGACTCGAAATTCCTACCACCCAACCACTCGGCTATCGTGACTAACAAAAGATCTTCCTAAAAAGGTCTATCAAAAAGGGCATAATAAACCTTTCTTTTTTATGTTGACATAACATTGACGAAGTAATTTAGAACGCTTACTTTAAAATAGAATGATGATCTGAATAGTTAGCCCTAATATCGACTACTGCAAAGAACTTCGACCATAATCAGGCTTTGAACAATGTCTTCCTGATAAGGGAAGGCGGAATGTATTCAATATTACATTTTCGATCGATAATAGGTTTCATTGTACAAATTCCAGCATGAAAACTAAAACTAGAACCGTTTGTGTCCAAGAGGATTTACATTGTCACAGATTTTAAAGCCACGCAAGAGCATAAACCACAGCGGAAAGAAAGTGATCTTGCAAAACTATTAAACCATTCTAACACTAATTAATTTTAAGATTCTTCAGATTCTAAACAGAATAAGAAAAGCATGAATAAATGTCTTTTGGAGTTATCTACTACTTTATAAAAATATCATTTAGGGAAACTGTGACTTAAATAATTAATTAAATATTAATTATTTTTTTTAATATAAGAGCTACATAAAAAGAAAACAAGAGATGAAAAGATATGAGAACTAAATTATCCTGATTAGCATTGAAAGGTATTTACCTTAGTCGAGACAGATGCAACCTCTATCTACCTTGATCTAACATTAATATTTTCACCTTTAGAAAACGACTAATAAAGAAAAGCGCAAAAGCTGCCTTATCTCCGTCGCGTAATCGACGATAAACTTAAACCGCGCCGCAACGCAAAGGTCGAGTGAGATTGAGCAGAAAATATTATTTGAGCCACAGAGTTCGAAAGAGAACGCCATTGACTGATGAGTTAGACTTCAAGAATAATGAAGATAAATAATGACGAGATAAAATAATGATGCTGGACGAGACTATGTATTGCTCATTTCTTGGTAATCTTAACAACATTTGTGTTAAACAAGCTCTAAAAGCTCTAGCGTAACAGATATGAAGGTAAAATTAACGTTTTTCTCGCTTATAAAAAAATCTTAAACATATTCCCATTACTGGGGTTAACAGAAGTCCAGACAGTTAGTCCCACCTTTTCCCTTCTTTCATCGAAGACAGTTGTTTTTTTTTTGAGACAACATGACAATTGGTGAGCCTGTCGCCGTCTATGTCCGCAATTCAACGATAATATCGTATGTAAGTTTTGAAAAAACTTATTAATACGAGCCTACCACCTGGGGATCAAACTGGGGTCTCTTGACTCAAATTTCGATCACCCACCCAACCACCATCGTGACTATTAGCTACTTCATCTCGCTTATTAGCAGTGTAATCTACACGTGTGTTGAATAAAAGCCTTAACATTTGAAGTTTCAAACGGATTGTCTGACTCCACCGGACTATTAATGTCGTATACTACTCAGGTTACAAGCGTTAAAGTCATATTAATAAGTTAACATTACTAGTAGCCTAAAAAATATATGCTTATTTCTCGTAACGGGTTATGAGGCGTTACAAATATTTGGTCACAGGGATAATGTATCTGTAACCAATTGCTGAACGTAAATTGTTACAGATGCATTATCATCCCTAAGTAATATAATTACCACCAGCTAATACTTCCACCAAATTAAAAATATAAATAAAATTCCAATCCCACGCATATACATCTACACACGTCCCTAAATTTCTGTTACAGAACTAGTTGCTCACGTGGCAACACCACGTTACACATTACATAAACGAATTAATCCACGCATTTGAATCAAATCGGCCTCCAGCTTCAACGCACGACTGTCAGTCATACCTCGAAACGACTGGAATTAGATCACGTGTTCATATCAAATGTCTGTGCGGAAATCGATCGCACCGCGACATGACACCATTGTTAATATTTCATTACGTCGTAATTAATTATTGTTATATCTAACAATGAAACAGGGAAGATCTGCTACGCTTGTGTATCATTCTGTAATGTACTAAAAGCCCAATTACTGATGAAAGGGTAGACCTTTACAGTGCACAGCGTGGACAAAACCCTACATTTTTAACTTAATTCTCCATTATAATACTGAATGGCATATCAACAAATCACTCAGATTTGGTGATTTTCCGGCGTAAGAATAATACCACTGCCTCTCTTCCCGTGAGTGTTTTATAAAGCGACTGAGAAGATTGTAAATGGTAATAGCTACCGATTTATGAGATAACTATTTAAATATAAAAATCTAATTATAAAATTATAGATCAAAATAAGGCAGACTGGTAATGGGACTGGGATCGCCAATCGTGGCGATTATGGTAAAACCTAACCTGATGGAGACTACAGTAGACTTTTACAGGCCGTTATGTAATTGAAGTAAGTGATTTGGATTCTATTCTATTTCTATTATATTCGTATTTGGACAGTATCCAGTACATTACTCAGATCCCAAAGTAAGCTTAGACATGTAATAACCATAAACATCTAGACCGAAGAAAATGTATAAAAAATGTTTTCAACATGGACCCGACCAGGAATTGAACCCGGCTCCTAAGAGCTGCTCGTACACGGAGGTCGTATATTGTATGTATGTGTACATATAAATTTTAAATGCATTATCTATAACACGATCTCGTGTACGAAATTATAAAATATTACAAAACCATTTTTATTGAAACTATGTTTTATGAGATAAGACGTCACTATAGCCGAGTGGTTAGGTAGTCAGAATTTCTCTGTCTTGGACATAAAGACGGCGACTCACCACCTATCACGTTGTCCCGAAAATATCTTCGGTGGGAGGTGGGTCGATGGGACTTAATTGTCTAGACTGGACCTCTGTCTACCTTTGTATTGGGAATTGCGTGAAGATATTTATTTATTTATGTATTATGAGAACGAAGAATATAAAGAAAGACATATTTAAAGAAACAGTAAGAAGTTTAAAGAAACAGTACGAAGCGACATACCGTCGATATCGTCGTCGTGGTCATGCACTAGGCGATGTAAATTGTTTCGCCTTTCCAACGACGAATTATAAGCCGCATTAGAGTTATAGTCGATTGTACATCTTGGCTCTAGGGCAAACAAATCTGTCCGTATAAACAACCACACGTTGTGGGTGGCCACGATATAACTGGTAATACCCTTTTACGGGACTATGAATGTTCTGCGTATATGGAAATTCGTGGAGCTCACTCTAATCTTCTTTAAGCAATTTCATTTTATTTTCATTTTCACAATTCTGTTAGTCAGAGGTCTGACATTTGTACACTTTTCAACCCACATTTCACAGAGGCTTATTTGCGACTGGGTGACAGGCGTAGAGTGTCCAAACGAGATACAAATCCCACATAAGTTTCTAAAAGAACTCGAGCCGTTTTTCTAGGGATCGTATAAATATTATGATTCGAATTTCAATCACAGATCGGAATCGAGAATTTTTTTTATAGAAAAGGGGGGCAAACCAGCAGGTGACACACGTGATGTTAAGTGAAATATTGTTAAATATAGCCAAAGCTAGATAAAACTATCATTTCAGGTCTAAAGATAACGTGAAATGAGACATACATTACCAATACATCACACTTGTGTGACTCAACCGTATGTCAGGTTCTTTGACGTAATATGGAACAAAATTCGAATATATCAATAGAATTATGACATGTCGCAGGTTGAAGTTAATGATCTTTTTTAATCCTATAATCCCTATAATATTTAAAAGAATGCTAATTATGCTATAATTAAATTTATATTACGGTATCAACTAAAAAAACGATATGATATAGTCCCAAAAACAAACACCTGGCAACCCTGACCGAGAACTTGACCGAGACTGGAAGTGCATAAGGCTAACGAGAAAGCAGCGCTAGAATCATCCTAGAATTCCACTCGCCTAGAAATCAAGGTTTAAACCAGTATTACGGGTAAGACAGGTCAGACTAATCGTTCACTTAGAATTCTTTCAAACTAGTTAAGCAAACCTACGAATGGTAAAAACTTTACAAAACTCAAAGTCAACTTGAACTGTGTTACACCGGATTCCTGTACAGTATCTATTGCAAATACCTTCTTTTATTACATTAATAGTAGAGAATGTCGACCCAATAACCTAGTTGGTGGAAAACCTGCCTTTGAAGTTAAAGGTTGTGGATTCGAATTCCGCTAGGGGCAAGTATTTAAGCGATGAATACGAATGTATGTACTCAAACCTATGTATGTGTACTTTATAGATGTATATACATATATACGTGTGTGGGTTTTTCAAAAACTGTCTACCCCTGTATTGGGAATTGCGTGAAGATATTTTCTTTCTTATATATATATATATATATATATATATATATATATATATATATATATATATATATATATATATATATATATATATATATATATATATATATATATATATATATATATATATATATATATATATATATATATATATATATATATATATATATATATATATATATATATATACATATATATATATATATATATATATATATATATATATATATATATATATATATATATTATATATATATATATGTAAGTACGAGCATCATTTGCCGTTGGTTCGACACTTACACGCCGTCAGGCTAACCACCAGTCCTGTAGTCGCAAAACGTCTTCGTTGAAAGTAGAGTCGAAGAGGCTGAGAGGCTGTATTAGAAATATTTGTGAAGATAATAATTGAATTTACTAAGAGGTTTTGTTATATTTACGCGAATATTACACATCTAAGTTTTTCGACATGCGAAACGTCGGGAAGTAAGAGTTTATAAAAAACTGAATAATATAAGCGATAAAATTCGAAAATATTTTTATTTTAGATACTTAGAAGTTTATATAAAATTTAAACTATTCATAGTAATCAAACCTGTTTGGTCGTGATAGCGTGAAAACGTACTTCATATATTGAGTCTGATACAGCAAATATTACATACATATATACATAACGGCCTGTTAAAGTCCACTACAGGACATAGGCCTCTCCCACAGGAGGGATTTGCCATAATCGCGTCACGCTTTGCAAGCGGATTGGCGATCGCCGTACCAGACCAGTCGCCCCTCAGACGCTCTTGCCCATCTTCAGTTTAATTATTTAGGTCTGATATTTTTAGAGATGGTAATCTCGCCGTCTATCGATTGCCATTACGATATTCAAGGTTGTTTCCCTTTGTCGCCTGTTACGACACTCACCGGAAAAGAATATATTAATGAATTCCTTGACGTATTGAGAAATAAAGAAGAAATTTTTGAGGGTCTCAACCTCAAAATCTTAATTTTCCACATACATGTTATCATTGTTATCATTTGACCCAAAGAAAGAAACAACGGTCACACGGACGCACAAGGGAGAAAGTGACACAGTTAAATTCTAAGATTAGAATATCTCTATTACCTCCAGCCTCCATTTGTAAATCCTTGCACTAGATCTAGGTTACAAACAATATACCTGTTCGGATATACGATAGGATATCTCGTTTCCGCGGTCACCACGTCAAGCAAGCAAATTGCATTGCAAAATCCTTATACAATTCGATTTTGTTTGACATTTAAGTAAAAATGAAGACCAATTAAAGATTAGTGATGAACAACTGAAAAATAATATCTATTATTATATCTTTACGCATTGTGTCTGGCGGGGTAACCAGAGAAAACAGACCGTCAAATATACATAATTTTCTCTAGTAGTCTCCCCTCTTCGAGCAATGTACTTACATGGTATTCGAAATTTAGTCGCAGCTTACCTCGACCCCTATTAATATTAAATTTTGCGCTTTGTAAATATTTTCTTCACCAATCGGTCTTCAATCATTAGCTCAACGTGTAGAAAATTGATCAGAAAAAGATTAAACTTTTAGATATAATCCTGCTATTAATCTACGAATTGACTATACTCTTTCTGTTTCGATGCCATAAGAGGCGACTAAGGAGAATATGTATAGTCTATATATAATTCTAACACCTTATTAACATTATAAACTACTATATGGTAACTAAAAAAAACTAACTTCATGCGCGAATATAACAAGTATCTAAACATTAACGTATAAAGAAAAAACACACATAAATAATGACGGTTGCTGTAGTAACGGTCGTTGTAATCTTACACCAATTACGAACTGACTTAAACCTGAAGAAAAATAAACGTTGGAACGTCTGTTACAAATAAACCGGTTCACTTGCTAAGGCCAATTGTGATGATACTACTAGCAAATGAAAGTTTACGATGTTGTTCGTTCACATATGAAAATGTTTTAAACTGTGGCCGTTAACTACAACACCTATAAAACCCTAAAAAAGGTAATAAAAACAATAAAATAGATTTGCGCACATGACGTGGCAAGGTGGCGTGCTGAAATATTTGAGTATTTATTATACATATCAAAACACACTTAGACTTAGATTAAGACGGAAAAATGATAATGATAATGATAATGATAATGATAATTTATTTGTTAAAACATGTGTAAAGAAAGCTGTTACATAATATTTAGGAGTAATGTCCAACATGTCTTTGCCTTGTGTGGCGTACAAATACTAATTATTTCAAAATTACAACGTACTGTTAGAATATCTTGTCTTACAAATTCATGTCAATAATTCATGTCATATCAATAGTTCATGTCAAGATAATTGAAAATAATTAATAAATGAATAATAAAGAATAAAAAAAATGTATTAGCATTTTTCTTTCATAATGTTGAGCTTGCCGGATTTTACAGACACCCGCAAATGGCTTTCCGTTTATAGATATTTATGTATCCATTAGTTAAATAAATAATAAATTAATATCTTCACGCAATGCCCAATTTGGTGTAGACAGAGTTCTAGTCTAGACAATTAAGTCCCTTTGACCCACCTTCCACCGAAGATATTTTAGGGACAACGTTACAGGTTCTGAGCCCGCCGCCGTCTTTATGTCTATATAATTTGAACAGAAGTTTTTGAAAATCCCATTGGTACGATCCTGCCGCCCGAGAGAGAGGTCTCTCGACTCGAATTTCCGACCACCTTACCTATGCGGGCTATGGTGACTCTTTCCATTCACTCATCCAAAAGTTGTATTTACAAAGGAAATAAAAAACACTAAAATGCGGTAAAAACCTTCATCACATAAAAAATACATTAAGGATTACTTAACCGATAAAAGACCGGTATATAACGTAGACCTCTCCCGCGAGGAGGACCTTTCTATTATCATTAAGCTTGGCAAGGGGGTAGGTGATCGCATTACCGGAAACCTCGCGTCCCAAACGGTATCCTGCCTATCACCGCTCTGCTTAATTCTGATTGCTTTTTTTGATAGTAATATATGAAGTTACAAAATTAAGACGTATGTCTTAAACCAAAATTTCAAAGTATGGATCGTTTAACATCTTCGATACATCATGGATTACAAATATTATGTTATAAGTAAATTTAAATAAAAATTTAAATATCTTCACGCAATTCTCAATACAGGGGTAGACAGAGGTCTAATCTAGACAATTAAGTCCCGTTGACCAACCTTCCACCGAAAATATTTTCGGGACATGTTAATAATTTAGGGAAATTAATGATTTGGTCACGATAGCCGAGTGGTTGGGTGATCGGAATTACAGTCAAGAGCCCCAAGTTAGATCCCAAACGCTCGTGCCAAGTGTTATATCGCTGGCTTAGATATAAAGGCTACGACAGGCTCACCACCAGTCACGTTGTCACAAAAAATTGCCTTCGGTGATAGTAAGGTCGAAAGGACTTTATTGTCTAGATCTCAATGCAGGGGTGCATTAAGAATGGCGGTAACATGTCATAATATAGAAAGTGAAAAAATAAATGACGGAGCTGACAATAAATGAAATATCTTAACGCAGGACTTAAAAAGTCTGAAAGTTTCACACTTTTAGACTTTTATTTATAATCTACATTTAGCAGTCGAGTTGTGATTTATTATAAAATAAAGCTTTAAAAACACTTTATTATTGGCGGCGTGATGTAACATCGGTCCGAAACAAATTGTAAGAAGAACATAAACATGAGACTCGGTGAATGAGCATCAGGCAGCGCGATGGACCACGACCGATTGGCAGCCACTCACTACCATTTCCGATTTGGCGCGGCGAATTTTACACTTTCCACTTTGCAGACGGTGCTAAAGATGTTTTTCTAAATAATTCATGTGTATTCAACTGCACCGAACTAATAGTGGGGATATTAATTACGTATAATTACTACTTTTTACGAGAAATAGAATTTGGAATACATTGATTTTGCAAGAGTTTATTGCATTTTATTGTATGACTCTAAATAATATAACTAAAAATAATAATAATACCACAAGCACCTGTAATATACATTTAATAATTTAAATCCGGTAATTAAAAACAAATTACATCCAAGAACCATCTCGATAACATCAGCTTTCAAACTAAAAAATCAGCATGAAATTCGTTTCACTCGTTTAAGAGCTACGATGCCACAAACGGACGCAAACACACAGAGTCGATAAATGAAACTACAGTACCGTAGAAATTTAACAAGTCAATAAAACAACTGCATCAATAAATATAAAAGTATTTGCAGCAACCGGGTGCAGTCAGGAAGTGGGTCAACGGTGCTCACGACTTCCGCGGAGTCGCTCTCCACTGAACGACGGCTAGCACTTGAGACTGTGCGAATTGAAGTTAAATCGATTTCTGTTGGGGAGTCCGCTTAGTGAATTATTTACTTTTGTAACTATGCTTCCTTAGTACTTTTAAATAACATCACACGGAGTAGCATTTATTGAAGACGGGAGAGAGGCCATGGTGATAGTGTAAAATAAAATAAATAAATAAATATAAATATCTTCACGCAATTCCCAATACAGGGGTAGACAGAGGTCTAGTCTAGACAATTAAGTCCCTTTGACCCACCTTCCACCGAAGATATTTTCGGGACAACGTGACAGGTGGTGAGCCCGTCGCCGCCTTTTATGACCATCGTGACTAGGTGATAGTGTGACGTACGAAAATGGACATCCTTCTCATTCGTACGCGTGGTTGCCAGAAATAAGACTCCTATTTGCTACACTGAGCAAACTGATTCATCTGACGGGGTACAGCCATGCGGATAATTTTACTGAAATAATGCACCGATGACCAGGGTGAAGTAAAAGCATCCTGCGTCTCATTCCATGAGTGTGCGAACCTTCTCTTTTCTCATTTCCCTGTCCTCTCTTAATCACTTCTTTTTTTTTCTTTTTCCTTATTTCTTAACAATCGACAACGCACCTACAACTACTTTTGAGTTGCACATGGACATTTTCTTCGATTATGATTTACCAACACGTAAACCGAATGCAACTTCTCCACCTGTTACCATAAAAAGTATAGTCGCCTAAATCACTATCAAGAACCTAATGGCGGTCCCGACGACATGAGAAATGAAAAAAAATGAAAATATAAAATATCTTCACGCAATTCCCAATACTTGGGTAGACAGAGGTCTAGTCTAGACAATAAAGTCCCTTTGACCAACCTTCCACCGAAGATATTTTTGGGGCAACGCGACAGGTGGTGAGCCAATGATATAATTCGTACACAAGGTTTTGAAAACCCATTCGTACGAGCCTACCACCTGGGGATCGAACTCGGGTCTCTTGACTCGAAATCCCGACGACCCAACCACTCGGCTATCGTGAATCTTATAAATGGAGCTGTTTAATTTACTTTTACAGACGGCCCACTGTTCGAATCAACGAGCGCGCCGAAGCGATAGCGAAAGTGTCGCGTTTGACCGCATATTGCGAACTACCGTCGGAGAAATTCAGTAGCGGAACCATAATAAAGGAAACGGACACATAACTAAACGACCGATGGTTGAATTTGTCGGAAACTTGATTGGTCTTTGTTATTTTCAAAACAGTAAACTTATTCTGAACGATAACAGCGTCACAAACGGAGCGGAGCGTAACACAAATCTAAACATAATACAAGGATTCCGAGACTGATGCGACCATTCCATCATACGAATGTCTGCTATCTGCTGAAATACGATTATTGTTGAGATATTTGTTATGTGACGTTTCCAATCAGCAGTAAAGCTAAAGTATTTTCCCAATAGAAGATTTTTCAGTAAATCCGTGTTATGGACTGAAAATGTAACTAGATTAAACTATTTAAACTACTTCGTATAAATGATTACAAAAATGCTACGATTTTTATTATTCGTTTACTACAATTTACAATCGAATTTTTACGTCATCAAATTCACTATTCAAGTCATGATAGCGGAGTGGTTGGACGATCGGTATTGGAGGCAAGATACCCGAGTTCAATCCCCAGGGCTTGTGCTAATGGGTTTTCTCAAAAAAAAAAACTTTGATTTATATCGTTGGCTTGGACATAAAGACGGCGAAGGAAACACCAGCCGTCACGTTATCCCAAAAATATCATCTGTGGAAGGTGGGTTGAAAGGACTTAATTGTCAAGATGTCTGTGTAATAACAATACGCTGTTCCCAATACCCCCGTGTATTGGGAACAGCGTAAAGATTTATTAAATCGCTATTGAACTTAATGCCCTACGAATATTAGAATAGTTTATTATTTCCTGTCGATCTTTTACATTATAGCCTGAATTTCAAGTATAATGTACTTAATTAGTAAAATGCAGTCTATAAATGTTCTTTTCCAACAAAAAGCCGTATCGAAACCTATCGTTATTTTTATTTATTTACTAGCTTTGCTGTAGCGCTGACTGTTAATAAAATTTGTATAAATAGTTATCTTTGGAGACGACAACGGAAACGTAGTATTTGGCAGACTACACCAGTTACCATCACAAAACATAAAATTAAATACATAGTAGTATATAAATATATATATATATATATATATATATATATATATATATATATATATATATATATATATATATATATATATATATATATATATATATATATATATATATATATATATATAGATATATATATATAAGCCAATTATAAAGTTAAAGAAGAAGATATGTAATTTATATGTACCTATATAAATGTCTTTTCACAACGTATAACATTTTTTTAATAATTTGCAATATCTACAAAATGTGCATAATAATGAACCATATAAATTAGTTATGGTGGATAACAATAAGAACAGATGCGAAAGTAAGTCGGTACATTAATGAAATATGCTCACATTCGCTGTAAATTCTATTATGCGCCTTTACTTATCAGTCCTATTAACATTTATATCTGAAAATAATGTATGTACATATGTATTATTCAAGTTAATAGTATTATCTATTTCATAGTGAGTAGAATTTGAGAATTTTAATACTGAAACACTAATTTAACACATTTGAAACCATTGTTTAATATAAAATATGAAAACAAACCCAACACGTAGACTGTTATTTTATGCAAAATGACCTTGATAAATAACTACATGTAAAGACAATTTTGCACAAATCCCATTAACAGTCAATGATCGAAATGGTTGACAAAAACCTGTACACTTACATGTAGAATATACTCGTATTTAAATAAGAAGCACCACCAGGCATACAAATTCCGTGCATTAACAAACCAGAGACCGTTTTAAAGTCAACTTTCGGTAGCTCCTGTATTCGTGAAAGCGATGCGAAGCTATCTATAGAATCGAAACGATTCGTCACAATAAATTTAATATCGATGTTTGCATCGGCAACATCACGCTTCACTGTCACTTGGTTATTGATGGCGCCTACTTAATATCTTATGACATTGCAATATTTTATTTTATTTATTTATCTTCACGCACAATCCCTGACGGGGTAGCCAGAGAGAACAGATCGCCAAGTGTCACAATCCCTACATACTTCTTTCGCTTCTTTCAGATTCATCATCTTCTTCATACATGTACGTCTAGGTATCCGAGTACTCTTGACCCTCCCCTCTTCGAGCAATTTGCTCACATGGTCTTCGAAAGTTAGTCTCGGTCTACCTCGACACCTTTTAATATTAACTTTCGCGCTATATATTTTCTTCACCATTCGGTCTTCACTCATTCGCTCAACGTGCCCAAACCATCGAAGCACGCCCTTATCCATTTTTGTTATAAGGTATTTAATCTTTCAAACCTGTTATATTGCGAATCTCTTCAAATACCAGAACCTTAGTTTTATTAGCAATCAAACGGAGACCATTAATTTCACATTCTTCTTTCATACACGTGACTAATGCCTGCAGTTCTGCCTCTGATGGTGCAATAAGCACTACATCATCAGCATCAAGCAGACAATTTACTTTTATGTCACCCAATTTCACACCCAAACAGCTATCTTTCAGCTTCTGTAAACAGCTGTCGAGATACAGTATGAACAGCCAGGAAGACATGACACAACCCTGTTTTACGCCCGTTTCGACGCTAAACATGGGTGACAGGTCATGCCCTACCCGCACACAGGCTTTACAGTCACAGTAAAGTGACTGCACAGCCCTTAGCAATCGACCATCCACACCATACCCCGGCAACAGTTCCCACATTTTCTTCCTTACAACCTTATCAAATGCTTTCTCAAGATCCACAAAAGCACAGAAAATCTTCTGGTTAGCAGCCAGAAGCTTTTCCGTGATCATGCGGAGAGAAAACATTTGATCCGTGCATCCTCTTCTAGGTCTAAATCCGCACTGTGCCTCCCATAGAAATCTTTCCGATTTATCTTGCATCCTACGTGTCAAAACCTTCGAGTAAACTTTACTTGTTAAACTGGTCAAGCTGATCGCCCGATAGCACCCGCAGTCATAATGTGAACCTTTACCTTTATGTAAAGGCACAATGACCGCGGATCGCCAATCATCCGGAACAGTCCCCGTTCGCCAGCACAAATTGCACAGCAGATGAAAGCTGTACCAGACGCGTGGCCCACCATACTTGACCATTTCAGCAGTAACTCTGTCTAACTAGACAGAGTTACTGCTGAAATGCAGCCTTACCACATTTCAAACTTCTAATCGCACATTCAATCTCTTTCATACTGATGACATCAGTGTCATCGAGGACCGAGTCTGGCGTAACAGTCACGGCGTCACCCCCGTCTCTCTATAAAATTCGCTCCATCGCTGCATGACGTCCGATTTTTCTGAGAGGACGTCATTGGTTCCCGAAAGCACTTTATTCATTCTTAAGGCTGTCGCACCACTCCGGGTCGTTCCAACCTCTTTCCAGAAGAGTTTGGAGTTCTCCTTGAAGTTGTGCGACAACCTTTCGTCCGCTTCCATTCTACTCCTTTCACGCACTTCCTCAATCAATGCTTTCGTGTGAACTTTCAGGAGCTTATATCTTTCTTTCCTCTTCTCTCTCATATCCTTATCATTACTAGAGGCCAAGTAGTCTAACCATGCTTTCTTCTTCTTATTTACAGCTTATTTCACTTCGTCATTCCACCATGCATCACCCTTTTTACTACTACCTCTTTTCACAGTTCCACAAACGTCTTTCGCTGCACTAACCATTCCATCTCTAAGGCTCTGCCATATTTCTTCCACACTTTCTTTCCTGACATCTATGCTCTCCAGCTTTTCGGCTACCCTTGCTTGATATTTATCCCTAGTGTCCGCTTCCTGAAGCTTCCAGCTTCGGATGCTACCGACCGACTATGGTTCTGGTAAATCTAGTAATCACTAGATAGTGATCCGTTCCCAGGTCAGCACCCCGGAACACTCGCGTATCCATCACCTATTTTCGCAGTCGGTCATCCACCAGGAATAAATCGATCATACTTCTCTCATTCTCTCTTGTTCTAGTATACATATGGATTTTCTTGTGACTAAACATAGTGTTTGTCACAAGAAGACCCTTTTCCTTGCATACAGCCAGTATAAGCTTGCCAGCATCGTTAACCCTTTTATCGCCAAACATTCCAAGCACCGACTCGTACCCTGGCCGAGCGGTACCAACCCATCCATTCAAATCACCACATACAACAATTCTTTCGTTTCCTCTAACCAAGTCTAGAACTTCTCTTACATTCTCCCAAAACTCCTCCAGCTCAGCTCTGGACGACGAAGCTACCGGCGCATAAACAGCCAAAAGGAATGCTTCGTCAGTCCCAATGTAAAGCGAACCCAGAGAAGTCTCGAGTTCACAACCTTATATTCAGTGATAACATCGACCAACCGAGACGACAGCAGCACCCCCACTCCCTGGCAGGCGCTCTCGCTCTCCGGGACTCCGGACCATAGAGCTAACGCACCGCCAGGGAGCTCTTCAGTACCGCTGCCCTTCCGCTTGGTCTCCGACAAACACACGACATCTAATTCTCTTTCTTTCATTATTTCAATCAACTCATTCGTCTTATCTCTCATGCCTCCTCTTACATTCCACGTGCCAACTCTGCACTCCGTCCTCCACCTTCCGCCGTGTCGGGCTGTGCGTGGCGGGTGGCGGTCCACCCAACCATTTTCATCATTCCACACCAACGGGGACGAACTGGTGTGCGTCGCCTTGGGGGGGGGGGGGACCTAACCCTCGTTGGCATCGGTGCGCAGCTGTGTAGAATTGCAGCCCTGAAAAGGGCTGGGAGGGGTCGCGACGTGCACGCTTCTACAATGACCCCCATTGCAATGATTTCTTCAATCTCGATTTAGATATTATAGTCACGATAGCCGAGAGGTTAGGTAATCGTAATTAGACTCATGGGACCCGAGTTCGATCCCCAAGTGGTAGGTGCCAATGGGTTTTGTCAAAGCAAAAGTGCAAAAAATAAAAGTGCAAAGCGATCGCCAATCAGCTTGTCGTACTGCGATCGCCAATCAGCTTGTCGAGCGTGGCGATTATAACAAACCCAGTGGGAGGGTTACTACTGCTGAACAAATGCTATGAAGGCATTCATATTATACAGTACCCATTCTATGGGTGGGCAGAAGAATTTACCCTTAAAAGTAGCGATATTTGCCGACAGGTAGCGGCCAAGCGAGCTGATTATTGCATGATCTCTTTATGGAAGAGGCCCATGTCCAGTAGTGCACTATCACAGTATGTCTCTATGTGGAGGAGTGACCGATCAACCAGCATGCCAGCATCGCTAACAAAATCGAACTGCATCATAATGTTTATACATTGATACACGATACATTGACACATTCAAGATCGCGCCGGTGTTACATAACAACCATGGTAATCAAACGTAACCATAAATTTTAGATTAACGACCGGAATTCCATAATTAACATAATATCTCGTAAAGTTTCACTTTCATCTCAAAATAACATTTAAACGCTTAACACTAATTTATTAGACTGTTTAATTCCATTTACATCTTTTAACAATCAACAATTATAAATAAAAACAAACAAAATTAATATCTTTCTCGGGTGATTTATTCTTTGATATAAACGAAAATAAATCAATTGCTTTTATGTTCATTTTCATTATTCATTCATATGAAACGAAATAATTGTTTTCGAATGGAGTAAATGTAAATCTTTTTTTTAGCAGTAAAATAAAATTCAACTCCTATGTCTCTTCTTTAGCATAGTCTATTCAATCGATTTGTCATCAAAATCGCTTCACAATCGACGTAACAACACGTAAAAAATAATCTTTTTTATAGAAAAGGGAGGCAAACGAGCAGGTGGCTCACGTGATGGTAAGTGATTACCACCGCCCATTAACACCCGCAATACCAGAGGCATAGCACATGCGTTGCCGGCCTAAGAGGTGTGTGGGCCTCCGGTTACCTGCACTCACCAGACGAAACGCAGAAGTTTGTTAGACTTCTACTTCACGCCGGTATTCTGTGAGGTCCTGGTACTTTCCCGGTCGAGCCGACCCATTCATGCAACAGCAAAAGCTGATGCGTGGCTCTACCACTGTTAGCCTTCCTAAATCAACAGCCAGATGACAATTGCATGTGTTGTTCAGTAAAGAAATTACTATTATTGCTGTTTTTTTTTATTTTCGAGCATTTCTCGAAAACATAGTTAGTCAGAGGTCTAGTAGACAACACAGAATTTTCGACCTTTATATATTTCATCGTAGCTTATTTGGATCAATGTGACAGATGGTGAGCCTGTCGCTGTCTCAGTGTAAAAGACACATGTAAAAGGTACGTGAACATTTTTTTAGATATCAATCAAGCTAGTAACTATGTGCAGTGAGTCAAAACGGATATTGCATATATTTCTTATAATTATTTATGTGTGTATATATGTATGTTAATGTAGTATGTAGTATTCATAATTATAATATTATTTATGTACTTTGTTATTATTCTACTAATTTCTTTATACTAATTTAAGCACCTAAAACATTTATTTCCAACGCCTCGGGTTGATTGGTAGAGAATACCGATAAGGCATTAAGTTCGCCCTTATTTTTAAGGTGATACAATGAAGTTTATATATAAATAAATAAATAAATAAATGACAATGATATAATATATACATACGTAGAGTAATATATTCTCACAGAGAAATATTTATATACCTCTCGAGTACAAACATTGATATTATGATGATATTGTACATATATATACCTTCAAAGGCAGATTACAAATTAGATAATCGGGTCCTCTCTACCAACTTACCAACTATTCGTATAACATTAAGTTTCAGAAATCGACATCTTGATAAATGCAGTGTATCCAGATAAGAATATATTAGCTTAATGTTAGTACTTCATTTGTACATAGCAGCGACAAAATAAGTTTTTTTTTAATTCTATGTCTCGGAAGAGTATATTTATCTAAAAGTTATTGATCTATCTTATCTATCTTACCGATACAATGTCGTCCTTCCGTAGCTATTGATTTCATAGGTTTCGTAATCGAAGCAAATTTTTATTAAGACGTTACGTAAAATGGAGAGTATATTCTGGTTGATGACGACATCAACCTCACAGTACAGGGTCCGAACGCTTTCACTCGGTCGACCGTTTGACAAAAACACTGCTAAATTCACTTTCACCGCGATAAGTTTAGTCTGAAGCGACAATTTAAGGCATAAATGATTTATGCGGCGCGAACTTGTCAATTGTAATTATTTATTAGTTCCTTGTAGCATGTTATCAAGAACAGTCTAGGTTATTAACGTAATAATATACTAGATAGATTTTATTATCTAATTTTATACGTTAACGATTATACGATTTTATACGTTTAATTATAAACCTTATACTTTGAACTACGCAGCTATTACCATTATATATATTTTTATCTTCCCGCACAATACACGGCGGTCAGAGGTCCAAACAATTTAGTCCTTTCGACGCACATTTCACCGGAGCTTATTAAGGACAACGTGACGTTAATTAGTAAAAAAAATCCATGTTTTTCTAAGATAGCTGACTGTCGGATATACGGCCCCAAAAAAAAAAAATTTCGCTGGAACTATGATGTAATTTTTAATCCTGATTTCTCAATCTGTTAATAATAATTCCCCAAACTAAATTTTTCTTAATACTAATATTTTAAAATAATAAACATTACTATTAAACTATAATTAAACAATAATAACATAAGTAAAACTTGGCTCTCTCGGGCTACCCCGTCATGGACTGTGCGTGAAGATAAAATAAACATAAGTATAGTTTTAGGAAGGAGGATTTGTCATTATCACTACTCTTAATTAAAAGGATTTGTCATTATCATTACTCTTAATTAATTACATTTGATAAGCTTATAATAAAGATCACATTATCGGCAAAGAAACCTCACATTCGCATTATTCGATCATGTTAAGAACAGCAACACGATGTTGCAAAGTTCCAATAGACTTGAGCGTCCTTCAAAGAATCGATACCTAAGAAGCAACTAAGAACCGTCTTAAGTAGGAACAAATAAAAAAGGTTTAAATAAGTAAAGGTCAAGAGAATTCCAAGAACGCAAACCGATCAATAAAAAAATTTGGTCCGATTGCTCAAAGTTCAAATTGGTACTGAAAGAGGAAAGAATTATTAGAGATACTATACAAAATATAAACATCTCACCAATTACGCTGATATTACGTTCGAGAGAAATCAGCTTTTTATGTAATCAAATATTAATTGGGTAGTCATTGAAATTCTTAACGAATCGTCAATGCAAAATTTAGCGATGGAAAACGCTCATTTACGAAAAATAAAAAAACAAATAACGAACCAATGAAATTTGAACACGGTAAAAAACTTTAAGAAATAAATAATCAACCCAAAATGTACAACTTTTTACTAAAATTACAGTTCGTATATTTTCGGAACTTTTTAAGATGCTGTAAGCTTATCTTATTATTATGAAAAATACGTAAAAGGTTTAACATACATATATAAAGGGTTTATGTCTTCTTATATTTGATTTAGGCGACCTCCGTGGACGAGAAGTAAACACGTTTAATGCATTTTCTCGGGTGTTTGTGGTATCTGCGTTGTTACTGGTTCCAGAATATTGTATTGTGGCTTAAGCTACTTACTTTGGAATCAGAGCAATATATGCTACCTCTATGTATTTGAAAAAATCTCCTCCAGACAAAACTTTATTACATAACAATCAAACATCAATTTGAAATAGGCCACAGATTTCGCATATTGGGGGTTTTTGTACACAATCACGTGGTCCGGTCAAAGTTTCTATTCAATACCAAAGTTTCACAGACTAGCTGACCCGCCTTGAATACAATTGTAGTGCGCATTGTAAAAGGAACGAGGGAGAGGACCGGATTCCCCACAGCCGGCGACAAATTACACGCTTCACGGGCAACATTGTTTCCATTTGCATCTAGCCATCTGTAGAAAGTGCAGAGAAGCTATTCTTTTAGCTATTTCATTTATTTTATTTATTTATTTGTCTTTGTCCCTAAAACTAAAACTTTATACTAAGAAATAACAATATCAAAAGATTTTTTTAAACTTGAAGAGAAATAGAAGTAAGTAAGTTATTCTTCTTAAAATGAAATTGATGCTGTTATTTTGTTATATCTTTGAAGTTGTTATATCAATTATTTTTAGAGTAATACTAGGAAGTATAATAACGAATAGGAATTCAAGTAACCAATGTAAAAAAACAGATTGCAATATGTAAATAAATCTTACAACTAATTATTGGTTAAATAGTGAAAGTAGCTTCCTGGATACCTTACCAAGGTATCTAGAACTTACTAACTTACCTAGAAACTTTACAAGATGTGCGCTATCATTTTGTTATTTGTTACCAAATTTAGGTGACTATGAAGATTGCTTAGACATTTAACAGATATGTATAAGGTGAAAAATTGAGGCTGACAAAGTCCCAATAAGTAATTATTGGGGGTCGGCTCACTATTAGATTAAGTACAGCATCAGCTGTATATCATATCTATATAGTACATCATACTTTCGAAAAATAATCATATTATAATTTTGTTTACTTTCTAACCATATTGATTATAACTTTGACATTTCGTTAAAGATATCAACGCGAGGGAAGCCGCGGGTAAAGACTAGTAAATAATAAATGATACAACACACAGATTGAGCTCACTCGTCCAGGTGTCATCTGAGGACTTGAGGTCTTCGTACTCAATTAGTAAAGGGCTGGAGGTACATTTATAACATGTGATTGTAATATCGCTGCAGACTGTAGCTCGTCTAAGCTAAAGTAGTAGACGTTAATCCGTCAATCCAATATATTAAATGTAACAACATTAGTATTTGTTGAAAGCAGCTTTAAATGCTTCACTGCACTGAGAAGTAGCTAAATATATACAAGTGAAAGCAAAGGCTATAATAATAAGAAATATAGAACACTTTATTCTGTACTTAAAATATTCAATAACCTGTTAAACAGGACGCTTATTATAAATAATTTATATATAGCTATTTCGAAAGCTTCAGTAAGGATTTATAATATTTTTTTGTTTTTAGGAAATGTTTTACTTTTTACGGAGTATCTAGATAAATCCAGGGTGTAATCACAGATTAAATCCACAGAAGATTTATACACCACAGAAGTATTAAAAATTTATTATAGCGCCATTTGTTTCTCACCGAGCGAAGCCAGCTCACCTACTTAATAATAAGTAATTTTTTATTATACATGATGCATTAAACGAAATCACTTGCCAAATCATAGTACTTTTATCCTTGACTTTATAAGCTATGTTAAGTACAGCAAAAGAAAGAAGATCGGTCTTTTCGCGTAAGAAGAATTTGCCATAATCACCATCTTGAGCGAGCTGATTGATGATCGCGGAACCAGGCTCGGAATCAAACCAATCCGGCTTGACCGGGGAAGTACCACGACCTCACAGAATACCGGAGTGAAGTAGAAGTTTAACAAACTTCTGCGTTTCGTCTGGTGAGTGCAGGTAACCGGAAGCCCATAAGATTGGCGAGAGACTGGTTCGTCTTCCTACAGGAACTCGTGCGTTCTGGTCCCTCGCCAAGGCTGTCCAAGGGAATTTCAGTCAGCCATCATTACCATCTCTGCACAGGGAGGACAACTCGCTGGCTCATGACGCAAAAGAGAAAGCCGATCTTCTAGGTTCTCTTTTTGCGTCCAACTCGACTCTCGATGACAGGGGGAACTCACGGTCGACCATCCCGTGCAGTGAGTGCTCTATGCCGGATATCCGGTTCTTTCAGAGCTCAGTGCGAAAAGCACTCCTCCCCCTGGACATCCAGAAGTCGAGTGGGCCCGATGGTAGTCCCCCCTATTGTGCTAAGGATGTGTGCTCCAGAGATGGCACCGGTTCTAATGCGTCTTTTTCGGTACTCCTACTCTGAAGGCGTCGTCCCGATGACATGGATGACTTTGGTGCACCCGATCCCTGAGAAAGGCAACCGCTCAGATCCGGGCAACTACAGACCGATCGCTATCACCTACTTGTTCTCCAAAATAATGAAGTCCATTATAAACTGCCAGTTCTTGAGGGACTTGGAGGAGCACCAGTTGATTAGTGACCGCCAGTACGGCTTCCGTCGGGGTCGCTCGGCTGGTGATCTTCTTGTGTACCTCACTCATCGATGGGCGGAGGCGGTAGAGAGCAAGGTGGAGGCCCTGGTAGTTAGCTTGGATATAACAAAAGCCTTTGATCGGGTGTGGCACAAAGCGCTTCTCTCGAAGCTTCCATCATATGGGCTTCCCAAGAAATTTTGCAATTGCGTCACTGGTTTTCTCACAGACCGGAGCATCAAGGTCGTAGTTGGCGGTGCATGCTCGGACTCCAAGTCTGTGAACGCTGGTGTCCCACTAGACTGTGTGCTATCGCCAACCCTGTTTCTTCTGCATATCAATGATTTGTTACAAATTAGTAATATTCATTGCTATGCAGACGACAGTACTAGTGATGACCTATACATCGTCCGTGCCAATATTTCTCGGGAACACGTCGACGAGTACTGGAACAAACTTGTGTCTGAAATCGAGATTTTGTTAGACAAAGTCTCGGATTGGGGCCGACTAAATTTAGTCCAGTTCAACCCTAAAAAGACACAAGTTTGCGCGTTTACCACTAAAAGAAACCCTTCGTCGTGTCACCTCATTTTGAGAGCACTCTCCTAGTTGCCTCAGCCAGCATCGGAATCCTTGGCGTCGACATATCGAGCGACGTTCAGTTTCGTGGTCACTTGGAATGGAAGGCCAGATTGGCCTCTAAGAAGCTTGGCGTGCTCAGTAGAGCACGACAGTACTTCATGCCGGCCCACCGCCTACAACTTTATAAGGCGCAGGTTCGGCCGCACATGGAGTACTGTTCGCATCTCTGGGCGGGAGCACCCCAGTGTCAGATCCTTCCATTTGACCGTATCAAACGAAGAGCGGCTCGAATCGTCGACGACCATGTTCTATCTGATAGGCTAGATGGCAGGTTTTTACCTGTCATGTCATTTAAACTGAATTTTCAAAGATGTTTATTGTCTAATTAAAATAATATTTATATCAGCTTACAATCCCGATATGAAGGATTCAAACATACTAATTAATTGATAAAATTATACAAAAATCTTTCTCACTTAACACAATCATTTTTAACAATTAAGGTTTATAATAAACAGATGTAAACTTTATGTTAGAAGTGATTGTGTCAAGTGAGAAAGATTTTTGTATAAACTTATCAATTAATTAGTATTACTCAGAAGTATTAATTAGTATTACATAGACATGACATTATGACAAATGTTACACTGTGTTAGAAGAAACGTGGAAGTAAAACGGCATGTCTGGAACAAAAGAAGACGAACACGCGACACTTCAATTAGGGTGAGGTAATTATAGCACAAAACAAATAATAATATTATTTTTTTAATTTAATTTATATTCAGAAAAAAAAACAAATTACAAATGAAAACAACAATACACTGTACTATAAAAGCAAGTGGTTTTTTTTTGTACAATGGAGTTCGTCCATACAGATAACATTATTTAGCAGTTTACTTATTATAAACCAGATAGTTTACATTAATAATTACGAACATGATATAGGAATTTTTAGTGAGGGTAGATTAGGTGCGAATGTTTTTGTCGTTATAACAATGACGAGCACATAAAAAAAAGAAAAAGAAACAAATGCGTTCGAGTGTCCTAAGGTGTGTCAACATTATTATCAATTATTTCATATAATTATCATGTAGCAAAGCTAAGTAGTATTTAGTTAATTTAGATTTGATTTTGTTTGGGTTTATTTCGTAACGTAATGCGGGTGGTAATTCGTTTATTAATTTTGGATTCATAAATTCGAGTGTGCGTTTTCCATAGTTATTCTTATTATATACAGGCACATATAATTTTTTATTAGAGATAGCGCGAGTACCTTTGCTATGTGATATTAGAGTTTGCAGGTCTTTGTTAAAAAACTGTTCTTTTAAGAGCACATATTTGATTTTGTCATGGATTGGGATTATTTTACAATACGCGAACAACATATGGTAGTTATTTTTATATTTACTTTTTACTTTAGGAGGGACGATTATCTTTAGAAACCTTAATTGAAGTTGAAAAATTTTGTCTATGTATGTTTTGAATGTGAATCCATAGCTACTCAAACCGTACGAAGTTATTGATTCAACTAAAGCTTTATATAATAATAATTTAATTGGAAGGTCAATTTTGTTTTTAATTAGTACAAATTTTGTCAGAATTGATTTTAGCCGGTCACAGACGTTACTTATATGCTTTTTCCAATTTAGTCGGCTATCAATTATGAGACCTAGGTACCTATGGTTGTCCGTATAAACTATTGACGGACAATAGCACATAGATTTTATTTGACATGAATGTAAGCATGAGTGTGAGTGTGCTATGCGATTAGGCACTGTTTTAGCACGGTTATGAGAAGAGCTGATATACATTATTTTAGTTTTTTTATCGTTTAAAACTAAACCAACATCGTGAGACCACTTAATAAGAGATGTAAAGAGAATAAAGAGATACCTAATAGTGTTAAAAACATTTTTTTTACTTCTTACTTTGGTATGCTATTATAGCACTACTATAAAACAACTTTATCTCAGCCAATAATGTGACTTCACCGAAATCTGCTTCTATTAAGCAGTTTGACCGTTTGACATTTCTTTTCCAAGTAATTTCAATTAAATATTAATATAATAGATAAAATCTCTTTCAGAAGTTTTTAGTATTGTACTATTGAAATGTTTCAAATAAATAAAGAAAATTATATTATTTTACAGAATTATAAACAAGGATTGTATGAGCCCGTGATATCAAAAAGTATAAAATTCTGTGTCTCCTTCGATCAAAATTTCCCCTACTTAGGAACACCCTCGACGTTTAAGTGATGACTCAAAATGCACGCAAGCGTGCACTGCGTGCTGAGGAAATCGGCGAAGTGACTCATCGAATACACACTTCCTTCGATTAGGGCTGTATCAACTAGAAACGACGGTTGACTAAGTGCAAAAGATGTGATTCAGAATTGTAATTTAGAATTAAAAGAAGTGTTTCTACGAGAAATTATCCCACTCGATAAATAACATTATTAAATGTTTCTTGAAATAGAAATAATTTTACAATATAATACTTAACATTTTCTTCTATTTAAAATATACAACAAATTCAAATACAAAAGATAGTAATAATCTTAGGTCTAATAATGTACTTTTTTCATAAATTTTTATTGTAAATAATGTATATCTTTTTTCCTAAAAGTCTCATTGTTCCTTGTTGCAAGTAACGATATGGTCGGAATTTCGAGTCGAGAGACCCTAGTTCAATCCCCAAGTGGCAGGCTCGTACCAATGGATTGTTCAAAAAACTTATGTACGAATTATATATTTGGCTTGGACATAAAGACGCCGACGGGCTCGCCACTTGTCACGTTGTCCCGAAGATATCTTCTGTGGAAGGTGGGTCGAAGGGACTTAATTGTCTAGACTAGACCTCTGTCTACCCCTGTATTGGGAATTGCGTCTCCTTGTTGAACAAGGCGTATGCAGTTAATTTTTACTCTTAAATCGGTCATCAATGATATATTGTTAACTGCAAGGCTCACCAGGAGCAGGTGAGCTAGATATTTGAAAAACCAGATGATTTTATTTTCCCTATAAGCCTATTTGTATTTGCCCATTGAACACATACGCATAGTTGAACAGAAATTAACAAAAGGTTACGACCCTCGACGCAACGAACTCGCATGAAGCGAACGACCTTACATCACCCCAAATGTAGTTGACAGTATAACAAAATAGTCGCGAGGCATTGCACTACCACCGGTCAATGACCGTTGAGCAAAAAGTGGTTCGATTTCACACCTATTGCAAGTAACGGTTGGAGCGAAATTGCTCTTCTAATTCGACGGTCCACTTTACAGCTGGAGACTGAATTGTTTCTTGTTCCTCGACAGCATACGGCCGGGAGAAAGCTTTCTTAGTCAAAAGTAGCAGTAGCTTAAAAAAGACATCCGTAGACGAGTGGAGTACGGCGACGGTTTACGGAATGTTTTATGCAGATAGAGAGAGGCTATAGGTATTTGGAGCTTTTGAGTTTCGTCTGGTGAGTGAGCTTACCGGAGGCTACCACCTCTTTTCCTATCCCCATTCCTTCTTCAAAAGTAAGCAATGCATCTGCAGCCGTTAAAGTGCTGTGAGGGTACACGGTCAATTACTCCCCGTGAAATGAATGCTCCTCAATATATAAATACAAACATAGACAGGGAAAGCATCACATAGATTGATCTGATCCCATAGTAAAGCACTTCTGTCATGGAATCGGTAACAACGAAGGTACCACATACACCCAGAGCCGAGACAATACAGAAGAAGTGGTTGTTCGAACCCGTCCGCGAATCGAACCCGTCCATCAGTGGTAGAGCATGCATCAGCTTTTTGTTTCAGCTCATCAGCTGTTTGCCACGCATCAGTTGTTGCATGAATGGGCCGGCTCGACCGGGGACCATCGAGTACCACGACCTCACAGAATACCGGCGTGAAGTAGAAGTCTAACAAAATTCTGCGTTTCGCCTGGTGAGTGCAGGTAACCGGGAGCCCCAACACCTCAATTCTTTGGGGACTCTAAGGTCGGCAACGCATCTGCTATGCCTCTGGTATTGCGGGTGTTCATGGGCGGCGGTAATCACTTACCATCACCTGAGCCACCTGCTCGTTTGCCTGCCTTTTCTATAAAAAAAAAACAGTACTGGGCTCGACTCCCGGACAGGTTCGGAGCTGGCGACATCATTGACACCATTTATCATTAATACGCCTCTCGTCCACGTAGGTCATTTGCCAAATTCTCCTACAAAAAATGATAAGTTATTTAGCAAATGTTTAGCAAAATCCTTATTCAACCTAGATAGTCAAGTGTCGCAACGCAGACAGCGAGCAATAAATTCCCCCCCCCGAAAAGGCGACCCGACCGACGATTTCTACTTTCGATACGCCAAAGCGTCTGTCGGCCGGAACAAATGCGCTCCCACTGGGTCACCGCCGAAATCTCCTTACACTTCCTTTTCGAAACCTCTTAACATAAATTAAAGATTTTATGAGAGACCGGTTCGTGTGTCGTGCGAATTGTTATTGTTTGAATAATGCAATCGGGTCAAGGCTGGAAGTTTTTTAAGACCGCGGCCTTTAATTTATTACTTGGCCGTGAATCATACGCAGACGAATTGCCTCGAAACAGTTCGTATACTAATTAATCGATTCATTACCCTTCAATATTCAATAAAAATAATAATACATCGTGTTTGTCACATAAATTCATGTGAATATCTATATTCGGTATCGTTTTTCTAAAATCGTATAAGTAAGATTCAGACTCAAGTGAATAAGGTTTCAGTGCTACTTACTTAGGCCAGTAAATGACGCAGGGAATAGGCTTCACCCGCAAGGAGGATTTGCCAAACGGCCATGGTTCGCAAGCGCTACTGCTCGTCACAGGCCAGGCAAATTTTAGAATTTTTAAAGATGGTTATTCTACTATCTGCCGGTGCTTTTTGACATTTTCCTTTCGTCGTCTCGGGGAAAAAGAGGCGTGGTGAATTCTAACGCCGACGGCGGGTTCCACCAGGAAATAAATAAAATTGTATGTATTTAATGTAAAAATTATAAACATTATTATTTAATTAAAAGTAACAGGTCTGGACTTGTTCAACCTTTCTGTATTACAAACATACCATAGTAACATACCATAACTTATATAAGTATATTTCGGAATTACTAAATATACATGCCAAGCTGAGTTAAATATACATGATAGATTAAAAATAAACATTTAAAAAAAATGGTACAGGCTATTTATTATCATTACGCTGCGATCCCTTGGATCTAAGAAAAATCTTTTAAATAAAAAGTCAAAGCCAGAGAAAGCAACAATAGTAATTCATAAAATGGATACGATACTCTATTTTATAGAAAATATAATGAATTCTAATCTTAAAAGGACTTTTCTAATATGGAATGAATGAGGGCATCCATACTGATGTTATAAATGCGAAACTCATCTGTCTGTCTGATACGCTTCCACGGTTGTTTCGATGAAGCTTAGTATGTAGACATAGAAATAATTTAATCTCATAAAAAAAATATTTCACACTTCACGTGGATGATGTTGTGGTCAATATCTAGCTTAGGATTAAAAGGTAAAACTATTTAAATATACAATGCAATATACATATTTAATAATTATAATAAATGTGATCGCAATTCGAGTCAAGAGATCCTTAGTTGGATCTGGGGATTTTGAGCTTGTATCAATATGGTTTTTTCGTAACTTTGGACGATTTATGTCGTTGGCTTGGACATAAAGACTACGACAGGCTTTCACCGCCTGTAAGGTTGTCGCAAAAAATGTCCTTGGTGAAGGTGGGTCAAAAGGGCTTAATAGTTTCTACACGTTTGTCTACCCCCTGTAAAAATCGTGGAAATTATCTAATTTAAAAGTCTAAATATTCCACGAACCTAAAGTTCCATGAGATTAATGCAATACAATGCTTTCGACGTCGACTTTTTTCTTAAAACGTTGAATAATCAATCAGTCATCCATTGTCCCAAATAAGGGACAGAAAAAACTGTGTCGAAAAAGCAGTATCTCTTAAATTGACTTCAAAAATGAAGAGGTTATCGATTCGACAATATTTTTTGTAAATTTGTTACTCAAACATTCGAAATCCAATTTCCCTAATTAAATCATGTTTATTTTTTGTTGCTCATTCCTTTCCTTATGTCCAATTCTTATTCACAAATATGGAAGGTTTATATTATAATTTACTTTAGGTAGAGTACTTAAGGTTTAAAGATATTTTACTTTATATAAGGTTATATCTCCAGAGTTACATCTGTATAGTTTGCAATATCTTTGTAGTTTGGATGCAGATGTGGTTTTTATAGGAATAATTCTGATTTCAAAATAAGTGCTAGCGATTTCAGTACAAACCCGAGAAATCATTTACAATATTTCTCCACGCCTCGGGTCGACTGGCAGAGAATGCCTAAAGCTTAAGGCATTAAGTCCGCCCTTTATATAACTTTCTTCGTAAGGTTTGCAATAAAGTGTAAATAAATAAATAAATAAATAAAAAATCATTATACAAAATACAGAAACAAAATTATATTAATATTTACAATACTTGTTATCTAAAAATTACATCGTAGAGATTGACTCCTCGTGGTATGGTACCAAAACCGCCGACTACGACCAGTCACGGATACAAAATTATAATTTTGTATCCGTGACCGACACCACCGTGATTAACACCAACATTTTTTCATATTGTACTGATTTTTTTATGTCACGATAGCCGTCAGATAGATGTGGTTGGGTGGTCGGGATTTCGGATTCCGGATTCAGGCAGGGGCCTGGGGATCGAACTGGCAGGCTCGTACCAATGGGGTTTTCAAAAACTTATGTACGAATTATATCGGTGGGTTGGACGTAAAGACGGCGACGGGCTCACCACCTGTCACGTTGTCCCGAAAATATCTTCGGTGGAAGGTGGGTCGAAGGGACTTAATTGTCTAGACTAGACCTCTGTCTACCCCTGTATTGGGAATTGCGAGAAGATATTTTTTATGTTTTTTTAATAAGTAACTCAGTATTTTCAATAAAAATTTGAAAACTGCGCTTATTTATTTGACAGTAAAAACATTTTGAAAGTAATGAGTATACTTAGGCATTGTTTATGATCCTAGTATTATTAATAGGCATTATTTACCGAGATCTTTGCGGTTTACCACAAGGAATATTATTCACATGCATTGGTTTCATGATGCAAGGATATGATAAACAATGACTACGCTAAGAAATCACTAGTGGCCAAATAGATTGCTGTTTGAAGCCGGACAATGCAATTTATTTATTTAGACTTTATTACGTTCATCTTTAAAAATATTATATAGAGCAATTTGACAAGGTTTTTTACTTGCACGCAGAGCCGCGCACTAATAGCGTTGAATAGAAAATTATAGTGTAGGTTATTGTTATTTTATGCATAAAAGCTCGAACCAATGGGTTTTTCAAAACACTTATGTACGAACTATATCGCTGGCTTGGACATAAAGACGGCGACCGGCTCACCACTTGTCACGTTGTCCCGAAAATATATTTGGTGGAAGGCGGGACGAAGGGACTTAATTGTCTAGACTAGACCTCTGTCTACCCCAGTATTGGGAATTGCATGAAGATATTTTTTATCTAATTTCTAGAAAGTAGTTGTATAGTTATGTTAAGATGTTTGAGTGTCCAAAAGTTTTTTTTTCTCACTCGACTAACCATTGTATTCACTGCTTATTTGTGGAAGTAATTGTTATTTTATTAATCACTACCCACAATTCCTGTCGGGATAGCCAGAGAGAACAGTTAAGGAACAAAATAATGCTACAACGTGGCCAGATAACATTTTAAAATTTCGACTAAGTCGTACATATCGTTTTCGCGTGAAAGGAACATAATATAATCGATATAATAATCTTCTTCTTCTTCCTTTGTTATATGGCCTCTCTTCATATAGTAATACGTAAAGATAAAAGATTTTTACTCAGATACCCACGGCTTGAGTTGTTCTTTTTATGAGAATTTATTTATTTTATACTTTTCTATATGATAAGCCCCATATACAACCTGTTTAGTGTGTCTAGTCACAAGTCCTAATATGACTCAATAGTAGAATTCTAACTTCTTTTGTTTGTATAATCGTTAAAGAATAGATTAAGTAAGTTTTTCTTTTTTTGTTTATCTTTTCAATCAACCTTTCACCGAGATCATGTTTGGGGCGACGTGACGAGTGCTGAGCCTGTAGCCATCTTTATGTGGAGCCAATGATATAAATCGTATATATGTTTTTGAAAAAAACCCGAGGTACGAGCCTTGGGGATTGAACTCGGGTCTCTTGATTCTAATTCCGATAACCTAACTCCTTGCGATCTTGACTTTTAAATACAAATACAAATAGCGAATCAATAACATAGATCAATATAAAATAAAATTTTATAAAATGTAATAAACTAATAAAAGAATAAAAGCCAACAATAAAATAATAAAAGTCAATGTTGCAATCAATTATTAATTATTCGGATAGGGTTCTTAGACTCCTGGACGAGGCACCTCTCAGACGGCTTTTGTACACAAGTTAGTTCCTTACAACGAGATGTAGGTCACTTAATTAAATATTAAACTTAATGAACTGTTGATACAATAAATGGTTATATTATTTTACTTAGTTAAATTAGTAATACTCTCTCCACAAAACAATATATACAAAAGATACGATATTAAAATAATTTGTGACCTACTACATGGTCTGTGGGTGAGCTGTGAGCTCTAATTCCATAACACAAGTTTTAGTTTAGTTTCTTACTTCGGGTATACTATGTATTTATTTCTTACGTTACAGTGTATTCACATACATTTGTTATCTATTTATTATTTAACGCGGCCTCAATTAGCAGCTACTGCTTAGCAGTTGATAGACATAAAATTCTTACCTAATTGCAAAAGCCATTGCCTTAGTTATCCACTATAATAACCATAATTAAGGGTGCACAAAAACTCGTGCCATCGCGACTGTGCTAACAAAATGTCGCCATGTATTTCCTATTAGGTTAAGGTAAATGGAATAAGAGCAATACCTTCAGAGATGTGTCGCATAATATAAGCGTAAGAGTTTACCGACTTTTTTACGTGGTTGTCGTATGAGGCGAGTAGGAAAAAGTGGGATTTCCACGTGGAAAAATACTAAAATAAAATCAAGTAACCGGGGCCGTGCGAAAGATGTCAAACCTCCTCTCAATCAACTTGCGAAGTGTAGATTAAGGCAAATCCTCCTAACAGCAGCAATGTACTCGTATTTTTCAATTCAACTGACTATCGCAACCTTCTTTTCCTCTCTCCTTCCTAGGAGATAGTGCAATATGATTAGTACAATATAAAAAGATAATATCAATTACCATTTATTGCACCACCTACCATGTACGTGT
The DNA here is from genome assembly GCA_029286605.1 of Sericinus montela. Taxonomy (NCBI): domain Eukaryota; kingdom Metazoa; phylum Arthropoda; class Insecta; order Lepidoptera; family Papilionidae; genus Sericinus; species Sericinus montela. The sequence continues at coordinate 1,086,489 of JAGSMR010000055.1, read as the reverse complement.
AAAGTTTTTTTACGGCTCTTGTTGCCCGGAAGAGATCTCTATGCAGCGATAAGAGCGCCAAATTGTACTGGTCTTTTAATTTTCTTTTGTTTCCTCAATTTTGCTTTTGTGGTACAATCAAGTATGTTCATTGATTCATATGAAATAACAAAACAGAAAGAATAGAAATAACAGGAAAGCCGGACGAATGATCACAGTAACAACGCGTGGACATCGGTCTTACGTGGCACAGTCCTACGCCCGTCTATATCCCGTGCATGGTTTAAACATCGCTCCGTTTTCTTGGAAGAACCGCTCATTTGTTATTCCGAGAGTGGAGCGTTTGATGTGGAGGAGCGCTCAGCGGCCGCCCATCTGTCGATCACTTGCTAACGTCTGTATACATTAATTTACCGATGTATTACCGAATGTTCAATAGGTTTACGAAATCAGTGGGAACACGTAATGTATTTCGATTGGGTTATATTTAATCTCCATTATGTCGGAGAGCTCGAAAAGTGTTATTTTATTATCGAAGTCTTACCAGTCCTAATAATAGTTAAAATAATTTCTACAAATTTTATTTTAAAACATTTCGTATCATCATCACATAATAAGACTGATTGTCAGCAGCGTAGTAAGCAAGTACATAATATTGAGCGTAATGTCTGAAGGTACAAATATATACATTTAAGGGTGATGCTTTAAAATTAACAAGAGAATATGATAATACACAAGTATAAACATACATTCATACGCATATTAATATATATTAATATGTATACCCAAACAAACGAAAAATACTTATGATACGGTATACGTATGTTTATGTAAATACTTTTGTATTTGCTACATTGTTTACTCTCTTTAATCAACTCTTTTTTATTAGATTACTCTCTTTAATCAACTGCACTGCTTCTACATTTTATTTCCATTTAGCCTGATGGTTGACTGTTCGAAAGTGCCGTTTGGCATTAAGTACGCCACATAAATATAGAATATAATGTATAATTATATACAATGTTATTATGTACAAAGAATTATCTTTGTGCATTAAAGCTTGAATAAGTAAATTCATAACACATCATAAATTACAAAAAGCTATATATTATTATAGTTAAATAAATAAATATCTTCACGTCATTCTCAATACAAGGGTAACCAGGGGTCTAGACAATTAAGTTCTTTCGACTCACCTTCCACCGAAGACATTTTTTAGGACTACGTGACAGGTGGTGAACCCGTCGCCATCTTTATGTCCAAGCCAACAATATAATTCGTATTTAGGTTTTGAAAAAAAATGTAAGTCAAAGACGGCGACGGGCTCACCACCTGTCACGTTATCCCGAAAAATATCTTCGGCGGAAGGTGGATCGAAGGGACTTAATTGTCTAGACTAGACCTCTGTCTACCCCTGTATTGAGAATTGCGTGAAGATATATTAAGAGTCAGCAACCCGGGGGATCGAACTCATGTTTCTTGACTCAATATCCGAACATCCAACCACTCGACTATCTTTTCCTTTAAAAACTAAATTGACATAAATATACATAAACAGTATTCGATAGAATCAATTTCTATCTTTTGGCTTCCCAGAACTCTGACGTTCCAGGTTCGCCTGAAACTGTGTAGTCATTGCGTATTCAAGTGCATACATAACTTATACATATTCCCTAATGAACGAACAACCCGGAAATGGCGGCTAGTCAAACAAAATAAATAAATAAGACACGGCCAGACGGAAGACCCCGGCAGAGGATTTATTTACAATTATTATCGTTGTTTTATTCAAATAAAATTAACAATATTAAACCAAATATGCTAATACAATAAAACTGTGTTATATTTGTCATATATAAATATGTGTTATATTTGTCATAAAGCTGTTTAGTTCATCACAAGGTCGAACAAATTCGCACGGGATACCATATTCAGAAGATCGAAAAAATTGCGTGCAAGCCACGCAGAGTCTTAAATTCTACAAGTTAAACAGTTGGTTAGAGAATTGATCTAAGAGACTCAAATTCTATTTTATATATGGAGATCGCATCTACATTTTCTTCTAAACTTATACACCATTTCTGCCACTTTTTTCCTGTTATTCCTAATATTCTACAAACTGTAACTTAACTGTTAAATCATAACACGCCGAATTTTACTACATTTAGTGGTTTACTCGGTCTGGCTATCGCGTCACGAATGATGCGTGAAGATGTGTAATTATGAGATTTGTTTCAATCGATTGGTTTATGAAAAGACCTTGGGAATTGCGTGAAGATATTTATTTATTTATACAGGTAGGAGCCAGTTCATAAAATAGGCAACGTATTCTATAATAGCGTAATGAAGGTATATCTTGGTAAACAATCCGCGCATGGGCTGCATAACATCCGCTCGCGTCTGTACTACATGGAGAAATTTATCCGCAGAAATTGTAATAGTTATTGCGGTTTGTATTAGTTAAGCGGTATTGTGTAATGTTACGTGCAGTGTTTAGCAAAATTATCAATATATAATTATTAAAATTATATTATTACGAGACGTGTTTTACGTGAATGACATATTTTACGAGCACATTTTGGTATTAATTTTGTTAATAAAGTATAATAGTTAATACACATTTTGGTATTAATTTACCAAAGTATAATAAGTAAAAATAACATGTTATTTTTAACATGTTAAAAATATTGTTATAGCTGTCAACATTCAAATGTTTATGAGGTTAGAAGTTTGAATGTTTGTTACTTGATCACGTAAAAAAACAATTTAATGGATTTGAATTGATTTGGCACACAGACAGTTTATAAACTGGATTATCATAAGATACTGTTTATACAGGAAAAAGCACGGTTCCCATTGGGGACAACAGAAGTGAGACTTTTCTTCAAGTAAACTATTTTACTTTATGCATATCGTAACTGAATCTAGAGTTATGATAAAAAAGCGAGATATTTGAATGAAAAAAAATCTCTAAATGTTACTCAGAATTCCATAATAAATACGAATCATGACTATACTATGCCATACAAACAGTATGCGCCAAGTATTTGGTAGGCGTATGTCTAAAACGCAAAAAGCTTTTTTCCCTTTAGAAATTCTGCAGTGTCAAAACCAAAGTTTACATGGTTCAGTAATGTCGTAAAAGGCGACTAAGGGGATGGCAGGATAGTCATTTCGAATAATTGAGCGGACTGGTGACGGCCGTATAAGCTGCGAGATATCTGGTATAGAAACGGGCTAAGCCTATGTTCTGCAGTGAAAAAACATGCCGTTAAGTGAGGAATAAATTCACAATCTAGGTTTAGGTTTAAAGATAATTTATTACTCATAAAGAACATAGATTCACTTACAATGAGATTACAGAAATTTATAATATGATATGGTTTAACTAGCTGGATTCGAACAGATGCTTAATAAATATCTTTGGATATATACATTTTAAGTTTCTCTTTGAAAACATTGATAGACACACAATCCTTAATCTCATTAGGCAAATTATTGAAGAGTTGCGCTCCCTCAGACAGTATACTCTTTTTACCATAACCAGTTCTGTGTTTTCGGACTTCAATTTTTATCTTATTTCTTAGATTATGATGAAATATTCTTTTATTGAGTACTATTTGCGAATGTATTTCATTAGTTAGAATTTTTTTTATTAGGATGCATGTTGTATATACATAAAGTTGTCTAAGGTTATAAATGTTTGTATTCTTGTAAAGTGCATGTGTGTTCGTTCTTGTATTACATTTCAATAAATTTTTGATTACTTTGTTTTGTGATATTTGCAAGATTTTTAAATTAGAAGGTGCCGCATTTCCCCAAACTTCGATTAAATACTGTAAGTGGGATCTGACTAACGCATTATAAATATTCAAGCCTGTTCTAGGTGGGATGCATCCTGTTATTCTTTTCAATGCCCCTGATAATGTCAGTAGTTTTGTTCTAATATGTTCGATATGATTTTTCCAAGTTAGTTTATCGTCTAACCATAAACCAAGATATTTTTCTTTATTAGAGCGACGCAAAACATCATTATTTAATTTTAAATGTGGACGCTGGACTATTTTTTTATTTTTAGCCGAAAATACCATAAAAGATGTTTTTTTAGTATTGATGGTAAGTAAATTACATTGACACCAAATATTAAATTTGTGTAAATCATTCTGTGCTTCGTTTATTAGATCCGTATTATTAGGACCAAAATAAAAGAGACAAGTATCATCTGCGTATAAAGTGAGATGCCCCTTTAAATCAATTTTGCAAATATTGTTCACATAGATCAGAAAAAGCAATGGGCCTAAAATCGAGCCTTGCGGGATGCCGTAACTGACTTTTTCTAAGCCACTTTGATTGCTTTCGATTTTTACAATTTGATGCCTATTTGTTAAGTAAGATTGAAACATTTTAAGTGCCATACCCGTAATACCCAAGTCAAAAAGTTTTTCTAACAGAATATCATGACTTACAGTGTCAAAAGCTTTTTTGAGATCAATAAAGATACCTAAGCATACCTTTTTTTCATCAATATTTATTTTAATTTTTGTTACTAGATCTATTACTGCCAAGGTACTGACAAGGTATTAGAGTTAGACCTAAACCCATATTGTTGATTAGATAAGTAGTTAATATTTTTCAAATGTTCATTAAGCTGGTAATAAATAATTTTTTCGAAAACTTTAGATAATACAGGTATGACAGAGATAGGTCGATAGTTTCTTGGGTCAGTTTTAGAGCCTGTTTTAAATATTGGAGACACTTTAGCTATTTTAAGGCTATCGGGGTACATGCCAGTGCAAAGACATGTATTGATGCATTCTGCTAGGTCTGAAGCAATGATGTTAGAAATACATTTTAAAGATTTAGTATTAATTCCGTCTATACCTGTACTTGTGTTTGAATCTAGACTATTTATAATCTGGCACAAACATATCACTACCTATTATTGTCACAAAAGCTGTCTTTATAATTACTAAATTGATTAACATGTTAGAATCTATGTGGGAAATTTTATAAACGCTGTGAATCAGTAAATGGTGACATTTACACAGAATTTTCTCCTTTTTGTCACGCAATATTTCAAATGTCAAAACCATAAAGTGAAATTGTCTTCACGCCCAGCCCCCACGGATTCAGGGCAAACAAGCGTGTTGACTCTCCTCTAAATATGTTTGCTCGAACTTATTGCTAACTAAATAACTCACTACGTGCAAGCACAAATCCTCCGAGGTGGACGGGTCGTGTATTTACAGCACATTTAGTTTGGTATATAATTTATTTATTTAAAATTTTATTTTTGAACACAATACACAAAAACATCTAAATACGCCATGAAAGTAAAAGAAAATGTCCTACAATTTACGTTCTAAAAATTGTTTTTATGCAATTAATAGTTTCGGCGTACGCGCGCCTCGATCAAACCCTTCACATAACATCGTGCTCTAATCTCCGGGCATAGATTAAGCAATGGACTCTTGAACTTCCAGACTCCACGTGGATGATATCGCGGGTAGCATTATTGCTTGAAAAGGCTTGCACATCAAAACGCTCTAATTACACGCTGTACATAATTAAGAGACAGTATAGTGCGGCGTCCGTGTGACTAAGCGCGCGGCCTCGCTGCAACATTGGACTAATTGATTGAAATTACACGTCCGATTAAAAAAATTAGTGAGTTTATTTTTAAATTTCGAATGAAGTTATTATACGGCTTTAAATACTCGTGTACAATTGCCTCTTTTTTAAATAGTGATCGTAAATTTTTAATGTTAGCAGTATTCCACCCTAAGCGCACTGGTGAAGACGCCGTGGACAAAATAGGTACAAAATGACTTTTTCTTCTTTATTCTTCTTCTTCAGAGGTAATAATATTAATCAAAATTTATAAAATTAAAGAGAAAAAATGTTTTTAAAATTTCAAATGATATAAAATCTATTTCAGGCCAAGCCCATAGAGTATTAGCACTACAAACTAATAAACTAGTGTTATTATTATACAATTCTCAATCATTATTTTACATGGATTTGAACCCATTTACTTACTTAACACCATGAAAACCAAAGTGTACGCGACTCACTCATAAGGTCATCATATATACATACTTCTTCTTTCCTCTATAAAACTTCTATACAAACCTATCAGACATTGTATTGAAGCTCAAGGATAGCAGGGAAGGCGTATCACGCAGTTAAACAAAACCGGTCGAATTTGTTTTAACTGTCCCAATGAGCGTTAGTCACCTTTTCCAGGTTCCACGGCCAACGAGGCAATGCACTTGTAACGCGAGCGCGTACGACCTTGAGTGCGCTGCATGTTTAAGGCTTCTGTACTTTAATTTCAATTCGTACTGGCTATTTCACTTATTTGAGGATACTTAAATTAAAACATTAATTCTTCAGCGCAGCACGCACGCACGCACCCCCCCCCCCCCGTACTGTCAAGCCGCGCGCTGCGCTCTGGCACGCAGTGTGAGATGGGGGGAGATCGCGAACTCATGCCAAAGTAGTCGGTTTTTATTTTTGATAACCGTGGAGGAAATGTTTTATGCAAGAAAGGTCCTTGGCCGGGAGGCCACCGAAACGAACAGTGTCGGGCTCGAATCTAGGAAGGAGAAGCATACCGACTAAAAAAGGCCCGGGGGCCTTTACAGCAGAGACTTGCTCTTTAGATGAAGGCTTTTTTTGAGGCTTGCAAGTTAGAAGTTTGAAGACAATAATGGCTGCTGCTGCGAAGCGCTGCGTCCCCTAGAACGAAAGAGAAGACTTCCGACATGGGGGAGGGGCCATGCGATCCGAGGGCCCCAGTTGGTTTGGAGGAAAATCTCCTCTCGGATCACCTTGGCATGTCTCGGATCGCCTTGATAAAAGTAGTCGGTACCTACATGAATTGTTTAAAGGTGCCGTTTTTAATTACTTAATTATTGGAGGAGACATTAAAAATCACGATAGCCGAGTGGTTGGGTTATCGGAATTCGAGTCAAGAGACCCGAGTTCGATCCCCGGATGGCAGTATCGTAACTATGGGTTTTTCAAAAACTTCTTAACGTTGGCATTGAACACAAAGACGGCAACGGACTCACCACCTTGACAGGTGTTGTTTCAAAAGTATCTTCGTTGAAAAGTGGGAATGACTTAATTGTCTAGACCTCTGCCTAACCCTGTGTATAGGGAATGGCGTGAAGAGGATACGTAACGATTCCCTGTAGTATTACAATGAGAATATACCAATCGCGTTCTTCCCGTAGGTTTCGTAAGAGGGACAGGCAGAGGGGCCTTGAAACTGGCTACCGACGACGACTGATGGCAGGATAAAACCATCTCGATCAACATTGAGCAGATGGTTGCAAAGCAACAAGGTCTAATTTACTGGGTGCGCATGCGCTGCGATCATCAATCCGCTTAATGAATAGTGTACTTTCATAGGCCGTTAAGTATGCTTGATAGACTCACCAGCTGTCACGTTGTCTCAAAAAATGTCTTCGGTGAAAGGTGGGTTGAAAGGACTTCATTATCTAGCCCTCTGTCTACGCCAGTATTGGGCATAGGGCAAAGATATTTTTAAAGCCTAAAGAAAGTGTCCTTTTATCAACCCCAACCTGTAGCTAACCTTCTTATTTAACTGGTTTTCCATTTATGAATTTCGGAGGCGACTATTGTACAAGCTCTCAAATCAGAAAACAGATGTGTTTTCACGACGTTCATACTTCAGATGTGTTCTAATTTGTGGCACAATGATCGTGTCCGCGGTACAATTTACAAGAAAAATTATACATACACAAAATATGATAACAATGATGAGAGAGGTGTTGGCATCGTTTTAAACAGCGACCTGCAATAAATACCTCCAATTACACTTAGAAGGGGCCTCGCCAAACCAAACGCACCTGCGCACACTGCAGCCCGCCAGAACATAATTTTGGTGTTGGCATCAACACCCACGAGAATAAAAGGAGTAATAGTGGTAAATTGTTACCCCGGGACCACATATGGTCTAAAATATAGGCCTCTTATTTTCATTGCCATCAAAATCTGCAAACATATTTTTTGGAATATCTATTCACAATCGACGAACTGAACAAATGGATTTGTTAGAGCAGTGCTGATACCCTTGCACTAGTGGAGCAAATCCCCAAAAACACATTAGGTTACCGTACAATCCAAATCCACATCATGATCTAATTTGTCTTGTGATTTAGGAGGATATACTCCATAAACCAAAGTTCACAGATTGTAACAAATGCAGTGCATACGTCACTATGCGTTCAGTAAAGAATCGGTATGCAATGTTCGAAACGATCGAGATAACATTCCATTACGATTTGTTGTAGAAACTAAATGTTTCCAATTATAGAAACAGCTGTGTAACAATGGACGCTACGGCTCTGGGCGATGACGGACACCAATTTTTACTAAACGAGCACATCAATAAATGGTAATGAAATACCACAATAAATGTAATCGAGTGGTGGGTTCTTATAAACATAACTAATAAATAAACATCTTTCTCTATAAGCAATATCCAGTCCGTACTGGTGCACATAATGATTTATTGTATTTACGCGAATACTACACATTTAAAATAAAAACGCGATAAAATCCGAAAATCGTTTTATTTTAAATGTGTAGTATCAATCTCGCGTAAATACAAGAAATCTTTCTTCATATATTACGTTAGTTAGTTATAACATTATAGCGACTTCCTATTTACAGCAAATTCAAGCTAAATCTACTGATAAACTGCGGCTTTCCCCAAAAAATTTCAACAAAATTTGTGCATATTTCCTGTGCAACTTGAATTTACCGACTTTCGAAGTCAAATGGAATGGTAATCGAAGTCGAAAAAGTCGATGGATTCAAGTCGAAGGATCATTTAAGATACTTCACTTTGTTCAAAATAAGAAGAAATGCTGCCACTAACCACCCGTAAAATAATAAAACAGACATGAACGTTGTTTGAACGAACTACCAAGCGGCTCCTGGTGCTCCTTTCAATTCCTGATCACTTTTGAATTTGACTAAATAATTAACCCAATAAATTCGTGCACGTTAGTATGGTACATGAAACATTTCTAACAGACAAGCGGTGCACCTACGCAAACGGAAGCTCGTTGTGAAAATAAACGCGAAATTGATAACCTATTATAACCTTTCGCGTTTATAACCTAATTATAAACACGAAAGTTTGTTTCGGATGGATCAATGTTTGTTAGTTTATCGTGCAAAAAACACGGAAGGATTTAAGTGAAATTGACGTTAAAACTTAGGTTATGTATAAGATTAATAAACAAAGGCTGGGTTTTCTTTATAAAATGTCAATGATATAATTTTCATAATCATATCGTGTTAACGTGCATATAAAAATATATTTCCGCTAATTCCAATACTGGGGTAGACAGAGGTCCAGATAATTATGTCCCTTCGACACATCTTCCACCAAATACATTTTTTGGACAACATGACAGGTGGTGAGCCCGTCGCCGTTTTTATATCCAAGCCACCGTTATAAATCTTACATAAGTTTTGAAAAAAACCATTGGTACAAGACTATTATCTAGGGATCAAACTCGCGTCTCTTGACTCGAATTCCGATCACCTAACCACTCGCCTATCGTTACTACGAGTTTAATGTTTATCAATTTCATATTAAATAAATATCTCGTCTTACGATGATACTATACTCATGCTTATCTCTGAAATTTCTTTATCGATTGTAACGAAAATGTGCAAATATGTATAACTTGAGATATAAGAATTGTTTTGAATATTATTATTAATTAAGATACATTGCGGAGTAGGCAGAATTCTATTGCATCTTCTAATATACTTTAATACACATCACACTATAATTACGTTGCGTCTAATTTAATTTGGGTACCAAACACTCCCTACTCTTAACTTTTAAAACTTAACTCATTATAGTCAAAAAAACCCAATCATGCTTTTACTTTTACGTTATCCAACGTATAGCATTCCACCAAGCGTAAATTTCCACATATACTGGCAATTAAAGTATCTTGGAATCAAGTGAATTTGTGTAGGCTTACAATATTTGTTTATCATTCGTGTAAACAATATATTACACATACTGCGTTCTTTCTAGCTCTTCGCTCGTTGCTAGAACTGAACTGTATGAATCTGTATCCGAAGCATTACTACATTAGCATAACTGGTGTTTCGATGTGTGACTCATGCGTGTGAATCGCATCTGTTTACACTCTGCCTTTGTTTAAAAATATTTCTGTAATTATAAAAAAAAAGAAACGAGGAAAAGATTTTTTATTGTTTATCTGATGTATGCATCACGGAAGATAATGAAACACGTAACAAAAATATACTTTTTTGTTTATATTACGTTACCAGCTTCATGATTAAGGTGTGAGGGTTCGTTCTGATTGTATATAATACAAGTGATCCGGGTTCTTTTTCGGGTAGGTAAAATTCGGACGCGTAATTCTGAGTTACGATAGACGTAACGAGATCATGTCCGAGGATAACAACAGGATTTAGACGTTCAAATAATGAAGGTCCAGATTGACAATCAATTTATTCTATTTTTTAGCAATCTAATACAAAGTGATCGAATACAAATATATAATATATTTACACCATTCTCAATACTGGGGTCGACAGAGGTCCAGACAATTAAGCCCTTTCGAACTACCTTTCTTAGAAGATATATTGGGACAACGTGATAGGTAGTGAGCCTGTCGCCGACGTTATGTCCAAACCAACGATTTAAATCAGTTTTGAAAAAACAAGTACCAGCTACCGGCTGGAGATTGAACTCGGGTCTCTTGATCCGAATTCCGATCACCAAACCACGCTGCTACCATGAGTTACTATCATTTGAAAGTGATCGCATTTTGCTAAAGTGAATAACAAAAAGCACTTCGATAAAGCACTTTTTTAAGGCACAATATCTTCCTTGTAGCTTAAGTATGTCTTTGGAGATTTTCATTTTATTTTTTCTTGTTTACGTTAAAATTACTTACGGTAATGAAAAAAAAAACATCTCATTCTTTAGAATCTCATTGCGATGTTTAATCTAGAACTCCAACGTAGGTTGAAAATGTGGAGCGCAAACTATTATGCATCCGAGCTAAGCTGGCAAGTATTTTAGTATTGAAGTAAAACATTTTACCGGGAATAATAAAAAAATTTATCGGGAAAATCCCCTAAATAATATCCACCCATAAATTTCTACATAACTAATTTAAAATAATGTCTTTGTACTGGCACAAAAGAAATTTTTGCCGCTTAGATTCATAGAAAAAAATCGATTGTTAATTTATACAACTTATTATACGTACTTCCGCAGTTTCACCTGCCGACGAAGTACGTAAAATTCTAAGTAAAGTAAAGTGTAAATTCAATTCTATTTTCAATTTGTCAGCTGTTCCTATGAGTTTTTCTAGTTTTCTTTTTGTTGGTAAGGAACCACTTTAATTTTATTATTGTTTTAATAATTATAACAGCCATAAAAAAAGTAATTTGAATAGGTAGAGTTCGAATTTTGAAAAATACCAAAAGAAAATATGGGAGACCAAATCAAAACATTTATTCACTAACATAAGGATGTACATTCGTTTATCGATAGTCACCTTTTAATCTTCCACCGTTTCGTAATTAGGTTCCTCTAAAGGCAAAGAAACAGGCGAAAGAAACTCCGTAGTTAATCCCTTTTTTGGTTAATCTTTTTTTTATAATATTATATGTTATAGAAATGTTATGTGATATTTTCTAAAAATAGCTTGGGAACGATCACATGATTCCCAGGGGATGTCATTAATATATATTGTTATAACCCTTCATATAAAGTTTTTCTTTAATAAATTTCTTAAACCTGTTAACAGACCGGTGATAGCAGCAGCATCTTGGGTGTAAGATGTTAGATAAAGCGATCCAACCGCTTCGCTAATCTTGGCTATTGAGGCATATTGTGAATCTTAAAGCCTACAGTGCACTTTTGCTTAAAAACTTCTATTGAAAAAAACCTTGTACTTCCATCAAAAAAATTGACAACTTTGAATCAGCAGAGATCACGGTCCGATGGTCCACTCTACCGGCTTACCACAACGACCACCCAGATATATATGGTACAAATTCAATTGAATAATTCGTTACCGGGCCCGTGTAAAACACGTTATCAAACACTGGCAATTTGTTGCTAATCTAGCGCATCCTGCGGACACCCACGGCCCGAATGTTGTTCATCCGACCCTGGATGGGATCATCTAAGTCTGTGTCTAAACCAATCCAGGAACTTAATGTTCGCATATTTCACATCACATAAGTGTTATAGGCGTCTATGGTTTCCTAAAAAAATCAAGTGTTTTATACTTTTTTAATTTACCTTTGAAACCTTTCGCTTTTTTTTTCAAGAGTCTTTTCAAAAACTTGCGTGCGATTTACATTGTTGGATTAGACCCAAAGACGGCATCGGTCTCATCTGTCACGTTGTCCCAAAACATATCTTCGGTTGAAGGTAGGGCCGGAAGACTTAATTGTCTACCCCTATAATCGGAATGGCGTGAAGATATTTATTTTTTCTATTACTTCCACTATCTCTACCATCCAGCGTCATTATTACTTAAGTAAAGCGCAATTAATACATTAAGACCAATTTGAGATCGATATTTTGCGACTTCAATTAAAAAGAAAACCATGCAAATATTTAGAAAACTTCGCTGAATTTAAACGTGGTTTAAAAACAGGTATTCCTATATTACTTCATCATGTACATGGAAAAGAGGGAATTTAATACTAAGGTTCAAAAAACAACTAACTAAAAAGACCATGTAGAGGTTACGTTTTGTTGAATTACTAACCTCGTCCTGTTAAAGTCTGGAGTCGGTCAATAACAGTAGTTTATTTTCATACTGCATAGGCATTATTAGTCAGGTTATTGAGCTAAGCGAACTCCATTATTATCATGCTGGATTTCGAATTGTATAGCATTTCCACCAAGACGTATGTGAAAACCTAATCCTTAACTCAGCGTGACGTTTCGTGTCAACGATGAGTTTAAAAGTCGGAATTGTATTAAATATACATTTATGTAGAAATATAGTGAATAAAGCAACGCCAAAACCCGATCTGCGTCGTATAAAACGTACACGTTATGGAGCCATGTCAACACAATATAAAGCAGTGGGTGACACCGGGGGCTGGAAGCGGAACATTAACCGTTCAGCCTCGTTATCAGCTTTATTGTTATTGCACGTAGATAAATCACATAAGCGCAGACGCTAAGTAGGCAAACACTAAAGTAAATACGTAATGCCGCGATATACGAGCAGCGTTCGGGACGAAATTGTATTGTGTGAGATTTCATAGTGGCTTGTGCAGGTTAAACAATGCAAACTGCTCAAGCAATCGCTCAAATTCCATTACGTCGATATGAAATCAATTTTATAACTCCAAGACTCTTTTCGTACGTTTTGTGTTATGCATCATTGACCCAATGCAATTTCCGCTAAAATTTCACATTTCTTGTAAAACAAAAATATATATCGTCACACCATTCCCAATACAGTGGTAGACAGAGGCCTAGAAAATTAAGTCGACGCACCTTTCACCGAAGATATATTTGGAACAACGAGACAGGTGGTGAACTAGTCACCGTCTCAATGTCCAAGCCAACGATAAAATTCGTACATAAGTTTTTGAATAAACCCATTGGTCGCCACTGCCACCTGAGGTCGAACTCGGGTCTCTCGACTCGAAATTCCGACCACCCTACCACTGGGCTATCGTGACATTTCTTGAAGGGTGAATTAATTAAATTTGGAACACAATATATAACATACATAATACTTTCTATCCAGTAAAAAAATTCGGCTCTTGTAAACAGTTAAAACGTGGTTAACAATCAAAATAGTGGGCGTTTGGACTATTATGTAATAGGACGTCTATTACATAATATTGCAAACGCGTTCGTGGTCGAGAGGCGTACGCACCGGTACGCACGCCGGTTTTCAAGCTGTCGCCAGCTATGACGTCTCCGGGTTCGATTCCTATTCAATGTAGGAAACCATTTTTACTACATTTTTATCATAGATTTATTATTTTTATTATATTTTTATGTTTATGGTATGGTATCGGGTCTAGGTGTTTGTGTCTTCATTGTTTCTGATTCTATAACACAAGTGCTGCACCTACTAACTTGGGTATCAGAGCAATAGTGTAATGTTTTCCCTATCTACGCGTGTTTTTATTGTTTATTTATAAATAAAAATAAAATATAAATATCTTCACGCAATTCCCAATACACGCTTAATCCCTCGCATCCGTAATTGTTTATTTATGTACATTTAAACGGTGTTTCTTTACTTAAAATATTTTATACATATTACAAAGTAACGCGACCGTTAATAGATAAACATGTAACATGTAACAATAGTTAATTCATCCCACGTTACTTATCATAACCATTTGCTACACTATTAAAAGCGTCTCGATCTTATATCGTGTCGAATATCAAATTCCTGAGCACGGGTCAGTAAGAGATGGCCCGAGTGCGACGCCTCGCTACCGGGTCACGGGTGACGGAATGAACAGACTTTTGTTTTCGTTAATAGGAAAGTAGGTGACGAGACACAGACGCTAGTGTCTTCAAGTTTTCAGTACGGATATTGTTCGGAGAAATTATGAAACTGTAGCTGTATGTGTAGCTACATATTTTATACCTATTGTACGTATAAACCGCATGTCGTTACTATTTTGTTTTCTTCACAAAAATATGCAAATAATAATAATTTTTTTCATAGAATAGCTTCACTACCGTATACCTAATACAGTTAGTTAGAAACGTAGTTACAGTTGGAGTTACGGGTATATAGACAAGCCCTTATATTTTACTCATATGTTATAGCTTAAATACTATCGGTTAAAAGTTTGTAGACTCTTTCTCTGTCTAGGAGTCGTCTGGGTTTGTACCACAATTTTATCTCTTTCTGCCGCCGCAGTCTGAAAATTGTTACAAGGGTATGATGAGCCAGTGTACAGTCACGTTGTCTCAAAAATGTCTTCGTAGAAAGGTGGTTCGAAGGTCTGCTGTCTTGATCTCTGTCCACCCCAGTATTGGGATTGACGTGAAGATTTCTTACCTAATCTCGTAAACAAAAATCTGAAGTTTCCCGCTACTTTTCCCGCGTGGAATTCCTTTATAGTACAAAATTTATTTTGTTCCGAGAATAAAAATTATTCTACGTCTTTAACTCCATAAAATTCCATTACCATCAGTTTAGCGGCTAAGCCGTGAAAGTGAAATAGAGCAACAAGAATGATTTCAATTCACATTTATAGGGGACAACGCCGTCGCCGTACAATAAATCAATCATCGAAATACTCATTGTTATAAGCCTTCGATGTTGAACACTAGTTCGACCACCCTTCTTCCTGTGAGTGTCGTTAAAGACGTCTTAGGAAATAGGCGAATATCGCTATAGCTACAGACAGACATCGGGATAATCATATCGATAAATACTTGACAAAATTAAACAGACTAGTGATGGGCAGCAGAATTTTACGCGCGAGGTGTCTGGCACTGCAATCTTCAATCCTGGCGATTGGCGCCAGCATGACAATTATGTCAATGCCACTATCAGGAGAGGCCTATGCCTTACTATGGACTTTTACAGCCCTTTTACAAGATATGTTGAAGGAAATTGTGAAAAAGAACATTTACTGTTCATATTACAATAGAAATTCATATAACAGAGTCCGAAACATAAACCCGGGGCTCGATGACAAGCATTGCCGATGTGGGTGTTAAAGCTGCCAGGCAAAAGTGAGATTGGGCGGGCCATATATCTCGTATGCACCCTAATAGATGGGCTAAAATTTTGACGCAGTGGGTTTCGGAATGTGGAAACCGACGCGGAGGAACACCACCATAAAAACGATGGCGTGACGAGCTAGACGCATTCTGTGAAGACTGGTTTGAAAATGCAAAAGATCGAGTTGTTTGGACGCATATGGGGGAGACCTTTGCACAGAAGTGGAAGAGTATAGTATTAAAAAAATTACGATAGAAGCTTACTCTCCAGCTCTCATATTCTAAAACCATAAAAATGCTTTCATTTTTACATCAATTTAATTTAATTCAATTTACATCAATTTAATTCAACTATTTCCATAACAGCATAAACACATTGTAATAAATCATCATAAATAATAAATGAACATCCATTTATTATTTATGATGTTTTCTAAACTTTGATATGCTGTGTTTTTTTCCATTTCTTGTACACTCTTGTACACTGTGCACACACTCTTTAGTGGTAATTCGTTTTCATATTTAACATATTAATGAATGGGTCTCCTAATGTCCTAGGACAATTAAGCTAATGTATTTAATGTTTATTAATAAGACAAATATAATATATTTATATTTGTCTCACAAATCTTTGTCTTATTAATGACAGACTAGAATTGCCTTAATAATATTCTGTATATTTTCCTCTGTAATAAACAGAACATAATATGTCAAAATATTTATGTTTTATAATTATTCTGCAAAAGTCCTAAGTGTTGCATTTGTTCAGTAATTTGTCAAATAAATAAATACAAAATAAATATAGTGAATATTTAATATAGGTCATAGTAAAATAAAGCTATTTATGATAAATAAATTTTTTATACATCACCAATATTGTGTTATATATGACATAAATATGTTAAAGCTGGGAGAGTTCTGTAAAAACATTTCAGTGCAACTGCCATAACGCTACCATGCTAAACCATTTCACACTCTAATTATATTATGTATAATTTATAAATCTTTAAAACATCTTGCAAAGGCTTTGTAAAAAAAAAATTGTGAAATACATAAACATTCTTCTTTAAGTTGAGTCACGATAGCCAAGTGGTTGGGTGGTTGGAATTTTGTTTGATGCCTAGGTAGCAGGCTCATACCAATGGGTATTTCAAATACTTATGTACGAATCATATCATTGGCTTAGACATAGAGACCGCAACAGGCTTACCACGTGTCACATTGTCCCAAAAATATCTTTGGTGGAAGGTGGGTCAAAGTATATATATGTATGTATATATATGTGTGTGTGTGTATATGCTACTACTTCGTCTTGTCTTACTATTTTCATCTAAGTTCAATTAACAAGAACAACTTGTTAACCTTTGGTTTGTTTTGTTACCAAATATATTTTCTAAAGTTATAGTTTTATAATTTTTTTTAATTTGATATATTTTCCTGAACACAATAATGCTGGCAGGTCTATGAATTTGTGTACAAGGAATATAAACATTTGTACTTGAGTAATAATGTGATGGATACAGTTTTTACTTAGGTATGATTTGTATCCTTGGCTTGGACACTAAGATGGCTCACCAGCTTTTACATTGACATAAATAAGCTCCAGTAGGTCAAAGGAATAAAATGTTTAGTACCTCTACCTACCCTAAATGTTGGGAAAATATGTGTAAATGAAAAGTTATAGTATAATTTCGAAAATTCTTTTTGATTGAATTGGACATATTTTTATAGTGTTCCTTTGTTAATTTTCATTTTATGCATTGTTATTATTCATCATCACCAGCTAAATAAAAAGCTAAATAATAGGCACAAGGAGATAATTATATCTGTACATAAGTGTCAATACAAAGCGGATAAACCCACACAAAATGCAGCAACTGCCTGTTTACAACAATTAGTTTTAGTGATAAGATAATGTCTACATTTTACTAAACTGGTTTACCAAAGTTGTCGAAATATATTATAAATAAAGGGGAAACTCTTAATATGTTGACTATACAACTTTTTGTGCCAAGGTGAGTACTATTTACACAACTGCCTAAAAAAGAAATGTAATGTTTCAGGGTTGATGCATATATTTATGAATTTTTTTTATTCCCCTATTGTTTAAGATGGTATCATTAAAATCCTTACATAATCTGAGTGATACTGGCTGTATTTTTTTAAATTTATCTTGTCTTCTCTTGGTCTTAAATTTTGTTGTTTTTTATTTGATAATTATGGCATTAGTTTAATGTGATTTTTATTAAAATAAATAATATTTTTAACTGTATGTAGTTATTATATTGGTCCTTATATTTTTTTTATTTAAACTGACTTTTTATTTTATTATAGGAAATATGACACAGTCTATCAGTGCCAGCAGTTTGCTATTAATGTTAACTTGGTCAATTATTAAGTGAACTCAAGCAAGATTAATTTAACCTGAAAGATCGCCGGGCATTAGTCTTATACTGTATATATTGGTCGTCAGTTGTATATATTACTAATTATCAAACGAGGTTTGATTTGATAGAAAGCAAATCATTCTCCATATAGAAACCGATTGACATAAATAGTTAGTCACGATCGTGATCACAAATTACTCTCATAGTTCACAAATACATACATAATTTGAATCATACACAAATAATTTCATGCCACTACAAGCAAAAAGTATAAAAACAAACTTACCTTGGAATACAGTTGGAAGGCGTCCTGTCCACTTCCCAGGCGGCAAAAAGTTTCATGGGAACAGGTTTCGATGCGTTAGTCATCTTTTCGGATTTATTTTTCTCCGTCATTTTAAAATCGGCAATCAGCACTGAACAATTTACACAGGGTATAACTTTCTCACAGCACGATATTAACTGAAGTGACTGTTTTAACGTTCATTGTTATTTAATCACTAAACATAACACTGAAATCATTTTTGAAATGCCGCTATGCAAGAATAAAACGAATACGGAGATTACTTTACCGATTCTCAATGCACTTTCGAAAGCGGGCTGAGAATAATGACATCGGCTACGCTACAACTACGCGTACGGAATAAACAGGGCCAGAGCGTTCGATATATTTGACATTGACACATGCATGACGTTCGAGTGTTGCAATCTCTTCAAATTAATCTCCCTTATAGTCAGTCGTTTTATGCAGTTATGCAAAATCCTGATAACGTTTTAATGCACTACGTTATGAAAATGCCGTTTCTTTTAGCGGGTATAGTACATTTGATTTAAGGGTTGGAAAGGTTTTCTACACATTACGCATTACACACGTAACACAGCTACGCGTCCTTGTTTGAATGGTTATGGTTCAACATTTTGTATATTTTTCATTAAATAAGATTTTATTACCCCATTTCTTGCATTTTACTTTGTCCAGGTTTTGTTCTACTCTTAAATTAAATATAAAACATAATAATAAAAAAATATTAAAATTTTCTCGCCATCCCTAATACACGAGTAGAAAGAAGTCAAGACTCTAGACAATAAAGTCCTTTCGACCCACCTTTCACCGAAGACATTTTTTTGGGACAACGGGACAGGTTGTGAGCCTCTAGCTGTCTTTATGTCCAAACTAACATAAATCTAATTTTTGAATAAACCTATTGGTACAGTAATTCACATAATGTTCTGTTCCAGCTCGTGCAATAATGTAGCAGTACTCCTACTCCAACACAGCTTCCAACTCGTTATTACTTATAGTATTTAGTTTCGGCGTAAGAATATACCGCCACTTTTCTTCCTTTAGTTACCGTCACATAATGGCATAAAAATCTCGAAAATAACAGAAAAAAATTCGGAGTCCCAGTACTTTATAATAGTGTTTAACTGGCAGCAGCGTCGATGACGCAAGATGTCTGAAACTGCGATTGCAAATCCGTTAGTCGAACGTGGCGACTTTGATAAACTCCCGTACGGGAGAGGCCTACAACGTACATTTTTACATTGTGATGATATTATATTAAAGTATTTCTTTTAATGATTTTTATTATGAAAAAAAATATCTTCACGCAATTTCCAATACAGGGGTAGACAGAGGTCAAGTCTAGACAATTAAGTCCCTTTGACCCACCTTCCACCGAAGATATTTTCGGGACAACGTGACAGGTGGTGAGCCCGTCGCCGTCTTTATGTCTAAGCCAACGATGAAATTCGTACATAAGTTTTTGAAAAACTCATTGGTACTGCCACAAGGGGATCGAACTCGGGTCTCTCGACTCGAAATTCCGACTACCCAACAACTCGGCTATCGTGTCTTTTTTATTATGAAAAATGTTATTATTCAAAACACATATTTATTTACAAATTTCACGATTATTTATTTGTCAACCTCTTGTTACAGAATATTTTCACCTACATTAGCGATAAAAAAAATTGGGCTCTAAAAAGCTTGGCGTGCTCAGTAGAGCACGACAGTACTTCATGCCGGTCCACCGCTTGCAACTTCATAAGGCCAAGGTTCAGCCGCACATGGAGTACTGTTGTCATCTCTGGGCGGGGGCACCCCAGTGTCAGCTCCTTCCATTTGACCGTAGCCAACGATGAGCGGCTCGAATCGTCGACGACCATATTATATCTGATCGGCTAGATCGGGGAGTGCTCCGAGGAATTGTTCGGATTAATCCCAGTCGCTGAATTTCACCATCGTACCTTACGGCATAGTTAAAAATTCCATTAACACTACCTTGATGCTTGGCATTCCACCACAGTGCGTTTTTCGCGGAATTTTCTGCCACGCACTTTATGGAATGTGAAGCTGTCAGCGGTTTTTCCGGACCGATACGACTTAGGGACCTTTAAGAAAAGAGCCTATACATTTCTCAAAGGCTGGTAACGCATCTGTTATTCCTCCGGTATTGCAGATGTTCATGGGCGGCGGTAATCACTTACCATCACGTGAGCCACCTGCTTGTTAGCCTCGGTATTATATTAAAAAAAAAAAAATGTTCCTATTAACCACTCATAAGCTTCACAGCTTATCAAAGAGAATATAATCACTATGATATACATCTTTTATGTGTAGTGTCCACGAAAATAGTCGTATGCCGGGTTCGAACCTGTTTCGTCGTTTAACAGCCCATGTCGGCTCGGTCTAACTCACAAGCAAAGACACAAAATAACTTTTTTGGGAGAAAATTAAACCAATTTTTAATCAAGACCTGTATTTAGAAAACAAAGTATAAAAAGTATATAACTGTTTTTAGGTTCAACATAATAAAAAATTACTCCTACTGTAAAAATCTTCGTACATCTAATGGAATAGCATAATTAAAAACGAAATATTTTAAGAACATAAGTAAATAGGTCGAACAAAATCATAATATGCTACCATATTTTGTTTATGCCCCAAAACCCTTGTATAAATCGCTTATCACTAATAAGACTAGACCAGACTAAATTCATATTATTTTCCAATCAATAGTTATTAAGGTAAAAAGGTGAATAACAATTCCTTAAAACAAATAAAAATTTTGTCTTGCACAGACAAAGAAACTTTATTAAGTATTATTATAAGCACTAAAAAGCTCAAAAAATATAATAATATGATGAAAGAGTATTTAAATTCAATTAGTTTTGATTCTTTGATTTTATGTTTTGCCAGCACAATATTTTGGCAACTTAGTTACAAAGCATAACAATAACAAATTATTATGTATAAATAGAAAAAATCTACTAACTGTTTTAACAAATTAAGGTAAAATTATTAATATATGAAGACAGCAAATAAGAAAGTTTCTCTGAAAATATAATTGTTTTGTTGTGATAAAATTTGATTTCAAAGAGACTATTTAAGATTTTACTTTGTTCTGTCTTATATTAATTGTTGAGCAAGCATACATGTAAGCTGAGTATTTAAAAACTGTAATGCATACAGAATAAAAAAAAATTTTTTGCACTGTTTTGGTCTCTGAAAATGTTCGTAATAATTATAGCAGCCATTATAGCATTTGAGAAATTTGGCTGAAACTATCCAATTTCCTTTTAACATTGGATTTTATCAGTATTTTTTCAACAGTAGTTGCCTGATGAGAGTAGTATAGTTCTGGATGCTGTAATAAATTCACTTGGCCACTTCTGGAGGACAGTCGGGCTGTGCTGAGGGATGTGCCGCACGGAAAGCCGGATGGTTTTCTAGTTCTCGATCAATACGGAGTATTATTGGGAAAGGACGTAGATCAACATGGAATCTGTAATGAAATTATAACTTAAAATCACAATTTATGAATTCAGTAAAAACAAATTTATTGTATATCATGTACATAAAATAATAAATACTAAAATGTATGTTTTGTTCCATTACAAATGTACAAAACAGTACAAATGACAATTGGTCCAATATAAAACTTAATGGAAAAATTTGATAATAGTTGATTAAAACAAACTAAAATAATAGGTGTTTATTCTATTTTATATCAAAAATTGCTGTTTTATTGTAAAGTTAGATACAGAAAAAGGCGAAACTATATCAATAGACCTCAAAGTTTTACCATTTTGGTATACAAGACAAGAGGAAAAAAAATATCTTAACACTTGTTATTTAGAAATTCATGGAAATTCTAATAATTTTTTTTTTTATTAACATTAGTATCCTATCCTTCAGTTTCCTCTTTATAGATATGCATCATTTATTTCATAGTGTGGCTTGCAAGATTCCGAAATTATTAATATAATTAAATATTTTTTTTAGTAGCTAAACTTATTCACTCGTTACTGTGTCTCTGTTATTAAAATTAATTAAAAGTATCAATCAGTAATTGCCATCTTCTGAAATATTTTAAGATGGCAATTGAGCGGCCTACACTATGGTTTTCATGGAATTTTAAGGGCCATTATGAATCATGTCATAACAGTAAGTATGTATGATTTAGATTATAACAAAACTGTTACCTTCTAGCATTGAACACTTGTGGCACTAAACAGCAATCAGCCAATGTGATTTCATCACCTACGCAGTATTTCCCAGCCGACGAAGATAGCAATTTCTCGACGGCACGGAACCCACGCATTATCCAATGCTGCGCCCATTCCTTCTTCTTCTCTTCTCCTACATATATTAGTACTATAAGGTTTTGTAAAGGCTGGATACCTGATGATATCACCTGTAAATTACAAACAATTTCATAAAACTGTTTTTAAAAAAAATTGCATCATTGTTTTTTTTTGGTTGCTGAACATAAAAGTAGTGAATGGCTTGACTTGAATTATTTTCAGTTTTACTAAAAACACATTACACAAACACATTTTTACTTAAAATGTAACAACCTGTGAAAATAAAATTTTTTTACCCAAGAGTATTTTTAAAAAAATATCCTGAAGTTCCCACAGGAACAGGAAATATTTTCTTTTAACTACAGCCAAACAAAATTACCACAACACAGAATAAAATAAATAAAAACAAATCATACGTAATTTGTTGCCCAAATCTACCTATCATAAAATCAATTTATAAATTTTTTTGTAAGTCTGTTTTTTCAGGCTAATCTATGAAACGGCTGGACCAACTTTAATGGGACTTTCACAGGCTATCTGATGTTAGAGGAAATGGCTTAGGCTACTTGTATTTCGGAAAAATAGTGATCAATATTAAGTGTAAAACTGCGGGTGGAGCCGTTTGGGACACCTAGTATTGTATAAAAGTCACTCAAGGATTAATCACAATGTCTCCAAAATTCATAGATAAAATTCAAAGTAAATTATAAATTATCTGTGTATTTGCTATTATTTATTTACCTACTTATTTTTTATTACAGATGACCTAGAAAACATTATTTTTATTATGTTTTTAATTACCTCACAAATCTCCCTAACTTTTGCTCGCTTAAAACAATCTTGAGGCATAAGAGGTCTTTGTGGCCTTGTTTCTTCTAAATAGTGCATTATATTCAGTGATTCTACTAATGTGTGTCCATCTGAAATAATAAATATTCTTGTATATACTTCATGCACATTTTTCAACAACAATGAACACAAAAACTTTGCAAAAGATAATTGTCTCCAACATAAACTAAAAATTTAATTGATTTTGGATATTTGAGTATTAAAATCTCCTTCTTAAAAGAGACAAACAATTATTTTGGGATAAAAATTGTACCACTTTCAACTTCTTCACCCATTTTTGAACATACCAAATTATTCATACATACTGATATATGATTTATATTGTTGGATTGGACAGAAAGATGGCAACGGGCTCACCACCTGTCACATTGTCGCAAAAATGTCTTCGGTTCTTCCCATGAAGGTCTAGACTAGGTTAATTGTCCAGATCTGACTACCCCTGTATTGTATGTATTGAAGTGAAATTAAAGATAATAATTGCTATAAATTACCATTATTAAACAATAATATTAGATTTGGCATTACTAACATAAAAAAGGAGCAAATACCTTAACAAGGCTTTGTTATACTGTAACTATGAAATTACTTGGTTATATAACAATTTAAATTTAAAAATAGTCAAAAACTGAATCAATTTTCAATGCAATCATTAGACTTACCAATACACAGAGACGGCACTTGTTCCATTGGATTGACTTCCCTGTATTCATTGCAGTGCTGTTCTCCGCCACCCTTTATAAGGCTGACAGCTTTAATATCATATGGTATCTCCTTCAGATTTAGAGCAATTCTTACTCTCCAAGAGCATGAACTACGCCAGTATGAGTAAAGTACTGGCTGTAAAAAAAATATTAATTTAAAAAAAAATGAGCACAATGAAAAAATATGTTAGTAATAGAAGTGAAATCTAAAATTATAATGAAATTCTAATGTTGTTTTGGTTAGAAATTATTATTATCATTTGAAATAGAAAGGTTTCAATTAGATCTTGTTTGAAATTTTATCACAAATTTGTGGTTTACCTTTTCATTATTATTAGCACTCATGATTACAGTTTCTAATGTATGTCTGAGAACAAAATAGTTGAAATCCGTAAGAGAGCTACTTGTTATAGGATACCTTGAAAACCGGTATTATTGAATATGTAAATAAGAATAGAACAACTAGTTGCTTCTAGTTATTTTTTCGTTATTTGTCGCTTACCTTAGCCATTGCGGAAATATTTCCGTTATATTTGGAGTAGAAAGAAATCTTGGCGATGTGTGTGAACTAATGTAACAATACTAAATCGACAACTTCTATAAATCGTATGAAGAACGTTTTTATAAATTGTAAAACAGTGCTTAACAAAAGAATACTCCCACTATTTTGACGTCTTTAGGCAAGAAAAACAATTTTTATGAATTTTTAGAGATCATCATAATAATTTTTTATTATTATTAAGGAAAATGAAAAACATAAATATAAAATGCAAAGATGATTGAATCTCTTAAAGCTATATAGACTTAGAAACCTGTTTTCAAAATACTTATAATCTTAAGCCTATAGAACTATAATAACAGAATAATTAAAACAACTCTGTAAGCTCAAACTGAAACGGCCTTGGCCTCGACGAGCTAGAGCTTTTATCATAGAGAAGATTAGGCATACAGCAGAAGAAAATATTGACGTTGACGTTAGTATCAAAGAGCCGTCATAATGTGCATCACGAACACAAACACTGTTCACACTGTAATGTATCACTCACTAGAATTCTTGAAGTTTATAAAATTTACATTCATTAATTTAAATAAATATACAAAGGTCAGGAGTTATACAGATTTCAACGCCATAATTTGACATTGAAATTACTCAATGGAAAAATAAACTATAATTATATATAATATTGTACACTGAACAATATTATATGTGATTATAAAAAACTATGTATTAATGACGTATTAGATTTATTTAGAAGACAAAAATAAAATAATGTGATGATATTTATACATAATCTGTAATGAATAAATATTACTAAAATATTTAGGTTACTTTAGTGTTAATACAATGGTCATCGGGGTTCATTTTTATCTCTATAATTTGATGCGACTTTGCCCAAATTCCGGGCAAAGTCGCATCTCAAAATACATATATTTCGAGATACACGGTATTTGGGCAAAAACGTATAGGTTTTAGGCGGTCGACTAAAATGACAGATGCGTAATTACTAATTTCTGTATTGCCTAAAAAGTTTGAAAATAACGATGGTAAGCGAAAAATTTACTTTGGAAAAGATTTGTGTAAAATTTGTTCTTAGTTAGCGTCTCAAAATGAGTTACCATGGCAAGTTTCAACTTATTCGAGTGTATAGTTTGAGATATCCCACGATGAGTGGTATTTTCTTTGAGTGTACCTAATGTTTATTGGGATGATTTATTTATTTAGATTCGATATTTTTATAAATACATAAATATTTCGAATCAATCCGATTACTATCTCTACCACCTTTCTATGTTAAATACCACCTCTATATGTACATCTCTACCACTCTGACTAATACTGCTTACAAATATTGTTAATGCGTTTACGGTCTCATATGATATGCTTATAGTAGTGATTATATACTTGAGGCCCTTGGAGCGTTGTTGTTGTTAGGTAACTTCATGGTCCCAAAGACCAGATCTAGATGTAAGTACGTGTAGTAATCGGGCGAGAAGAATAAAATCATTTTTGTTTTTAATCACTCGACTATAATGTAATAAAATATAATCATGATCAGTTGCGGAACACTTTATTACACAAAGTAAACTACGACACTCCTTCGAACACGAGGCGCGCGTCCGAGAAGCAAGACGGTTCCTCTTCTTATGACCACCGTCCACTCAATTTTATGGTACCAGAACCCTGTGTTACGCCAGAGCTGATGTGAC